>JAZGLO010000909.1:0-600000 GCA_036873155.1 Biomphalaria sudanica | reverse complement strand
GCACAAAAGTTGGCCTCTTAGTTTCCAAACATTCAGACTCTTCACAATCCCTGATGCACTGTTCTTCTCTCTCTTCTAGTGTCTTCCTGTTTACGTTCACTAGTGCGCTAGTGCGCACCTCAAGCACTGGTGCAAGGCAGGGTTACAACAATACTGTAGGCTGACTGACGTTTATAATGTAAAACAAGACCCTTTTATAGGGGTTTTAGTGGATAGGAATCGAGTTAGTTTACCTATATTTTCTAAATACTTTAGTCATCCTATCGCCTTTCGCCTATCGTGTACACTCTTAAGTTCCAGTTATCCTTGTATAAATCTACTACAAATTAATAAAAATTCTAGTTTTGGTGTTATAGACTTCGAAACAGTAGAAGACAGTAGTCTAGACTGAATAAACTAAATTCTACTAAAGACGATGCCCATGTCCTTTGTTTATTTAAATCTTAAAGTGAATGCGGAAATTTCCGCAGCCTAACTTGTGACACATCAAAAACTGAAATGTTTAACTTATGACACATCAAAAACTGAAATGTATAACTTATGACACGTCAAAAACTGAAATGTCTAACTTATGACACGTCAAAAACTGAAATGTCTAACTTATAACACGTCAAAAACTGAAATATCTAACTTATGACACATCAAAAACTGAAATGTCTAACTTATGACACATAAAAAACTGAATGTCTAACTTATGACACGTCAAAAACTGAAATGTCTAACTTATGACACATCAAAAACTGATTGTCTTAATTATGTCAGCTCAAAAAAAAATCTCATGACTAATATGTTGTCTTGTATTGTAGGTCCAGAGGCTCCTGTGTCCAGCAAACATCATTGGGCTTACAAGGGACCTGAAGGTAAGCGTTTTTAACTTAAATGTGGTTTGTGAATAATACATAATAAAGAGATTCTAATAGAAAGAAAAAATAATGAACAAATAAAAGAAAGAAAGATAATATTTAAACAATTAAAATAAAAAAGAATGGCAGGAAAAAAAAAGACAGACAGAGGTTGTTTACAGAATAACAGAGAAAACAATTATATAGACAGAAGGAGGGAAAACATTTTTCTACTAAAATTACACAAATAGTAACAGATAACTAACTATCCTTTTATTTCTGCATGTCCCTCAATTCACATCTAGGTCCAGACTCCTGGCATGTTCACTACAAGTACTGCGCTGGTGAGCGACAGTCCCCTATTGACATACTTCCACTGACCTGCGAGTACGACCCTGGTCTAGAGCCATTCATTCTGGACAACTTCGACTACACTAGTGCTCGCACGGGACCTTGTGTACTCAACGTCACCAACAATGGCCACGCAGGTGGGTTCAAATCCTTTGCTTTTTACTTTTATTTATGCATGTCCCAGTGGTGTCATTAGACAAGAGAATCATGGGACATATAGCTACCGACAACGAATAAAATATAACACAGAAATGTGTTATTAGGGGGAGGGAGTTGTGAGTTGGGAAGTTCGCGTAGTCCTTAAGAAACAATACGTCAAGATTTAACTAGTTTCTGTCTTACTTTGGTTGTTGCGATGCCAACACATAATTCAGGATTTACTTTTGTGTCTCTTCTGAGATGAACCTCATTCACCAGTCGCCAACAAACAAACCTCAAGTCTTCATCTTTTCTGTACAACTTACGGCCTAATTTGAATCAAACAAGAACAATTTCAGCTTGATCCGAGATTGGGTGTTGGAGAAATAGCATGTACAAACTTTTTTACCAGACGGACAGACAGAGCGACTTGATATAATCTTTGTAAAAATCACTTTATTCTACAAGCGAGAGAGAGAGCTTACGAATTTAACTTTACAGTGCTGAAGAGTGCACAAACAATTTTATAAGGATTATTTACAAACTTCGCTTATCAATACTTCCATAATTCTGTACACCGGATACACCAACAATCTTTCTATTTATGTGTTCCCATGTATGAACATCTCCTGAACACATATCTACAATGCTAAAACATTAAGCCGGAGTCCTCTCCCCTGACGTCATTCCCATTCAATCCAGAATTCGTTCCATATTCTCCCCATCCGCACCTGCTCTCTACACTCCTACTGCTCAATATTCACACTCTAGCATTGGACACGTTTAATTTTCTACAGAAAGATAGTTTGTGCAGGCTTAGCACTTTAAAAAAAATAAATTAACATATTCTAAATTTAGTTTTAAAATGTAGTTTTCTTTTTTTAAAATATTTAAGCTGGGGGGGGGGGGGAGAAGTAGACTTAAGTCTTGTGGTTTTCCCGTCACGTACCATTGATAACATGACCTGGCTATGACGTCAAATGCATACTTTTACTTTTACAAGTGTTTAAATTAATGGCAAAAAAAAAAAAGTTGTAATTAAACTTACACAAATCTATTTATATATTTATGTACATGTTTTAATGTTTGCGACGCCTTGAGGTATATATAGCAAACGCAAATTCCTTTGTGTTTTTACCGGGTCAGCTTGGCAGTGTTAACATGTGCCCCCCAATGACATTTGTATTTCGTATTTTTATTTACTTTTCCTCTATGCCGTGAGGAAAACAGAAAAGCCATTGCCGAAGACGGATGCAGTAGATTAAAATAAAACTTAAATAGACCACCTGCGGACAAAATATGCAGGTCGAAACTGGGTTTCCGTAGTCACGTGAAACACTGCACTCATCCCTTATCTTCAAAATCGAAGACGTTGCCATTATTTGTTTTATTTTTTGGTATGAAAAATGAAGCTCCAAATTTTACACCGGGACACGAGAGACTGAAGTTTAAATAATATGTGCTGACAAGCTTAACTGGCAAGATGAAATGATTTCGAAATACATTTAGAGGCTAGAAATAAAAGCTCATCGTTTAGCTCTACAAACTTCGATCTATAACAAACGTTTCACTATGTTACAAAATGTACAAAAAATGTGCACTACACTGGTACGTATCTACGAAACGGCAGCTGGTGTGATGGTAAATGAAGCTTTGGGCTAGATACATAGTCATCAAATACGGAATGCCAGACAATTTACGAATTTACAGACTTGGGCATTAAATGTAGGCCGCATTCAAAATACAAGTCCTTCTTAAACGCAAAAAAAGGGAAACCCTGGATACGATAATGCGATACATGAAATAAATAATTAATAACAATGTAAACCCTTAAACCTTTTTTTTTTAAAGATAGGATTTTAAAATGTTCTTTTTCACACAATGGATAAAATAATTTTTCTTCATGAAGGCGATGCAAATTAATTCCCCTGGGTTTTTTTTTTTTAAATCAGAGGAGCTCATTCACTTGTTTCAAAAAGATTCAAGACTTGAAAGGTAAATAAACATACACAGAACAGAGTGTCAAAGGGATTTCATCCCATCTGTTACGGGGGAGTCATGTCGCACTCAGCATTGACATTCTGGCTCTGGACGCATTTTCAGCTTGGACTTCCTTGTCACCTGTGACGTCACGCTTCATTAAGATCTTCAGTCAAGCTGAAAGGGGAGGGGGCGGGGGTCTGTAATGAGGATAGAATGAGTGTGGAAAATTCGTACCTATATTGTTTTACTTATGTAAAGGCTTCTCAACATGAGATCCGCGTAAATCTAGTGGCAGCTGGACAATCATTTACTCAAAATATATCACTTTAAGGGCACAATAACACTTTCAAATATAATAATGGTAATAATTTAATAATTGTCTTTTTCTCTAACGAATCTCAAGCTTGGTTTAATTATTGTTTCATTTGTATAATAATAATAATACGGGTTTTTTTTTTAAATAGGAAACCTCAGAATTTGCGCTATTCAATTTTAGCTTTGTGTGATTAAATTACAAATATATGTAAATAACGAAAATGAACTTCCGTAACTTATAAGAACACGAACAACCAGGTGAATTTGTAGTTTAGATCTATTAGCATTTTAATGTAAACTGTTGTTACTTCTGCAGCCAGTGTAAGAGTATCTGGCGAGGACCTGAGAGTTCGTGGAGGCAGCTTACAGGGAGTGTACAAGACAGCAGAGTTCCACTTTCATTGGGGCAGTACGGATGACTTGGGGAGTGAACATGCCCTAGATGGCATCAAGTTTCCTTTGGAGGTCAGTAGCCTTTGTTTAGTCCGCTAACTTTTAGGACGCTAACAAGTCGAAATAAGAGAAGCATTGCTAATAAAGTTAATTACATGCTAATCATAATGGTTCCACAGCTCAAAAGTTCTTTCAAATTAATATTGTAACGTGCCATGCCACTAATGTTTATCCCGGTTAAAAAATATCCTTTTATAAATATAATATAATAAAGATATTTTAAAGTCAATTTAGATTTGGAAATTAACACTCTAGAAATATAGATAAAATGTTCTTCGGTGACAATGTCATCAAAATGTCAATGATTTGCATAAATATTTAAAATATTTATATTAAATATTATTTACTTATTACATAAATGAATGACTGTTCGGTATGTTAAGCCAATCAATTTAAAAACAAACTTTGGTTTCGAATAAAAATAAGACTGCTGAGCCCATTAGGCTGAATGCAGAGTTTTTCTTACCAAACGTTTGCTTTCAGATTCACATATGTACTTGTCACTATCAATGATTGTTCTATCGTGAAATATAAAATGTCCACACACTGTGAACGTACACGTCGGCTAGCCTCAAATTATTATTTTGACAATTTGGTCTCAGAAATAGTTTTTTTTTAAAAATGTACATGCCCGACAGACATTTCTAAATCGCATGTATCTCTTCTTGTTATCCCCAACAGATGCATGTGGTGAACTATGCTGAGAAATACGGAACTATCAAACAAGCCATGAATAAACCTGACGGTCTTGCTGTCCTAGGTGTCTTATTCCAGGTAGGCAGTAGTGAGCTTGACAACAATGTCAAGGACACGTAACGTATGCGTCCATTAGATTTTACTACATTTTTGTAAATACTGATTCCAAAGCTTATATTAATAAACACCATTTATCTGTCTGTATGTCTGTCTGGTACACGTTCTTTCTCCAATTCTAGGATCAAGTAGAATTATTCATGGTCGATAACAATGCATGAATCAATATAAAAAAAATTAGTTAATAAAGTTATTAATTAATTTTCTTTGATACAGAAAAGGGAAGTTAAACCTTGCAGTATTGAGAGATATTGCAGTGATTTTGCGGTTGTACTCCTTAGACGAGCTATAGATTTCAGAGAAGTATTTTTAGATACTTTACTCTGCCCGTAAAACAGCTTTCTCTGTACTATACTAATGAATAGTTTAAAAGGCTAGTCCATCGACTCTCTGTGTTCGAAAAGGGATCCTTTTTTTTATTGCTATTGTATATTCCTTTAATTGAATTTCAAGCGTATAAATCAAGTTTATAATTTAACTTAATAGCATTAGCAACGGGACGCCATAGGGAGAGCATAAACAGTTATGAAATGATTTGTTGCTTATTTCGGACGCGAGATTCCTTCATCTATCTATCAATGCTTACCTTGACTGTTATGTCAGGATAAATCAGTTATTGCTGTGTTGTCTGGCCTGTTGGCATAGCTCCACCAAGAACCAATAGTCCACTTAATGCTTCACGATTCTCTTTAATGATTTATTGCATTTTTGTTCCTGAAATAGTCATCCTGTAAACTAAGGAGATGGACTTGGACCATTGTGCTGCTGTAAATAACTTCCAGAAGGTCCTCACTCCTCCTTTTCCCTTCCTCTTCCAGAAGGTCCTCACTCCTCCTTTTCCCTTCCTCTTCTAGAAGGTCCTCATTCCTCCTTTTCCCTTCCTCTTCTAGAAGGTCCTCATTCCTCCTTTTCCCTTCCTCTTCTAGAAGGTCCTCATTCCTCCTTTTCCCTTCCTCTTCTAGAAGGTCCTCATTCCTCCTTTTCCCTTCCTCTTCTAGAAGGTCCTCATTCCTCCTTTTCCCTTCCTCTTCTAGAAGGTCCTCATTCCTCCTTTTCCCTTCCTCTTCTAGAAGGTCCTCATTCCTCCTTTTCCCTTCCTCTTCTAGAAGGTCCTCACTCCTCCTTTTCCCTTCCTCTTCTAGAAGGTCCTCACTCCTCCTTTTCCCTTCCTCTTCCAGAAGGTCCTCACTCCTCCTTTTCCCTTCCTCGTTTGTTCCTCTCTCTCTTACGTAATGTTATATTCACTGTTCTATTATTACATGTAGCTATCATATCAACTCAAGAGAAATCCAATTTCACTTTCTTTTCTAAATACTTTTAAGAGTTATAACAAGAAAAATATAACAAGCTTATATTAAGCGAAGTTGTATCAATTAGTTCGTATCAGTCATGTAAGTAAAGTGACAGATCTAGTTTTCTAGACCAACAACAATAAATCTGAGCCATTACAAATATTTTTACCTATTCTATTTTTATTTAAGCAATTTCATGCTTTTAGCTTTCTTAATAAGCCATGATCCAATCACTTGTCCGGATCAGTTGGAAAGAGTAGGGTAAGAAAGAAGGGGGTAACTGGGTGATCACTTTTTAAATGAATTTATAAAAAAAAGTGAACGACCTGAATTCAATCTCGAGGGTTAAAGCCTCCTCAAGCCATATCATTAACCACTGTGGCAGCAAAGGTTTTATAGTTATTGATTGTTTGTTTCAAACTTTTCTCTCTACAAAGTATAAAGGAGACTAATTCAACTTATGCCACCACACCAATCAACTACAATTTCTTTCCCTTGTTCGATATACCAAACAACATAATTAAAGACCAAAAGTTATTTAATTAACTAATTGGTTAATTTTTAAATGGATTTTTGTTTTGTCAGGTTAAAGAAATAATTGTGCAAAATTTCAGCTTGATCCGAGATTGGGTTTGGGAGAAATAACGTGTACAAACTTTTTACCAGACAGACAGATAGAGTGAGCTGATATAAGCTTTGTAAAAATGAAACATATTTTTCTCCAAAAAAGAGTATAATTCCAATATAATCATAAACGGTCTGTTCTTGAAGGCATCATTACTATTTGTTGCCACACACACACCCACACAAACACCCCCTTACCCACACAACCCCCCCACACACACATCCAAACACCACCACCCCCACACACACAATAAAAAAATATTTTTTTTTTGCTTTTGTTTTATCTTCTGAACAAAAAATGAACATTAATCAAAACCTTTAAAGTCTTCTAGTTATAGAAGTTATGCTTATTGAACCATAAAAGTACTACTTACATAACACACACTATAGATTGTACAAGAGTGTCTGTAATTTATAAGACGATAGCTGTACATGTTTCTGGGTTTATAAAGTTGGGCCTCTGTTTATGTTTCAGCTGAGTGAAGTGGACAACCCGAGCTTTGCTGCACTGGATGAGGCTCTCAAGCATGTCCATAAAGCAGGTACAACCACACGCCACCCAATATATATAAATATATTGAAGCTGCCATCATTAACTTCGTTAGTGAAGATGAATAAAAAATGTATTTGTCTAACTGTTTGTTGTTTTATTTCCTCTAATAGGGGAACACAATTTGGTCGAGCAATTAGTACTCAGGACACTACTCCCAGATGACCTGTCCAGATATTGGCGGTATAACGGTTCGTTGACCACGCCTTATTGTTTTGAGTCTGTTATCTGGACAGTGTTCACGGAACCACAGAAAATCTCCCACACTCAGGTAGTCTCATTGGTTTCATAGATTTATTTCAATATATAGTGTTTGCAATGTAGTAGTTTTATTTTCCCTTCTGGCGAGAACAGTTTGGTTATTAGTTATGTGTTATTTTATATGTTACAGACATGCTCTCTTAAACGCGCATAATTACATTTTACAATTGTCCATGGGTTAATCTGTTTTTTTTTTATTAAGAAGGCAGTCATCCTGCTAAGGCATTGGTTTTTGTGGCTTATACAGGCAACCCGATCAATGCTCAAATGGTATTGAATGTTTTTGTACGGTCATGAAGAAATGTGGGTATAATTAGAATTATTTTTAAATAATTGAAAGGGGAAATCAATAAGGAGTTACTAAGTATAGACACTAGATCGAGGTTTCATGGTATAAAAAGAAAGAAATGTTTTTACGATTATCTATACAATTCTATTATCATTCAATAAAGGTTTTCTTTCAATTATTAAAGATCTTAATGGCCCATACAGCAAGGGAGGCAATAATATGAATGCTCCGTACAGCAGGGGAGGTAACCAAAAATAAAAACCAAAAAAAATGGTCCGTACAGCTGGGGAGGTAATCCTATAAATGGTTCGCAGAGCAGGGGAGGTAATCCTATAAAAAATGATTTCGTACAGCAGGGAAGATATTCCTATACATTTTAGTGCAGGTTAAGTTGTAATAAAAGTAGCAAATCGTCTGAACGCTTTTACTAACTTACACCAAATAAAACTGTAAACAAGGGCTTATGTTAATAACAAATAATTAGAATGATAATCTTCTCCAGGACGTGATTTCTTGGACCCAGACAATAGACACTCCATTAGAGGAAAACTCTTACTCATTAAGATAGCTACCAAATCATTAAAGATAGTTTCAAATTGAAGCCATTCATTTAAAGACTCCCGCATTTATTATGACTATTGAGATGTTTTTAAAGATAACCTCTTGTTAACGCATTAGGAGGTATTGGCTAAACAGTATCTGTTTTTTGTTATTTTTTGCAAATGAATAACGAATTTGTTTGTGTCAGCCTAAATATTAATATTGAACTGCAAATATTTGAGATATCTGTTTATGATAAACTCCATTTTAATTTTTGTTGCAATTCGTCTATTCTAGTTGGAGACTCTGCGCTCATTGCTTCACGAAGAGGGCCACGACATGAACGACAGAGGGGATCATCATACCAACACACCATCCCGCCTAGTAGACAACTGGCGCCCCCTGCAGCCCCTGCATGGCAGAAAGGTGACCAGGAGTTTCCCAGAAGCCAACTACATGAGTTCGAGAGGCAGCTCTCACCCAGTGCCGGCTGAACCAACGACCACCACAGCGGCCAGCACAACCACCAACACATTGACCACTGTTAAGACCGACTCAGGTCATCCAGTCCCAACCTCTAATGGCGTTGACCCGATCCCCCATGCCTCTCATACGACTTCAGATAACAATGACAGAAACCAGATCCACTCGTACAATGGTAATAATGCCAACAATTATCAAAATAACGTGCACGGTAACCGCGTTCTCTCTCCAAGCCAAAGTAAGCCCATGGAATCCAGCCATTCTCACTATTCCTTTGGAGCGGCTTCGCCCACACAGCAATCTTCTGCGCCAAGAGATTCATATGCGAATTCTGATAGATCATTCAACAATAATGAAAACTCGATTCACAGTTTTCAACCGTACAGAAACTCGGCCAGCATTCAAAGCGTGTTGTTTGATATGAAGCAAGATCCTAGCCTTGTATACCTTACCTCTGGTGCTAGCCCAGTTAGGACGTTAGGAAATGTTCATCAGAATGTCGATTCACAAAAAAACGCTCAGACTCCGGTGAATGGCAATATTGAATCAACTGGAAAAATGAACGATCGTTCTATAAGCAATACCAGCAATCTTCCACAGACACCCACCTTATTTCCTAGCTCCGCTCCTGAACCAAATCAAGCCAAGACAGCACAGTTCAACTTAACTGGACAAAATCATGAACCGAGTCCAAGCTCCAATCAAGCAAATAGTGGGTATCAGCAGCCAAGCCAAAATTACAGACAGCCGCCAAATCAACCCAAAAGCCAAAATCTGCCGTTGAGCTACCTCATGCAACCTCAAAATCAAGACTCTCGTCCAGGCCCTGTTAACAGAATGATTCCTTCAATAGACGGACATCTTTACAATGGGCTATCTCAGAACACGCAGCGTCAATCATCACCGACTGGCCAGCCATTTTCTTCCGAACACCTCAGATCCATCCTGGAAAAACTCGCGGCGACCAACAGGATCAACACCCGCTATTCACCAAACTCCGCCCAACAGACAACGAGGCTGTACCAACCCAACTCTGTCCCAGCCGAGAGTAATCCGGAGTTCTCTAACCACATCCGAGACAGGGACGGCAACCTCATGATGATTGACAGAACCAACGGAGAGGTCTACATGGTCCGGCAAAACTACAACAACTGGAAACAACAACAAGGAGGCTCATACCCTCAACATCTGCAGCGACAATACATCTCACAACAGCCACCACCACCACAAGACCGGTATTCGGATTCCTACAGCATCATATCAACGGCGAATATGAGAGCTGACGACCTAGGAGCCCCTAGGGACACTCCAATGGAGCCGTACTCTTCTGTATTTCTTCCTCGCATGGAAAGACCGGTCCGAATCAGCAGTCCTTATTACGATCGAGTGAACGCTGCAAGACAACAGCCTCAGGCTCCAGCAGCATCGCTATATAACTACCTAGTGCCTGCATCAACGCAGTATCAGGCTCCTAGGTACCACCGCCCCAATGTTGACCAACGACTCATTGGTTGAATTTAGTGATATAGTTTCGATAGACTTATAGTTTACATGATGAGAGTTAATCTAAGCAATAACCATGTAATTGTAGTTTGAATAATGAGATGAAGATAGGGGATTACAATAGTTTACAGTAAAGAAAGATGAAAGATTCTAGACAACAAAGATATATAATCTCGGAACAAAAACAATAATCCTAGCTTGAAAGCGGATGAATAGCTCTGACAACAAAGAAAGTCTAGGTATATATGTGATGATTATCAAACTAGTCAGAACAAAGAAAAGTAATAGGTTGAAACAAAGATGAAGAGCTTTCCAAAAGTGTCAGCTGTATCTTTGACATAGATACAGAACCAAGAGAACGGCTTTGATAAACAATGTCTGGTTGGCCAGTGATCTATCGGTTCACAAGTTATGTAGTTTGATCAAAATATTCTAAACCGATATATGAATGTCCAGAAGAAGGGAAAGATATTAAAATACCCGGTGAGGTCTATACAGACAATACTGTTGCTATATGAACTGTGTACTCTCGGTACATCGTGGCATTCTTGTGATCTCCTTACCAGTGCTTCAAATTCAAGACTTTTTAAAACTTTTCACTAAATGAATAGCGTCAATATAATAATGTTTTTTTTAAGCATTTATAACCTCCCCTTAAATTATGTGCCCTTGTTTGTTGTCGAACAATCAAACTGAATAAAATTTTCAATTGAAAAATCTATTTAAAAAAATAATGACGTGCCGCCGTTGAGAATGTTTTCCCATGTGCAATAGATAGAGTTATTTTTGGATGTTGTTGTCTTCGTTATCTGTACACTTTGTTCGTCTAGGCAATGTACTCAATCTTGTCTCTGTATTGAATTATTTAGTTAATAATTCAAACACATAGAACTAGAAAGAGATGGAAAGAGACAAAAAGAGAAAGAATGTTTTAAGATACCAGTAAAAAAAAAAGCAAAAAGTAGGAGTGAACGAAAATTGCGAAACAAAATGTGAATGAAAAGAACGAAATCATAATTAGAGACAACTTTAAGTGATTCCTTTTTGATCCACAGTCTTCGTTGCTATCACTAAACTACACAATTCATATTCGATTCTGTTTATTTTAAACTTTTATTTGTTGCTGTCACTAAACTACACAATTCATATTCGATTCTATTTTAAACTTTTATTTGTTGCTATCACTAAACTACACAATTCATATTCGATTCTGTCTATTTTAAACTTTTATTTGTTGCTATCCCTATACTACTCAATTCATGTTCGATTCTGTTTATTTGACATTTACTCTGCTGTCTCATTGAAATTAACGAAAGTAATTCGGATGTGTCCATCAATGCCTAGTTACTCGGACCACTAATGGCAACATATCAGATATTTATTTCAACAGAACAGTTTTTATATATGCATATTTGATTCAGTATGAGCTTCTTACCTTCATCATTTATTAATGTGAAATGGCGAATTGTTTTTTGTTTTACATTGTTTCGGATGTTCCTTCAGAGTTGAAGATAGTTTACTTTCTAGTCTAAACCTCCCACAGGACGACGTGGGATGGGAGCGGGCAGGGTTTGAACCCCCGACCGTCGATAGATCCGAACGACACTTCAGCGCGCAAACCGCACGACCAGGCAGCCATCCTTGAATTGAACGTTTTCAATAGCATCTCATGTGACATTGTACTGCTCTACATGTTACATTGTACTGCTCTACATGTTACATTGTACTGCTCTACATTTGTTACAATTATGTTTTTAAAGATATTCACAATTCAACTCATGTTACATTGTACTGCTCTACATTTGTTACATTGTACTGCTCTACATTTGTTACATTGTACTGCTCTACATTTGACATTGTACTGCTCTACATTTGACATTGTACTGCTCTACATTTGTTACATTGTACTGCTCTACATTTGACACTGTACTGCTCTACATTTGACATTGTACTGCTCTACATTTGACAATGTACTGCTCTACATTTGACATTGTACTGCTCTACATTTGACATTGTACTGCTCTACATTTGTTACATTGTACTGCTGTACATTTTTTACAATTATGTTTTTAAAGATATACTCAATTCAAGTCATGTTACATTGTACTGCTCTACATTTTTTACAATTATGTTTTTAAAGATATTCACAATTCAAGTCAAAACAGGTGTTCATTTGTTTGTTGGTTCATTTTTTTATTTACATATTTGTTTGTTTATTTGTGTTTGATTGTGTATATTTAGTTTGGAATTATATATGCACACAGTTTATAGGAATTAAAATTTTAAATTTGACGATAATTACAAAAACATTATTTGTTCTTCTCGTTGTCGATATTTTAAAAAAATGTTTTTTAAATATAATTTTCTTATATCTAACTTACAATAAGACGGAACAAACTGATTATTTGTTCATATAAAAATACGTTGAAAATCAAAACGTAGAGAAGATCCTTCATCAAGAAATTATTCTGACACATCGTCTATGATAGTTTGCAAATCAATCAGCAGCCATCGACATGAAATCTTTCAAGTGTTTATGTGCCGTGATGTTTCTTTGCCTATTTTTTTTTTTTACATGATACGCCCCTGTCAAAGAACATGTTACATCTTTAAGTTCTGAGCCTCACAGGAAAATTGGACACCTGCCAACTGGGTATCCACTAGAAAGCCCTAGCCTCTTATGGATGCGACTGTCTTTTACTTAGAGCATTTTATGTAGCTCTATTTATAAAGAGTGTGTATGACCTCTGCATGTGTTTTATTCATCATGTCTTCATGAGCACTACAAAATTCAATAAAATAAATCTTGGTAGTAAAATGTTAGCATAACTATTTTCAAGAATAAATTGAATGTACATTTTTAAGGAGAGTAAAAAAAGAATAAAAAAACTCATCAAAATATTTGGTCCGAATTTATTGTTAGAGATGGGAATAGAATACAATACAAATTTGAAATATAAAAGATTGCATGTGTATAAATAATTACATTTTTTAAAAGACAATAAAGCTGTGACTTAATAAAAGAGTGATAACTTTCTTGTTAATAACTAAAGAAGATATATGCAAACTATATATTTTTTTAAAATTATTCTTGCCAAATCTCTTTCTCTCTCTCTTTTTCTCTCTCGAATAGCTTCTTAACCTCCTCTAATTGCACTTCCCTAAGACTGTCGCGTCACAAGATCTCTATTTGTATGTCGGTTCAATATAATCGAGGTACCAAATAATGGCAAATCTACTAACCTATTTGCATTGTAACTTTTCAGAGCCCGAAGAGAGGTTATCAATGAATAGAAAAAGCTTGAGATCACTTGCCATTCTCAATATAACGTTTAACACTCATACATCACACATCACTACACTCATACCTCACACATCACTACACTCATACATCACACATCACTACACTCATACATCACACATCACTACACTCATACATCACGCATCACTACACTCATACATCACGCATCACTACACTCATACATCACGCATCACTACACTCATACATCACGCATCACTACACTCATACATCAAACATAACTACACTCATACATCATACATCACTACACTCATATATCACACATCACTACACTCATACATCACACATCACTACACTCATACATCACACATCACTACACTCATACATCACACATCAGTACACGCATACATCACACATCACTACACTCATACATTACACATCACTACACTCATACATCACACATCACTACACTCATACATCACACATCACTACACTCATACATCACACATCACTACACTCATACATCACGCATCACTACACTCATACATCAAACATAACTACACTCATACATCACACATCACTACACTCATATATCACACATCACTACACTCATACATCAAACATAACTACACTCATACATCACACATCACTACACTCATATATCACACATCACTACACTCATATATCACACATCACTACACTCATACATCACACACCACTACACTCATACATCACTACACTCACACATCACACATCACTACATTCATACATCACTACATTCATACATCACACATCACTACACTCATACATCACACATCACTACACTCATAATCCCACATCCCTACACTCATACATCACACATCACTACATTCATACATCACACATCCCTACACTCATACATCAAACATAACTACACTCATACATCACATATCACTACACTCATACATCACATACCACTACACTCATACATCACACATCACTACACTCATACATCACACATTACAACACTCATACATCACACATCACTACACTCATACATCACACATCACTACACTCATACATCACACATCACTACATGCATACATCACACATCACTAGACTTATACATCACACATCACTACACTCATACATCACACATCACTACACTCATACATCACACATCACTACACTCATACATCACACATCACTACACTCATACATCACACACCACTACACTCATACATCACTACACTTATACATCACACATCACTACACTCATACATCACACATCACTACACTCATAATCCCACATCCCTACACTCATACATCACACATCACTACATTCATACATCACACATCCCTACACTCATACATCAAACATAACTACACTCATACATCACACATCACTACACTCATACATCACATACCACTACACTCATACATCACACATCACTACACTCATACATCACACATCACTACACTCATACATCACACATCACTACACTCATACATCACACATCACTGCATGCATACATCACACATCACTACACTCATACATCACACATCACTACACTCATACATCACACATCACTACACTCATACATCACACATCACTACACTCATACATTACACATCACTACACTCATACATCACACATCACTACACTCATACATCACACATCACTACACTCATACATCACACATCACTACACTCATACATCACACATCACTACACTCATACATCACACATCACTACATGCATACATCACACTTCACTAGACTCATACATCACACATCACTACACTCATACATCACACATCACTACACTCATATATCACACATCACTACACTCATACATCACACATCACTACACTCATACATCACACATCACTACACTTATACATTACACATCACTACACTCATACATCACACATCACTACACTCATACATCACACATCACTTCACTCATATATCACACACCACTGATGTACATCGTAAAGAATTTAGAATGAGAGCAAAATAACCATTTTGTAGAAAAAAAAACTTTTTCTGAAACGTCTTGCTGTAAAGTTTTTTGCAGAGAGAGAGAGAGACAAGGGACGTAGTTAGTATGAACACTGATCTATATATCTATATTTCAAGATCGGCTCTTTCTAGCTCGAGAGATATTTAAATGCCATCCAAAACTAGAGCCACCAAATATCTGCACGGCGAAAGAAAGGAAGAAAGTATGTCACAATAAGTAAGATACTTCATGAATTATCCGTCAATCACAATAATATCTTACCTATCAAATTTCTGAGACTGAATGACTTTTTTATTTAGCATTTGATCATCATTGCCATGAAAAATCTCTTCAGATTGACTTTGGGAAAAATAAAAAAAAGTAGCTTCTCTTCCAATCAATGGAAAATCAATTTCTCTTTATTTCTTTGTGACGAGACTATGCGCTGATCAGAGACTTTGCGTTGATCATGGAAGAAATGTTTTGAAACGAATTTTTCCACAGATCTTTGAAGAAGATGTTTACCAGGAACAGTAATAACACATGAGAAAGTTGTTTCAAAAAGCACTCGTCATTTCCTGCAAAAGATTTCCATTTGCATTACTGGTCAAACATCTAAATATCGTTGCAACAATACAATATTCTTGTTTGTAGTAGTGTTCTTTGCTGATAGTAATGATGTTTACGGAGGTTATTGTGAGCTCTAATTGTGTTGAATTTAGTTATTACACAAACACAAATCAAACATTACAGTTGATAAAATTTGATGACTACTGCTTGCTTTGAACTTCAACTATTTAAGTCACAAAAAGGGCCGAGTCCAGCGTAGATCAATCTACAGTGATAAAACAAGTCTTGCTCTAACCAGTATCAAAGTAGTCTGTCGTTAGTTCTTTCTCCTAGCTAATCTGCGTAATGTTTTTAATCATCAACAAGTCACTAAAGAAATTATCACTAACTTCTACGCGTCAAGCAATTGAATCACTACAGTAACCTATTGAATAGATACAGTAACCTATTGAATCACTACATTAACCTATTGAATCACTACATTAACCTATTGAATCACTACAGTAACCTATTGAATCACTACATTAACCTATTGAATCACTACATTAACCTATTGAATCACTACATTAACCTATTGAATCACTACAGTAACCTATTGAATCACTACATTAACCTATTGAATCACTACATTAACCTATTGAATCACTACAGTAACCTATTGAATCACTACATTAACCGATTGAATCTCTACATTAACCTATTGAATCACTACATTAACCTATTGAATCACTACAGTAGCCTACTGAATCACTACAGTAGCCTGCTGGATCCATGACATTATACCGTGTATGAGAGCGTTGTGTATGCTTCAATTCGATACTTTGAATGATTGAATTTGATTGTTTCATAATACACCATTGCAGTAAGCAACAGAGTAAAAGACAGACATTTTCACACAATGCCAAGCGAAGATTGGTGAGATCTTAAAAAAGAGGTCATGACCATCTTTGCCGGACGTCTGATGACCCAAACAAAAACATGTTTTTTTTTAAATGCTAATTGGCTAATGACAAAATACAATAGAGTAATAACACCACATGCAAGTACTATAAATAGATCGAGTTCTGCATTTCTTCTAAATCTATGTCTTCACTGTGGCAATATTGACATGTCTTCTAGATCTAGATCTATGTCTTCACTGTGGCAATATTGACATGTCTTCTAGATCTAGATCTATGTCTTCACTGTGGCAATATTGACATGTCTTCTAGATCTAGATCTATGTCTTGACTGTGACAATATGGACATGTCTTCTAGATCTAGATCTAGAGTAAAGTGCGAAGTTCGAGCAGCCCCGATTTGTCAGGAGGTTCGAACAGTTCACTTTTTATTGCTATAACTTTTTTATTTGAATGTTTACCAAATTACTACTATATTGCTACTGCGTATGCACCTTTTTTCTTTACTTCCGACACATACTATTTCCTTTTCCTTGTAAAGGCTAAGTTCATGGTGAGGTCAAACACAGGAGGTGTGGAGTTATTCTTTTTTACTACCCGGTAGTGAAGGAAATGGGCAATGGGCTTAAGGGTATTTTTAAGTCTGATTGCTCATCAGCGTAAAGAGACTATTTGAAGTTGTGGAGGGTGGGAAATGGTGCAATGGATGGTGTTCTTGCGCTGGAGTAAAAAGAAAATGACTTTGTAGTAAAAATAAAATATTAAAACATGTTTTTAGATATATTTCCTTTGATCTGTTCGAACCTTCCACCAACCCGATCGAGGTTACTAACTGGGGAAAAATCCGCTCGAGGAAAAGTACGCTTGGCGATACTTACCCTGCACCTCTTTGGCTTCGTATTTAATTTTAACTAAGCCTAGTGATACATTAAATCCAATCTATTTTCATAGAAAAAAGGACGAGGAATTCAGAGATACTATCAGTTTTTTCATAGGTCAGACCGTTACGGTGCTATAAAAATCCAAACCTGAAAATTGCTGCCAGCGGGCTTAATGTGCTCGAACTTCGCACTTTACTCTATGTCTTGACTGTGACAATATGGACATGTCTTCTAGATCTAGATCTATGTCTTGACTGTGACAATATGGACATGCCTTCTAGATCTAGATCTATGTCTTGACTGTGACAATATGGACATGTCTTCTAGATCTAGATCTATGTCTTGACTGTGACAATATGGACATGTCTTCTAGATCTAGATCTATGTCTTGACTGTGACAATATGGACATGTCTTCTAGATCTAGATCTATGTCTTGACTGTGACAATATGGACATGTCTTCTAGATCTAGATCTATGTCTTGACTGTGACAATAAGACATGTCGTACCGCCGACCCACACAGCGAACACTAGTAAGAAGGCGAATGTGTTGATGCGGTTACTCAGACGACTACAAGCAGGCATAACTCTGGCGGGAACACCACATCGACAGCTCTGCTGTGAGGAGGAATCCTGGGAAAGCTCGTGGGGTTCCGGTGTCGCAGAGAAAACATGTTGAGGCGACTCTCTGACCAACATCTCAGCCTTGAGGTGGAGTTTCTCTTCATAAGCATACAGCGCATCTTTTGGTTTGGAGTCCCTTTGTTGGACTAGTATCATAGCCATTTTCTTCAACAAAAATTGAGAATAGTAATTAAAGAATTGATTCTTAGGACAGAAAGCTAATGAAAACATTAATATTCGAATACATTGCACTAAGACAAAGAATAATTCTGTGATATAATACATTCTTAGGCTAAGCTAAAAATATACAAGTCTGGAAAAAGTACTGTAAGTTGGTAAATAAAATTTGCACTATTTTACAATGAAAAAAAACCCAGTGAATATTGAAGATCGATATCTCTTTTTTCTTTATTCAGTATTTAGTATTATATTCAATATTTAGTATCAGGGCCGGATATAGGTAGCTGGAGGCCCCGGGTCCGGATTTTTGTGAAGGCCCCTACACTTTTTCGAAAGCTTTAATAAAGATTAACTTATACATGAAACTATTTGTATCTAAAAGCAAGCTATAATCTAGAAGAAAGTAAAAGGGTTCTTGTACAATTGAATATAACTTTCCTTTTAAACAAATATTTAATATACATGGCGCATTTATCGTTTAATTGCATGCTCAGTGATTCTGGGTCAATAGTTTTGTAGACAAATGAGCGGAAGGGGAATGTGGGGTAAAAACAAAAAAAGAGCAATTTTAAATTAGTCGTGGGAGAAAGGACTTCAACAGGGTAGGGCCCATGACACTCGAGTGAGATTAGACCATTCGGATGTGAGAAGGACGAGTAAATTCGTGCAGCCGGAGAGGAATTGGAACTTCTTCCTACGAACGTTGTAAGTCAATCTTGTTACAGATGCCTCTTACAAATCTAATATATAAAGAAGAAAGTAAGGCGTATGAATCTATGTATGTCCCGCATAGAAATCAAAACTGTTTGATCAATCTTGATAAGACTTGTCATAAATATTCATTAAATCATGACGTATAGCTTATTTTATGTTCAATGTTGGGCCGCAAGTCATATCTGGCTAGCTCGCTATTAGGATGTCTCATTATTTTTTTTAACATACATCGGTAATAATGTATGAACTTTTATCATTATATCTCTGTGGGATTTCATATATAACACAAATTACATTATTTTATCTCTTGAAGGAAATCGTGTCTTCACTACCTACCATCTGATAGCACTTAATGTATGGTAGTTTTTAATTATGGGGTTTGCAGGACAAAATATGTGAAACACTGCTTTAAATGAACATTTACTGTTTTAAAAAAGGTCTCTTAAATCGCGTCAGAGTAAATTGTGATACATTACCTCCTCCCAGTTCTGCAGCGCCACCACGATGATACACAGGAAAACTATTACAGCCGAGTTGATGATAAGCAGGAACAGATAGTAGGTCACAAGGGGCAAGGGCTGCGTGGACCTGGGCAGCATGCTGGACACAGTGGACAAATACATGGCCTGGGACAGCAGGATTGTTATACCTGTTGCAAAGAAGAAAATAATGAATATAAGATTGTTTTTGTGAAAGAAACCGTTTGCTAAACACAATGGAATTAGGCCTATTAATTTTAAGGAGTGTGTTATAATTGTTATACTTATTTAGTTTTTTTTTATTGTAAGGGGAATAACTTAAGCTGGAAATACGAAATATTAAACGAGTTGCGTACCCCTTAGAAAGAACCTCGCTTACATTATCTTCTTGTCTTGCTAACAAAGGACTGATGGAATAGGAACTAGAGAGGAGTATCCTAGCAATGGAATTGAGATACTACAGAAAGACCCTAAGTATCACTAACAAAGACCGCATCACAAACGAAGAGATTAGTGACAGGATTATTACAGCGATTGGGCCCCCACTACTGTCAAAAAACTCAACTAAAACTCTATTGCCATATTACAAGGTCTTCAGTGCTCGCAAAGACCTTCCTTCAGGGAACAGTCCAGGAAAAAAAGAAGCAGACAGAGTAAGCGATGCGAAGACAGCATAAAAGAATGGACGGGCCTGCCATCGAAAGATATTCTAAGGCAAAAGACAAAGAATGGAGAAAGACGGTTGACCTTTTCTTGTGTGGTGCCCCAACGGTCCAACAGACTAAGAGATATTGGTAAAGGCAATAGAACAAATAGGATACGAGGTAAAAAAAATGTTCTTTACTTTTTAAATTGAGATTTTCTACAAAAGGTTAAAAGATGTTTGCACCCTTGGATGCTTGAATCTCAGTTTATTTTTAATTTCTCTGAATAGCAATACTAAAAGTCAATTGCTAGACATGGGTTTGTAGCACGACAGGCAGGAAGACACCCCCCAAAGATAAGGCTGCAAACAATTTATAGGCTAATATGTCCCCTAACCCCTTTTTTTGAGAGTCGTCTGAGCACCAATGATAAACATTTCACTGCGACTTGTCTATTATAATGGTGCTTTCGGCTCCCAACCCACTGTAAGTGTCTGGTACCCATTAGTCTGTGTAACGCTTTTTAGGATCAATGTTGTCCCGGGCTAGAAGAAGACGAATAGGCCAATAGAAAAGGAAATGGGGGTACCAAATGGAATCGATTTCATTGCACGGGCGGGAAGAACAGCCCTGTCAGAATCCACACACCGTTCCTCAAAGTGCCATTTTTTCGTACGGGGAAGGAAAAAGAAAGATCTCCCCTGGGCGCTTGGCCTACGTTATCGCCTCTAGCCTGAGTGTCTTGGGATAAGGGTCCGGAAAAAAAAGAACAAGTGTAATGAATAAGTAAATGCTTAAAGTCTTTCAGACCGAGCAAGTGTTCCAGCAGGCCGGTATAGGGGAGCTTCCATTGGATTAGTTATTTAAGTGACCTAGTCTCAACCCTTAAGACAATAACAAATTTGGTGCCCCTTAGCTGAGTGGTAAAGCGCTTGGCTTCCGAACCTGAGGTCCTGGGTTTAAATCTCGGTGAAGATTTAGGAATTTAGAAGGCGCCCCTGAGTCCACCCAACTCTAATGGATACTTGACTTTACTTGGGGAAAGTAAATTCGGTTGGTTGTTGTGCTGGCCCCATGACACACTGCTCGTTAACCGTTGCCAAAGGAAAAGATGACCATCTTCCCTATAGATCGCAAAGTCTGAAAGGGGAAACTTACACTGGACTCAATAGTGGTCTTGGAATCATGAACCAAAAATATCCTCCTTCTTTGCTGCAAAATGTCAAATCATATAAACAGCAAAATAATTACTCAGTTGCACTGACATCAGGACTGACCTTCACGTTTTGAACTCACCAGCACTGACCTTCACGTTTTATACTCACCAGCACTGACCTTCACGTTTTATACTCACCAGCACTGACCTTCACGTTTTATACTCACCAGCACTGACCTTCACGTTTTATACTCACCAGCACTGACCTTCACGTTTTATACTCACCAGCACTGACCTTCACGTTTTATACTCACCAGCACTGACCTTCACGTTTTATACTCACCAGCACTGACCTTCTCTCCCGACTCTGCCGGAATGAGGAAGACGAAGAGGTTGAGGAAGGAGATGAAGGTGATGGGGATGATGAAACCCAGCATGAGGGAGATGGGGCGCCTCTTGAAATGTACGTTGATCTGTGGGACACAATGACGTCAATTGATCTATAGAAACTATATGTACTTATATATTTATAAACTAGGTATAGTCTGTAAATAGAGTTCAAATGAGTGTATCTAAGCCATAGTATAGACTTTTAGATAAAAAAAAATATAAACTACTTTATCGGAATCAATACTTATTAGTAAATGTGTTTATATTTTGTTCTGCTATAAAGTCTTGATTACTTTATGTTCATTTGAATTGATGGTAGAAACATCGAGCTTTCATTTCAATATATAGATAGAAGGATTTCCTTTCGGGTTCATAATAGCTACTTGGGACTTGGTGGCCGAGTGGTAAAGCGCTTGGCTTCCGAACCGAGGGAGCTCGAGTTCGATTCAAGGTGAAGACTGTGATTTTGTAAGGTGAATTTTTAGACACCCTCGTAAACCGTTAGGCATAGAAACAGTGACTGTTGACATTTAACTGCCACATAGATGGAAAGGTCTGAAAGAGGAACTTTACCTTTAAATAGCTACTCACTTTCTTAGTTGTTGTTTTTTTTTCAGTTGCTACGTTAGTTAATTATTCCGTTGAAGAATATTTAAATTGTTTCTTCAATTACTTTTTAAATTTATATTAATTCTAGGTAAGAGGCATTAGAATGAGACAAAAAATAGTTCCGAAAGATTGTCTTATTTGGCCACGTTGTACGTTCGTTATAGGTTTTGTTTCAATCCTTTTACTGGAAGTTTCTGCCAGGTTTTTATTATTTTGGTTTCGTTAACAAAGCTGATGATCAATGCACATATCTAATCAATCACTACGCACTTAACTCAAAGTGTGACCTATTTTCAGATGCTGTAGACCAGGACACTACGGCTAAACTGCACTGATAGAGTCGGGTGTCGGTATTGTTTCACTCCTGTCATTAACAAACTCTGATAAAAGTGTTGACACCATTAACACCACGCGGCATCTCTCAGACAATACTTCGTTACAGGATAAATGTTACACTGATCAAATGTCATTGGGTCGTAAAAGTTAATGGATGAATTTATCTAGAACCTAAACGCGATTTTTTTATTTTTACACAGAATAAATAAACTTTAAAAAAAGTGAAATACGAACTGCTATTAACATGTTCTTTAGACACTATAGTTTTGATTTGTTTACAAAAGGGTTTGAACTGTGTTGGCACCGTTATGGGGGAAGGGTGGGAATGTGTCAGACAAAACTTACCGAACAGTGGCGTAGCAATGTTGGCCCTAACCACAGGACCGGGTTCAAGCATGAGTTGGTGGGCCCCCACCCCCTGCCTGTAATTTATGTCTGACAGAAACTAAAGGTAACCATTCTGTATGTATCAGTATATTTACAAACAGAAAGACGGTTATTATTTTTTGCAAGTAAATATTGTATTGTCATTATACTTCATTCAAGGACTTGGCAGAACTTAAGTCATTGGGTAACATGCATGACTAGATGCATGACGCGTTGGACGTAATCATCTACTTTTTCGTTGTAACGTCTGTATTTTATAAGATAAGATAAGCACAGGTATTAAGATTATAACGTCTCGCCAACGCTAAATGCATGAAAAATTGCGCTAACCAAAAACAATGGATTACAAATATTTCTATTGGCACACATTTATTGTTGTTACTTTATTGTTATTTATTGTACTACACATTTAATGACATGACTGATTCAAACAAATTATTAAGATTAACACAAAAAAAAAAAAACAACCTAAAACAAATTAATTCCACTTATCTTATTCATGGTAAACTTGTAACACAAACTAAAAACGCGAAATACCTAGGTGGTATAATAAATGAAAATCTGTCATGGAATCCCCATATTGATGAAACTTACAAAATCAAACAAAGCATTAGGGTTTATTACAAGAAATGTCTATAAGTCAAAATAAGAACATAAAACTAAAATTGTATTTAACCTTGGTTTTAGCAATGAAAGAATATGCACTCTCTGCTTGCTATAAGATATAAGATAAGATAATTGAAACAACTAAACGCTTAATAAATAAGTTGTTTGTTGTTTGTTTTAAAGGGTTTTATATAGTTTTGTTGTTCTCTGGCATTGTGGATAGCACTCAAGGCATATCAAAAGTTGATCAAATCAAATCCGATATTGTTTCGTGATCTCCCATGACCTAAAGTCATTGATTCTCAAATACATGCAGTGGCGTAGCTAGGGTGGGGTAGGAGGGGGGGGAGAATTTGACACCCCCCGGGCCCCCAAATGAATGTTTTTTTACATTAAAATTTAATTTTATGCAAACACAGGGGCCCCCAAAGAGGTTAAGCCCCCCCTCCCGGGCCTCCGAACGATGGAAAATTCCTAGCTACGCATGACAGATTTCATAAAAGAAATTGACAACATGTTTTAGTCTTTAATGCCCAGTTTCTTTCCTAGTGCAAAAGATAATTGGTGCCATCCTGGGTGTAGTCTCTTCTCACCTAGATGATGCTTTCATAGAATATTGTTCAGACATGGAATCTTTCATATCAGCATATCGATTCTGTGTTTAATACAGAAGGGTGGGGTTTTTTTATATTATAGACAACATTTTATCCTCAAGTTTTCCAAACTTTGTCTCGGCGGGCATGTTTTTTGTCACGTGCCTCTAACAGTTTACTCAACAGTGCGGCAGGTCTCGAAGTGGCTATCGATACAAAATTATTGAAGTTCTATGACATAGTGCAGGTTGGCTTCACATACTGTTCGTTCCACTGAGAGAGAGAGAGACAGACACACTTTTAATTTTTAAGATAGATGCTCTGGTTTCTGAATTTGCTACTCGGCCAGAAAAATATAATTTTAGTAACCCTAAATGTTAGATCAATTTACTGTTAACAGACGGACATTGGACTAGATTATGTTTTTTATCATAGATATGTTTTCGGAATGTAAATGTCTATTATGGGGAAAAGAACTCAATAAATTTTTATTTGTTCAATATAAATACCTATTGGTCATTAAATACTGTAAAGTCGTTGTATAAACATTGATTTTTAATTGTACAGGGTCATAACTGTATCAAAAGTAATGACTTACAGAAAAGGTACACTGCTTGCATTTGGAAGGTCTTTTCGTAAAGACGCCGATACATACAGACCACTCTATTTTATTTGTCAGACACTAAATTTGTCTTACTGGTAAAGGGCGCAACACATATTCCGGAACCCGGGCCTAGAGGTTACTTGCTACGCCACTGATGATGCACACAATAATTGTGTACAAGGAAACAAAAGAATGACTCCCATCATGTTAGTCTCTATGGAACCTCAGGACAGCTATCAGTTGACTCCGAGGTTAATTGGAACTTAGTGCCGACATAATGACAGAGCGTAATTACTTATAACGACCCATAATATTAGCTCAATGTATTTAAACAGGTAAAAAATACAGTAATATTACAGCAAGAAATCGCAGTTTAAAAGCAACAAACATATTTTATCTGGTCAAGTACTTTCAAAATTCTTCAACTGTTCATCCGAATAGAATATTTGTTTTATATTCGTTGCCTAATACTAAACACATTACGTAGTCTGACACTGGATTGAAAATTTACCTTACCCTATCTTTTACATACCACAGTAATACGTTTTATATTAATTTATTATGTGGCATTTTCATAAAAAAATAATTAAATGGTCATAAATATACAGCCGTTGTTGAGTACATTTATTTATGAATTTGGAATATTTAACTTTCACTCCTAACTGACGATACCAACGTTGATTCCACTAGGACTAGAATGTGGTAAATAATTACGGAGAGAAAGAGTTAAGTTCATACAGTCGACACATTATTTTTTATTTCTTTCAAGTGCCGTTATAGCTTATTGGTCTTGGGCCCAGGAGCATTGAACCGAGACCAATTGTTATAGAAGACCTGACCACTGACCTGCGAATCTGCAACCTGTGAGCAGTTTAGAGAAATAGCTGATTAGCACGTCACATGTCTGACGTCAGAAGTATTTGCGAGGGCCTATTAACAGTGAGAGCGTGTTTTCGTGGAGGATTTATTATTTAATACGCTTCGCGGGTGGGGCCGATAAAGCAGCAAAGAGCCTGTTAAGTATTTCAAGATTGAATCAAGAAGCCGGGAAAAATGTCAGAGATCGTGTCTGAGACAAATTTCTTCTTGGGAGGAGCGGGGGGAAAAGTAATACTAGAATTTACGGGCAAAAATAGTGTACAAATGCTTGGGGGGGGGGGGGTGCTGTCAAGCTGCAATTCCAAATCAAATGAAAAGTGGGCTAGCATTACGATGCGCAGTTCTAGAGGGAGAGTGGAGATAGAGAGAAATGAAAGAGAGAGGGAAGGAGAGAGAGACAGAGAGGGGGAAGAAAGAAAGAGAGAGCGGCCGATCTTTCCACGTCAAGGTCTAAGTTGGAGAGCATTACGCTTCCCATGTTGCAATAAAAGGAAGAAGATGTCAAAGAGAGAGAGAGAGAGACAGAGAGAGAGAGACTCTGGCATGATATATATATATATATAGAGAGAGAGAGAGAGAGATATAGATATATATAGATATAGATATATATATATATATATATATATATATATATATATATATATATATATATATAATATATATATATATATACATTTTATGAAATCACCTGCAGTCCAGATCTGTTGAATCCATCCACGAGATAATTTATTCGACTCATGTTGACCTCCAGCAGGATCCACTCTGAGTTTTCCAAATACCTCTCTCTGCTATTTTGGTTCAATTCGTCAAGAAGTTGAACTGTATCCGCTTGGTAACTCATGGTCATCAGCTAGAGGAAGGGTGAACGAATATTACACTTTTTTTCTCATCTTAAGTATAGATCTAGTCTATATATATAATTCTCTTTCAGGCCAAACCATGCGGGACACCACTATGAAAGTCATGGAAAGATAACTCTTTATTTATGCAAGTCGGACTAGAGTTACCCCACGTAATTTCGCGGTGACAGAAGGCGAGGCTCAGAAAAAAAGAGGGGGCGTTGCTACGCCGCGGGTCGGCTCGAATAGAAATATTCCCCTCAAAACTTTCGGATCTGAGAGAATTTTCATACCAAAAATTTGAAAATCGTTCCCCTTTGAGCTCAGACATACCATGTGCAAGAAAATCTTTTTTTTTTTGGGGGGGGGGATTAGTTACTTTCGTATGCCTGTTTCTTTCACATTGTGTTTGTTAACGACTGTCCCGAGTTCGGTTTATAGACTAGTATGTGCTGGTTTATTTTGTTTACTTGTAAAAAGAAAGCGCCACATTTCTGTTTAGAGATGAATAAAGGTTATCCAGAGAAGAAGTTAAAAAAAAATGTCGATGTAAATTTTTCAAGCAACTAGAACATAAAAATATTTTTTTTCCATTTTTTTACCTTAATATGGCAAACATGGTGATCTACTGGATACCTGCTCAGGTCTAAACTACATGATGTGGCTAGTGGTCCACTTGTCGTCCAGGACACCTGACCAGTGTGGTCAACTTGAAGGGGACTGTAGGAGATATTGATGTCATTCAAATATCAATAATTGTTTTGTGCTATACTCAAGAATTTTTTCGTTAGTCAGAAAGTAACTAGACTACGTTAAGATAATTTAAACTCAGAAGTTTGGACAAGCTGAAATAATCTAAAACAAAACTTTTCGAATACACATTGGAATGATTGGATAAAGGTTGATAGTGATTCTAGCCGGACTTGTATATAAATAAATGATTTACATCAGAGGGGGGTAGGGGAGGTGGGTATGTTAAATTGATTTTTTTTTATTTACAAGCTAACAAAAACGAAGGTAAACTGCCCACAGGTTACGAAGTTGCCGGTGAATGTTCAGGCCTTCCATGACGATTGGTCTCTCCTGAATACCCCCTAATCAAGACTGGGCAAACAAAAGAGTCATAGCGCACTGAACATGCTTATTGAAAAGTTTGTCGTCCTATTTTAAAACACACATTTTGCCCTTTTTTGCAATTTAAACTTTTTTTGTTTCGTTCAAAATGACTTCTCTAATGGAATTTTTTTTTTATCACGCTAAATAACTCTGTGAAATAAATAGTAAAACAGGAAAGCTGAGTAACACTATTTCAGACTATTTCAATCAGATTCTCATCCCGTCACTTACGAGCTGTCTTCCTTGTAGAGCTCACGTTCTCCAATAGAGTTCAGAACAACCAGCCTTGGTCTCCACAAGTCCGATCGCCCGGCAGTGATCTGGTGCACTCCTCCGTACTGACTTGCGTTCCAAACCACAATCTATGACAGGAACATTGGTGGGTTTTTTTTTAACGTAACTAACAAAATGTAACAATATTTAACAATTTCTGATGGAATGCGCTTAAAGCGTTGTGAAGTTAGATAGCAGAGAGTAACAAAGCAAAGAAGGCCTTTAACCCTTCCTTTTCTGATTACCGTCTTTGGAACCTTATTTCAAAATGATCTGATTAGTTTATACCAGTGTTTCCCAAAATTTTTCCTTAACGGAACACTTCGCACATTGCTTTTTTTTAGAGAGATTAATTCACGTTGTGGCCTACTAGTTAATTATTCCAGTCGGGCGTGGAACATTTATTCAAGCCTCGCGGAACACGAGGGTGTCTCGGAACACAGTTTGGGAAACACTGTTTTTTTAAATATATATTTTATTTTATATGTATGGGATATTTAAAATTAAGTTATAAGTGAGGTCTACGTTTGTAGAACAAAAAAGGACAAACTATTGAAAGAAGACTTTAATGCAGTCAAAAGATCTATAAATTTCTTTTGATGAATTCCAAATATTAAAACTTATCTTTGAATGTTATCTCTAAACTTATCTATCATTGTCATCAAACTTCATTTGAGTGAGTGCTTGCGAGGCTCAAATCCTCTCTTGCAAAAGCCCTGGACAGAAACCCTGCTGTCTTGCTTAGTGCATACAAGTCACCATACAGGTCGAGAATTTTTTGGTTTCCCAGACCTGTCGAGACGGAGATCAGCAAGTCTGGGACAGTCGAACAGAATATGAGACAAGGTTTCTTCTTCTTTACCGCAGCGGGGGCACCGTGAATCAAAATTTGGCCAAAGCCGTGAGAAATATGAGCCAACAGGACAGTGGCCTGTCCTGCACTCTGCTATAATAGCTTGCTCAGGCCTGGACAGCCGTGGTGGAGGCTGTGCGGTTAGGGCGCCTCATGCGCTCCCAGACTCCACGGGCTTTTTTCGGGACATGTCCCAGCACTCAAACCACTTTTTCCATTTCTGTTTTTTTGAATTATAGCCAGAGCATTATGAAGACTCCCAGCCTGTTGGGTGAGTGGTGTTTGCCCTCCCTGGTGGGCCAAGGAGTCTGCAATAGTGTTGCTAGTTACGCCTATGTTAATCGGTACCCAATGCATTATTACAGAGATGCCATAGCGTTGCTTTATGTTTTGTGAGGCCATGATGACAGTGTCGGTATTGGAGTGGCCATGGTCCAGGGCTTTGCAAAGCCTGTAGTACAGTTTATGGGTCAGTGACCACAACAATCTGTGTTGCCCTCACTTGCCCTCGCCAAGTTGAGAGTTAATGACTTTTAAGGCTTCAAAGACTGCCATGGTCTCCGCATCAAAATTGCAAATTTTACCACATGGTTCAAAGATTTTGACTGAGTCTATCAGAATTTTTGTTTTAACATGCCTATACAATATTATGTTTCAAAATTTATCTTTAAACTTATCGTTCAAATTGTATCCTTCAACTTATCCTTCCTCAAAACTAAAAATTTCAAAACTTAGTCTGAAAATTAAGACTCAACACTTAGTCTCAAAACTTAGTTAAAAACTGAGTCTTAATACTTAGTCATAAAACTTATCTTACAATCCAACCTACCTCGTCCCTCCACATCTGATGGAAGTAGATATTGTAGGTCACACTCTGGGACAGCTCGCTCACGTCCACAATGCTCAGGATGGAGTAGCCTACGGTCACTGTGACCACTTGGCTCTGGTCCAACACCGGCCTGACGTCCACGAAATGACCGCTATGACGATCTAGCCTGCTGTAGATGTCCAAGACCTGTGAGAAACTCTGGCCTCCCGCACCGCGCAAGACGTTCAACAGTAAACAGAAAATCCACATTTTACTTCGCCTTGTTTATGTACAACTTGAGCAGCAATTTGTTGTTTATGTACAACTTGAGCAGCAATTTGTTGTTTATGTACAACTTTAGCAGCAATTTGTTGTTTATGTACAACTTTAGCTGCAATTTGTTGTTTATGTACAACTTGAGCAGCAATTTGTTGTTTATGTACAACTTTAGCAGCAATTTGTTGTTTATGTACAACTTTAGCTGCAATTTGTTGTTTATGTACAACTTGAGCAGCAATTTGTTGTTTATGTACAACTTTAGCAGCAATTTGTTGTTTATGTACAACTTTAGCAGCAATTTGTTGTTTATGTACAACTTTAGCTGCAATTTGTTGTTTATGTACAACTTGAGCAGCAATTTGTTGTTTATGTACAACTTTAGCTGCAATTTGTTGTTTATGTACAACTTTAGCAGCAATTTGTTGTTTATGTACAACTTTAGCAGCAATTTGTTGTTTATGTACAACTTTAGCTGCAATTTGTTGTTTATGTACAACTTTAGCTGCAAGTTAAATTTTAGCTAATGGTTAAAAGGAAACTAAGTCGGAACTTAAATTGTGCCTTTTTTTTAAATCAAACTCGAATGACAATTTGATATGGAGTGTGTATGTGTGTGTTTTGTCTAGTGTAATACATGGCCTATGACAAAGATGCTATTTTGAGAAGGGTAGGCCCTATATTGTATGTGCGATGCATACAAGAGGGGAAGGGCTGATGAATGAGGAATCACGTGTGACTATCGAATGGTGAGACGAGGTAGATTAAAGTGAGTTAACACCCGAGACGAGACGAGACAGATTAAAGTGAGTTAACACCCGAGACGAGACGAGGTAGATTAAAGTGAGTTAACACCCGAGACGAGACGAGGTAGATTAAAGTGAGTTAACACCCGAGACGAGACGAGGTAGATTAAAGTAAGTTAACACCCGAGACGAGTCGAGGTAGATTAAAGTGAGTTAACACCCGAGACGAGACGAGGTAGATTAAAGTGAGTTAACACCCGAGACGAGACGAGGTAGATTAAAGTGAGTTAACACCCGAGACGAGACGAGGTAGATTAAAGTGAGTTAACACCCGAGACGAGACGAGGTAGATTAAAGTGAGTTAACACCCGAGACGAGACGAGGTAGATTAAAGTGAGTTAACACCCGAGACGAGACGAGGTAGATTAAAGTGAGTTAACACCCGAGGCGAGACGAGGTAGATTAAAGTGAGTTAACACCCGAGACGAGGTAGATTAAAGTGAGTTAACACCCGATTCGAGACGAGGTAGATTAAAGTGAGTTAACACCCGATTCGAGACGAGGTAGATTAAAGTGAGTTAACACCCGAGACGAGACGAGGTAGATTAAAGTGAGTTAACACCCGAGACGAGACGAGGTAGATTAAAGTGAGTTAACACCCGAGACGAGACGAGGTAGATTAAAGTGAGTTAACACCCGAGACGAGACGAGGTAGATTAAAGTGAGTTAACACCCGAGGTTTCTTGAAAATCTTGAATCTTTTATCTAGTGATTCAATTTGTATTTGATAAATGTCTACAATGGTAGAGAAAGCCTGTAGGTATTTTTGACTAAATGTGAGCTTATTGTGCTTATAAACAAAGATTTAAAGCTTTTCTTCAAATGTGTGTTCGGTTAATACATTCACCTACAATTTGTAGTTGGATTAGTTATCTGAAGCTCCAACTTAACACAGAATTATGCAACACAGCCGAAACCAAAACTTGTAACTAAAAATTCAACAATTTCAAATCCACTGAACAGAATACTTTTTGTTCAACACTACCCATTCCTGCATAATCTTTTTCTAGTAATTTCTTATTCCACGTCCGTATAAGATTGTAGAAATCCTATGACAGAATCAATGTTTGAGACGAAAAGTGTTTCTTTTATTGACCTGGTAACCCAGTCACGTGACACTCCAATCGCTAACCTGATTGCTGCTTTATGGCGTTAATTTATTTTGTCAAGGTAATCGATTCATTTATACAAACAATTGTTTAATGGTCCACTCGCTGGCGTTGACACATGGTATCGGTACTTTGAAAAATTGATACTCCCTATACAACAAATTAAGAAGTCAACTTAGTTTTAAAAAGACCAATATTTAGGAGTTTTAACGGTTTGATTGGCAAAACACATTTTCTCATATTGATATATGTTTTTCATCTATCTTTTAAATATTAAATTAATATTTATTATTTATTTCTATGTGTATATTTACATTACACAGAAAAACGTTTTTTTTCATTTTCTTCGTTCTCATTGTTATGTTGGAGTGTTCAGATGAGTAGACCAATACATGAGATGAACTGCGCAGTGGTTTCAAAATCAGGCAGCTCTCCATAGAGTTTTCTTTCTATTGGGGTGTTTTGGGGCCAGCGTCTAATACGGGCCTCTTGGTAAAGAGAGCAGATTTGTTGGACATGGTCGGCATTCTCTTTCGACACTCCACATGGGCAGATTTCACTGGTTCCAATTTTGAGCTTCCGGAACATATGTTGTCGCATTCTATTGTGTCCGGTCCTGAGCCGAATGATTAGACGTTGATCTTGTCGGGATAGTTTATAATAAGCATCATCTTTCTTGTGATTTGGATGAGAGCTTGTCCATTTCTCATTTATTTTATTTACAATTAAATTCTTCATTTCTTCTGAATAGAGTTCAGAGTTAAATTGTGAGTTTGTTCTCTCATTCTTGGCGAGTGAGTCAGCCTTCTCATTTCCTTCTAGTTCTATATGAGCTGGTATCCATTGATAACAGTTTTTTTGCTGTTGTTGTTGAGCTTTATAAATGCTGTCTTGAATCGTTTTATAGAGGAGGAATCAGAGTTTTCCAAGCTTTGGAGGGTTGTTTTCGCATCGGTTAGAAAGACAATCTGATTGTGTGGGGAACTTCGATGATTTGCTAGCATGGCAGCAACTAGTGCTTCCCTTTCTGCTCTGTGACTGTCAGAGAGCTCTCCAGTTGCAATGGATTTTTCTAGTTTTTCTCCATTTGGCCATTCGATGAGTATTCCAGCTCCTCCATTTGTGGTGGCTTTCTGGCATGAGCCATCGGTGTAAACTCTGATCCACTGATTGCTAGGATAATTGGTATGTAGAAAACAGTTCACTATTTCCTTGAACTCTGTTGGAATGTAGGGTTAGGGTTAGGGGTTAGGGTTAGGGTCCCTGGCTCCCCCAACCGTTCCTTCCAGCGAAGGCGCTGATTATATTGAAAAGCCCATTCATATTTGACAAATGTAAAAATGTAATAGAATTTGTATAGAATACCTTTTTTAAAGCTACTGGCTTTGCCCGGCATTTAATCCTATAATTTGTACTAAGTCAAATCGAGTTTCCCCTTGCCCCTGGCAACTGTTTTATAGTTCTGTATCGGCTAATTCATTGTTATCAAGGTTAATGTATCGTTTTCGCGTGGAGCAGTTCAGAAGTTTCTAAATGGCAAACTAATTGATGCACGGTACATATTAACAAAAGAAGATATATATTTCGATGTAATTTGTTCAAAACAAGAAAACTAAATATTTAGTAACTTAGTTCAATGACCCCCCCCCCCCATGACCCTGCATCACTCGAAAATTCTACTCTTACCACATAATGAGGCAGCCTCAGGTTTGGTTACAATAAACGTCGCCATTTTTTTGGCATGCGTCTTGTGACAAGTTGTATCGAGAATATATTTGGCATCAAGACTGCTTAGCCCCACTGAATCTATTGTAGAGAATCTAGTGTAAACAAATGTATTGTAAATGAATCTATTGTAAACGAATCTATTGTAAATGCATATATTGTAAACGAATGTATTGTAAACGAATCTATTGTAAATGAATCTATTGTAAATGAATCTATTGTAAATGAATCTATTGTAAACGAATAGGCCTACTTAAAATGGCTGATTTCGCTTTAATACATGTCTCCTAATTGAGTGGTGAAATAGAGATTATATTCACAATCAACTTTATACCGTTCTATAATTCTACCATAACTATACTGGCACTACAACACAGACCACTGCTGCTCACTTACACATAAGCATGCAGTATATTAACTACTTTATTCAATGAGATTTAGTCGTAGCAGTGTTTCACTACGTTCTCTAGTTCTTTTACTGTTTTTTGTTTGCTGTTTATCTGGGTTTCTTTAGTTGCTTCTGCTTCTGAAGTATAATGGATCGCATCTAACAAACAATCATGCCACTGCATTACATCTCCAGTCAGCCTCCACTGGGAACTGAGTTAAAAGCATTACGTCAAAGAACTTAAAAGATTGACGGATTCGACTTTCGACATACGTGACGAACTAACAAGCTAGAGACAGCAGCTATCTATCCACTTAATAAGATTGCATGAAAAAATAATTAATGAAGCACACTCATCCATCATCGTTAAATATATTATCTGTGCATTTTTTTCAACACATTCGTTAAAGAAGGCCTAAATACTGACCTGCAACGTCACAACCTGTGGTGCAGTTTAGACCAATAGCTGTGACTTGTGACGTGGCCTTCTGTAACGATTAGTCTCTGATATACTCAGCTTGAGGTTTAAAGAAGACAGAGTCAGACTATGAGACGGAGAGAACAAAGCCTGACAAAGGAGAACACATGATGACAAAGCCTGACAAATAAGAGACACAGAGGAAGACAGATGGGCCCACTGCGGTCGCATAGGTTGCAGTGGCATATGGCCGGCCCTGCAAAAAAGCAACGTATCTTAAGCCATGGGTAGACTATCTATATATATAATTCTCTTCATGGCTCAAGAGTTGGGACACCATGTAGAGAAAAGATCACTCTTTTATTTCTGCAAGACGGACTAGAGTTATCCTACGAAAAAAAAAAGGAAAGGGAGAACAAGTAGTATTCACCCGTCACAAAATAGCAGGGCCGGACTTAACGTTGTGACCAAGAAGTCATGGAAAGATAACTCTTTTTTATTTCTACCCCACATAATTTTAGCGGCGAAAAAAAGAGAGGGGGGAAGAAAACAAGTAATCTACTCTGTATTCACCCGTCACTAAATAGCAGGGCTGTACTCAACCGTTGTGGGGCCCTATCCGAAACGATTTCGCGGGGCCAAGTTTGGGTAGGATACGGATAGTAAGTGAAATGTAAGAGTTTGTATTAGAAATATGTTTCGCATTTTATTCATTCTTTGACTACGTACAGAACTACTTTACGAGTCTTGCGTGTAGCGAAGTCATACAGTATATCATAAAATTTTTATTTCCTACATAGATCACGCTCAATATCAAGAATTACCAAATGTTTCAATCTATCTACGAGAATTGTTGACCTTAAGTAATTCTTCATTAGTTTGAGGCGCGAGAAGCTTTTTTCACCAGATTCCAAAATTACGGGATAGTGCCGTTTTTTTATCGCGCGTAGGAAGTCATTTTCCATATTAAATGACAACCCCAAAATGACCATTTTTGTCTATATATTTCATTTATATGAGTTTTCAAAAGATTTTAATAATTTCCGTATATGTCCCGGACTTTTTCGTATATTTTGCAATTTCAGGACATTTCAGGGAGCTCCTAGTAAATCAGGAGGCTGCGGGAAACCTGTTAAAAGTTATAAAATGGTTTAATTTAATAATTTAAACCTAGAATTAGCGCGGGTCCTTATAAAGTTCGGGGTCCACTGCGGTCGGATAGGTTGCATTTGCCTATGGCCGGTCCTGCAAAATAACGGCGTATGCTACGCCGTGGGTCGACTTGTATTCAATAATTTAATGCAATTGCAAGTTTGAGACAATGATTTTTTTTTTCGTTCAGACAAATACCAGTAGTCAGATAAGGATTATTTTAATAATTTTCCGACACTATATAGCGAATTTCTTATAAGTATTCCTATACGAAGCCTACCTTGGCATGTTGACTACACATAGGCCTTAACTTGTCTATTTGCATGCGTGACACAGAAAGCTAACATAAAATCACGTGACCTAAATAATCTAGCTTGCCAGGTCCTTAGACTACATTTTTTCCTAAAAATCTTTTTTTACAAGAAAGATTGCTTACCTATTAACAATAGTAGCCAAAGTATATAAAGAAAATAATGACTTCATTTTGAGATTTTCTGTTAGTCGCTGGGCTAATTGTAAGCGCTAAAAGGTAATTAGATTAGTAGCGTCTCTATTGTGAGTTGATTCATTGTTATACGGAATCTGATAAACATTTATTAAAGTAAGATGAGTTTATTAACACACACACACACACACACACACACACACACACACACACACACACACACACACACATATATATATATATATATATATATATATATATATATATACAGAGAGAGAGAGAGAGAGAGAAAGACAGAGAGACAGAGAAATAAATAGATAAATAAATATAGATAGATAGATAGACAGACAGATAGAACTAGTGTCAGTACAGTACTAAGTAGTGTCTCACATGCTATGCTGACCCTGTGGGCCTCTCTATTTTTATTCTGATTCACACAGAGAATGAATGAAGTTGTTCAATGTAAAAGTATGCAAGTGAATAAAGTCATTCATTCATTGTATACTTAGGACAGTGATGGATGGGCTTTCTGTGAGAAGAGTTTGTGTTTAAAGATTATAATGACATTTGGCTCCTCGTGGTTACACAATCTGACACACATCGGACACAGTAAACATCTACATTTCTTGACACAGATCAATATCCGATATCGGACTAACTTATACCATAGTAAGCCTAACATAGATCTAAGTCTAGTTCACACCCATTAGCTAGAGATAGTACAACTTTTAAAGCATTTTGTTTCATATTGGGGGATCATTTTATTTTTCGATCCTAAAATTATCTTCTACAATATAAAATCCGTCTATGCACAATAATGCACATAGTGATCAATAGCCTTCTATAAGCCAATGAAAGATTTTTTGCTGCTTTGATATCGTGGATATTTCAAGTTGCTTTTTTAATCGGAAAAATCCAATAGTTATATTAAACTTTCATTCATGCCAATAAAATCGGGAAAATCCAATAGTTATATTAAACTTGCATGTATGACTGTAATTGGATTGAATTTAACATGTTTCCAAACTGACTTTTGATTGACATAAAAGACCCATAAAATTGGCTGAAAAAAAAAATTGTGTTTGTTCCTTGGCTGAAGCAGGGTGCACTTGACGACTGGAGAAAAAGTTGTGGATTTAATTCTCGTCGCATGGAATATTAGTTGACTAGGGACTTTAAATCTTTATGAAGTCTTCCGAGCTTTAGTGGACTTCTTTTAGAGGATAACAGTGAAGTCATTGTTTTGGTCACGTAACAATCATGGATCATCAGGTCCTTCTTTAACTCAAGAATCTAGATTAAAAGTGAAATGTCAAGCATAAATTATAGCTTTTATAAAGCGCTACTTTCATGCTTTTTTAGATTAACTGTCATTTTAGCTTTCGTGTCTGTGTTTGTAATGTTATTACAGCGCCTTGAGCCTACATTTTGTTTGTTAACAGCGCTTTATAAATAGAATTATTATTATTATTGCATTTTCAGAGCGTTATGGTCCTATCTCATTTGTGGACCGGTGGGAGAGGGCGGTATCTGGGATGTTTTCCTTGCTGCCTTTGGGCGCCTAGTAAACACAAGTCTGTTCGAGTCGGGTGTCGAACCTCGAGCCCATTCATAGGAAGCCTAGCTAGGCCTAGTTCAAGCGTACTTAGCCTCTCGACCACGCTTTCCACTATGCTTAGTGCTATATAAAGCTCATAGATAAAACAAACGAACAAACAAACAAACAAAAAGACTCGCGTATAATAGTCATTAAGATCTATTTTAAAAAAACATGTGTGGTTATTTAGTCAAGTTTATAGCGTTTGAAACTTATTTAACCATTTTCATCAGCGGCTGATAGATAGCTATCTGTAGCTGTATCTGGTGTACATGAAATAGAGAATATTGATTAGCTACGTAATTTAGAAGGTATACGATAACTTTGTTACACTGTTCAAATTTCTCAAGACCTTTCGCTTGTAGCTCAAACAGATTTTGCTTATTTAGTAAGCAACTGTGAGCTTTTAATACAGCGTCCTTGACATTATTTGGAATCGAAAATTTATCGTAAAAAAAAATAATTAAAATCACCAAATTTTTGACTGTCGTGCAAAAATAATATGTCATAAAAAGACAATATGTCATAGAAAGATATTATATCATAGAGAGATAATATGTCATAGAAAGATAATATGTCATAGAAAGATAATATGTCATAGAAAGACATTATGTCATAGAAAGACATTATGTCATAGAAAGATAATATGTCATAGAAAGATAATATGTTATTGAAAGATAATATGTTATAGAAATCAATATGTAATAGAAAGATAATATGTCATAGAAAGATAATATGTCATAGAAAGATAATATGTCATAGAAAGACATTATGTCATAGAAAGATAATATGTCATAGAAAGATAATATGTAATAGAAAGATAATATGTCATAGAAAGACATTATGTCATAGAAAGATAATATGTCATAGAAAGACATTATGTTATAGAAAGGCAATATGTCAAAGAAAGATTATATGTCATAGAAAGATAATATGTAATAGAAAGATAATATGTTATAGAAAGACAATATGTCATAGAAAGATAATATGTCATAGAAAGACATTATGTCATAGAAAGATAATATGTCATAGAAAGATAATATGTTATAGAAAGACAATATGTCAAAGAAAGATTATATGTCATAGAAAGATAATATGTTATAGAAAGATAATATGTAATAGAAAGATAATATGTTATTGAAAGATAATATGTTATAGAAATCAATATGTAATAGAAAGATAATATGTCATAGAAAGATAATATGTCATAGAAAGATAATATGTCATAGAAAGACATTATGTCATAGAAAGATAATATGTCATAGAAAGATAATATGTAATAGAAAGATAATATGTCATAGAAAGACATTATGTCATAGAAAGATAATATGTCATAGAAAGACATTATGTTATAGAAAGACAATATGTCAAAGAAAGATTATATGTCATAGAAAGATAATATGTTATAGAAAGATAATATGTAATAGAAAGATAATATGTTATAGAAAGACAATATGTCATAGAAAGATAATATGTCATAGAAAGACATTATGTCATAGAAAGATAATATGTCATAGAAAGATAATATGTTATAGAAAGACAATATGTCATAGAAAGATTATATGTCATAGAAAGATAATATGTTATAGAAAGATAATATGTCATAGAAAGATAATATGTCATAGAAAGATATGTTATAGAAAGACAATATGTCATAGAAAGATAATATGTCATAGAAAGACATTATGTCATAGAAAGATAATATGTCATAGAAAGATAATATGTTATAGAAAGACAATATGTCAAAGAAAGATTATATGTCATAGAAAGATAATATGTTATAGAAAGATAATATGTAATAGAAAGATAATATGTTATAGAAAGATAATATGTCATAGAAAGATAATATGTTATAGAAAGATAATATGTCATAGAAAGATTATATGTCATAGAAAGATAATATGTCATAGAAAGATAATATGTTATAGAAAGATAATATGTCATAGAAAGATTATATGTCATAGAAAGATAATATGTCATAGAAAGATAATATGTTACAGAAAGATAAAATGTTATAGAAAGTAAATACGTCATAGAAAGATATGTTATAGAAAGATAATAAGTCATAGAAAGATAATATGTTATAGAAGTCAATATGTCATAGAAAGATAATATGTCATAGAAAGATAATATGTCATAGAAAGATAATATGTCATAGAAAGATAATATGTCATAGAAAGATAATATGTCATAGAAAGATATGTTATAGAAAGATAATATGTCATAGAAAGATAATATGTTATAGAAAGTTAATATGTCGTGCAAAGAGATTTTTTTTTATATCTTCTTATTTGTCCTTTCCAATAGAAGTAGAAACTCGTGTATTCACTTGCATGCCCTATTGCAGGTTTTGTCTTTGTCTGACATCACAGGGTCTTCTACTCAATACAAGACCAGATAGTGTAATGCCATGGCTGAGGCCGTGGACGGATTGCACGATGCTTTGAATAGAGCAATGGCCAGTCAAGGTAGGATGTTCTTTTGTCAATTATTTCTGTTTCCCTTCTGATAAGAAGTTACAGACGTTCTTTCCAAAAGAAGATAATTAGATCCATGTGTTAATCTAGTTCTGCATGTTAATTAGAGATTTAAACCCTACTAAATTATTGCTTTTCTGGCTGATTCAGGCAATCCATCATTCCACGCTCTACTGACACTAGGGAAAAATGACAATTATGCCCATGTGGATGTCTAAGACTAAGACTAAGACTGCTTTATTGATCCTTATGGAAATTTGATGTGATTACAAGGACACTTTTCTCATATAAAAGCAACACAACAGAAATATTCACATAAATAGAACAGACAGAACATACAGAGTTCTTTGAGCGACTACACACAGGCATCTTGGTCCTTTTCATATTTCTTGATCAAAGGGTGGTGTTGGTATAGTCTGACCGAGTAAAGTTCGAACGAGTTTTTTGTACCGCTCCGTTCTTGTCTTCATTGACAGTAGTCGCCCACTTCGCGACGACTTGACGTAGTTATGATAGAGCGGGTGGCTGTTGTCGTCCAAGATTTTTCCGATTTTTCTTAGACATTTCTGTTCAAAAATTTCCTTTAAATATGGTAATGTTGTGCGTGTGATTTTTGATGCCCTTTTTATAATGTTTTCTAGGCGGCGCCACTAGCGGATCCAGAACTTCGGAGTAAGGGGGGCGATTTTTTTCCAAACCCTAACTCTAACGACCAGTAAACCCTAACCCTAAGCATAAACGCGCTTACAGAGTATATATATATATATATATATATATATATATATATATATATATATATATATATATGTTAATTAAGATCTAGGTTTACAGTCAGCAATAAACAAACAACAACGATTAGTGTCATGGCGGAGAATGATACTTTATTATATTGAACATCCCCTTTACTTTAAAAAAAATATTTAAAAAAATAAAACATTTCGGGGAGTATCATAGAAAGAAATTAAACAAAACCACAACATAAACAACTAAACATAACATACATATATACGCTTCAATGAATATGAAACATATCACATTTAAAAATCAACATTCAATCGTTTATTAAGATTATAGTCATTGAATCTTGTCGGTTTCTTCAACTGATCCCTTGGTCGCGGTGAATGATGAGTTGATGAGTGGCGAATGTGTTGATCATGAGTTCTATTGTCCTGTATGTTGTCTTCAGTATCGGGAAATATATTTTCTTCTGTTTCTCTGTTCGGGTTAATATGCACCCTGTTTCTTTGGTACTTTGCACCATTGTCACCTCGAATAATGTAAGCTCTCTGGTTGACTTGAGACTGGATTCTTCCACGTCTCCATGTAGAGTCAGTAGGAGATTGGAAATAGACCATCTGTCCAGTTCTCAGCGGACTTGAAATTTCTTGACTTCTTATCATAAGATGTTTTTACACTCATCTGACGTTTTTCTGTCCTTCTCATAATGTTCTCTTGACATGTAGAAATCTTAATGTTACTCCTTTTGTTTGGTATCAGTGTTCGAGTCATCCGACTAAAAACATCTGAACTGGGCTTAGATTTGTGTCTTGCTTTTGGAGTATTTCTAAATTCCAGAAGAGCTTCATAAGCATCTGACTTTGATTCTCTAGATTTCTTCATAACGTTCTTGAAAATTTTAACTGCTGACTCAGCCTTTCCATTGGATTGATGGTGTCCTGTGGAGGATTTCAAATGAGTCACTCCCCATTCCATCATAAATTTGGACAAATATTCCGATGTGAACTGAGGCCCGCTATCAGATATACAGACTTTGGGCACCCCATATCTTGCAAATAAAACTTTCAGTTTCTTTATAATTGCGTGTGTTGTTGTCAACTGCATGTTTTCTACCTCTATGAAATTTGAATAATAGTCAACTATAACTAGATATTGTTGGTCACACATTTGGAATAAATTAATTCCAATCTTGTCCCACGGATTAGAACCTATTTCGTGCTGTATTAATTCTTCTCTCTGATTTGCTGGTTTGTTTTTCTGACAGATATAACATGAGTTGGCTATTTCCTTATTCGAGCTGATAATCCAGGCCAGAAAACTGTTTCTTTTGCTCTTCTTTTCATTGAGTCTACTCCCAGATGTGCTGCATGGAGTTTTTCTTCTATTTCCTTGCGAAGTGATATTGGTATGATTATTTGTTCTCCTTTCAACAAGAGTCCATCTTCGTATATTAACATGTCTCTTAGTGAAAAATATTGTTTGAGTTCAGGTAAACTATTATGTTTGTCTGGCCATCCATTTAGGATATACTGAATAAGTGTTTGCATTGTTCAATCTTTCTCTGCCTCGATTCTGACTTTATCCAGCACTGCATCTGGTATTGCCAGTCCCACTGTATTGACACAAACATCAGGGATATCCCTCTTTTCCTCTGATGGGTCTCTACACAAAGTATCAGCTATGAACACATTTTTGCCTTTGACATATTGAAACTGGATATCGTAACGATAAAGACGCCTCATTAGACTTTGTACACTTCTCGGAGCAGAACTGAGTGGTTTTTGAAGGATGTTTTCCAGTGGTTTTTGGTCATTCTGAACTATAATTGTCCTGCCATACGTATACTGGTCAAAACGTTCCAAACCAACAACCACTGCTAACAATTCTTTTTCAATCTGTGCCCATCTTTTCTGAGTATCAGTTAATGATCTAGAAGCATATGCTATTGGACTGCCATCTTGTAATAACGCTGCTCCCAACCCATTTTGGCTACTATCTGCTTGTAATGTAAGCTCTTTGTTAGGGTCAAAATATATCAATGTGCCATGAGTCGATATTTTCTGTTTTATCTTGATGAAAGATCGTGTGCATTGATCAGACCAAACAAATGGTGTGTTCTTTCTGATCAACTCTGTTATGGGCTGTAAATATGTCGACAAGTCTGGAACAAATCTTGCAAGATATTGAGCCATGCCACAGAATCTTCGGACTGATGAAATATCTTTTGGAGCATTCAAACTCAAAATCGCAGATACTTTGTTCGGGTCTGGTTTTATTCCTGCTTCTGTAATAATATGACCCAAAAAATTAATCTCAGCTGTTCTAAAAACAGACTTTTCGTGGTTCAGTTTAATCTTCTTTTCTTGACATCTCTTCATCAGCTCTCTCAGGTTAATATCATGATCTCTGAGTGCTTCTTCTTTTGTTCTTCCTCTATAATATCATCAACGTAATTGAAACAGCCTTTCAGTCCTTCTAGTGCTAGATTTAATCTTCTCTGAAAAATTTCTGAACTCACTTTCAGAAATCGTTTCCATTTGTATCTACCAAAAGTGGTTATCATTGCTGTCAAATTAGATGACGCTGTGTCTAGTCTGACATGCCAGAAAGCTTCTTGCACATCCAATTTGCTGAATATTTTGGCATCGTTCAAATCTGCCAATATGTCATCTAAAGTAGCAAGATTATAGAATTCCCTTAGTAAAACTTTATTCAGGGCTTGTGGATCTATGCAGATCCTAATTTTTCCATTAGCTTTTTCCACAATTGCCATCTGATTCACCCAATCTGTAGGCTCTATCACTGGTTCTATGATTCCTCTCTGCACTAACGTCTTAAACTCCTCCTTAACTCTTTCTTGTAAAGCAATAGGGATCTTTCTACACGGCAGAACCTTGGGCTTAATGCTGCTATCAATCTTAAAAGACACTTCTCCTAAATCACCCAAATCACCAGTAAACTTTGGACTACAGACTTCTTCTTGGTTATTCACTACTGAAGCTATGAACCTATCTTTATTGACTTTGATTAACTTCCTTCTTGTTAAAGTTTCATGACCTAGAAGGCATGCTAGATTATTTGGTACAACTGTATATTCCACCTCAAATGTTTCGTTAGTTTTCTCATTTCTCGTCGTTAGATTGGCTTTCCCTAAGGGTCTCATTTCAGTCTTATTCCACATTAGTAATCTTTGCGTTGCCTTTTCTATCTGATTCTTATTTACGTATTTTTCCTGGATGGTGTTTACATCAGCTCCACTATCCAGTTGAAACCTTACACGGTGACCATTCACTGTCATAACGGCTGTCATCCTTTTCGTTTTGTGGTTCTCCAAAGACATCACCCATTCATTTTTTACCATCATGACATCATCTCTTGTGTCCGACTGCAGTTGTCTTTCATCGTTAGACATATCATCTGACACCTGCTGAATTTTCTTTTTGCACATAACAGCAAAATGATGTCTCCCCTTGCACGCTAGGCACATTTTACCCCATGCAGGGCACTTTTCTTTAATGTATTCGTGAATCCTTCCACAATACCTGCATTTACCTTTCTGAATGTTTGTTCTTGAGGGTGTTGATACTTTCTCAATGATTAGAGGGTCGGCTTGTATTTGTCTCAACTGTTTGTTGGCGATCTCGTATGCTCTGCAAATATATCTGCACCTTTCCAATGTGAGACTACTATCTTAACAATTTCATTTTGAGGCATTCATGTCTAATACCAAGAACTACTCTGTCCCTAATCAAGCTATCTTCCAGGCGTTCAAAACTACACGTTTTTGCTAGTCTTCTCAGATTTGTTATGTACTTTTCAATGTCCTCGCCTTCTTGCTGTTCACGAGTATTGAAAACATAGCGCTCATAAGTTTCATTCGTTTTTCCAATGCAGAAACTTTCCAATGTGTTCACTATTTCTTCCATCTTTCTTTCTTTTCCCTTCTCAATTTCAAGACCTTCATAGATGTCCATCGTTTTTGTTGCTATAATTGTTAGAAAGGTGGCCACTCTGACCTCCTCTGATTTTTCCGACAATTTAATGGCTAACAATTAGCGGCCATGTTTCCTTCTACCTCGAGCGGCTCGGGTACAGGAAGTAAATTTCTAGCTGCCATTGCACGGCGTAGCCTTGAATTGTTGCCTATTTATTATTGTAAACAATAAACCTTTATATACTGATTAATGATTACCTCTGATCATTAATACACCGCTGCCATCATGTTAATTAAGATCTAGGTTTACAGTCAGCAATAAACAAACAACAACCATTAGTGTCATGGCGGAGAATGATACTTTACTATATTGAACACGTGCACCTTTGCGCACCATATCAACAATATATATGTTTATATATTAGAATGTTAAAAAAAAGTAGTGTTTCTCAACCTTCGACGAAAAAAGCATACAGCTAGGGGGTCTGGGGGAGCGCTGTAAGCTCCACCAGTGGGGATCGGGGCTCTTCGCCCCGACGCCAAAATCGTTTTCTTGCATTCTTCTCTGCAGAAACGCATTTTCCTGACATCTACAGCTCATTATTCATCCTATTAAAATAGGACCTTTTGAATAATGTTTTACTTGAAAAATATTCTAATACGATTTTACAGGCTCTTACTACATCGCAAATACAACCGATTTGTTCTTGAAAAGATAAGATACTTCACAGATTTAGATTAAGACTTTGAGTAACGCCGCCGAAAAAACATCTATTCGAAAAATATTTAAAAAAAATAAAAATCATTTGTAAGTGACACATTTTGTTCAATAGACATTTTTGTAATTTGGTTTGTTACAGAAGGAGGAGAAATTAAGTGAACCAATTAGATTTTACTCTTAATTTTTTGCATTTTTAGTATTCAAGCATAAATTGTGAGTTATTGTCCCAAATTTTTCTTTTACAACAGAAAAATATCAGTTTGAGTAAAGGTTGAAAAGATGACTAGGAAAATAATATTTGGGTTCAGAACTCATTTCAATTGTTACTTTTCTAATGAGAAATTTCGTATGAATTCTAAATGTTCCAAAACAAAGTCTTTCTTAAAATAACTAAGATAAATTCGTATACAATGACATAAACTCTATCGCCCTATTGGACTTTTCTGTTTTAAAACGTCATCTTTTCATCTGGAATGGAGAGGGGACGATAGAGTGAAAACGTTAATCCTCGCTCCTTTTTATAATTTCTGCTAATGATTGCATTTGGCATTAAGGAATACGGGGTGGGGCGACTCATTCAATTTTATAGCATATATAAATTATATTAGTGACACTTTTTTTTATTTTGTAATTTCTTAACTAAAATACAAAAAGAAACAAGCATTGGTTTGTCCGATGGGCGGAAGGCGATCGCATGTATCGCCCCTGCCACATGGAACAACCCTTTTTCATTTTATATTTAATTATAAAATTTGAGATCAGATCGTGTGTCCGACATTATATACAAATGGATTAAAACATCAATATATAGCTTATATAATATAGATATTCAGCTAATTTTGTTCAAAAACTATGATTTCTCCATAAAAATAGGACCCCCCCCCCACTCAGAGGGCTAGAGTGGGGAGGGCAGCAAAAGCAATCGCCCCCCCTCCACCTCAGGGAATCGGCTAAGATACCAGAAGTGCAACATAATAATAAAATGTATATTCAACTAATTTTGTTCACAAACTATGATTTCTTATTAAAAGTAGGACCGCCCCCCCCACTCAAAGGGTTTAGGTTGGATGGGCTGCAGATGTATTCGCCCCCCCCCCCCATCCACCCAATCGGCTAACAAGGGAACGACATAATATAAAGATTGGTTAAAATATCAATAACAAATTTTAATTATATAGATATTTAATTGATTCCGTCGACAAGCTGTGATTTCTACAAATAAATTGGACCGCCCCCCCCCACTCGAAAGTTTATGGTGGGGGGGGCGGGATTGATGCCATCGCCACCTCCCCATCCCACCAAATCGGCCAACATACTAAAGGGGGGCGAAATAATCTAAAAATAGGTTGAAATATAAATAATTAATATATATTATTAACATAACTAATAAATTTGTATACAAATTGTGTGATTTCTTTACTAAAAGTCGTCCGTCCCCCCCCCCTCTTAGTTAAGGGGGGGGATCGGCCGAGTGGGGATGGGGCGATCGCCCCCTTGAATCCGCCAGTGGGCGGCGCAACAGTTTAGATGAAGCGTTGCCTTGCCAACAAGTTATTCCGTATGTTAGCAGATTTTGCATAGTAGCGCTGTAAAAATTATCTAGGATCTTCTTATTTAGTTTAAAGTATTGAATTATTATAGAAAAAATTAGTCGCTGGGCTGTTGTCTTAGTCAGCGTTCCAAATACTTCCAAGGTGGTCTTCCCATTAAAGCTTGTTATTAATGATGACGCGTAGATATTTTTTTATATAATTTCACCTTCGGCGCATATTGGTGCTTTATCTGAAGTTCGTGTATCTTTATCTTAGTAAAAAAATTGTGTTCTTTTAGGTTGTGATAAAATGCATAAACTTGTTTATTAATATTTCTTTTTGAAATCTAGAGATCTGCAACTGTTTAGTATTTTAAACGGGTTAGATATTTTTAATACAGAGTTCTTATAATTGATGGTAAGGTCTTTACTATACACTGTTAAGAGCTCAATTATATTGTAGGTCAATAAGTAAGTATGTTACTTGTGTTTCATCAACTCGCAATGATGGGGGAAACCAATCTTGATAACTTCTGAGCAGATTAAATTCACCAGTTCAAGTCGAGTGTTTGAGGACTTTGAAGCTCTGCTCTCAATCACTTCATGAAGACTTTGAGCCTTCTACGTAGTCATTTCTAAGCATCTCTTCAAGTCATCAGATACAGACATACACACATTCACACAATTTTACGTTGTTTATACATAGCTTAAACACTTTTTGCAAAGCTTATATTAACTCACTCTGTCTGTCTGTCTGTCTGCCTATATGTCTGTCTGTCTGGTAAAAATATAATTATATTTTTGTTTAGTATCTCGAACAAGGGAAAGAACTTGTACTTAACTAAAGCATAACATCGACAATGGTATGAAGTAAAATTAAATCAGAATTTGAAGGTTTCATTTCTTACTGTGTAGACCCCTATTGGTCATGGGACCGGGTAGACTGTATTCGTGCCATAATATATATATGTACAGTGCTTTTTTTTTTGTGACGGTAGGCACCGGGACGGCTTACTTCACCTTTTTCAATGAAAAAATATTACTTTTCTTGTATTTTAACATTTATTATCAATTAGTTAGTAGTAAAAAGTTAGGCAATCCATCACTGAGTACCGGCACCTATTTTTTTTTTTTTTTACAAAAAAGCACTATATATATATACAGGGCCGGCTTTAGGCATAGGCAAACTAGGCAATAAAAAAATAAGTAACCTATTTGAAAGTGCTCAACTTGATTACATTAAGTCTTCTTTTTTTTTAATTTTATAATTTATTACTTTTTTTTTTGGAGAGGGTGTTGTTACCGGTTGTTGATTTGTAGCACCAAAACTGCTGGTAGACAACTAAACCGCTGTAGGTGTAATATAACTTAACTAATACAACATTGTATAGTTGGAATAACTTCCTTTTGTAAACAAAAGTAAATTGAGCTTTATTTATTTGAAATAAATGTAGTAGACTTTAGTAATAATATCTTTAAACAAAATCTAACTCACTACAATAACGCAACCTTTCAGTCTCACGTTTTAAAGTCGTCTCCCCTAACTAAGACCAAATGACGACATTGCCACCTATGTTGCATCATTCACAACCAATCGCTAACCTCTTCCCACCGTCACTATCTCAACACACACTCACACACTCAGAGAAATGTTCTTGTAGAAGACAGGTGCATAAGACATATGCAAAACTTAAGCCAACCTTCGGCGGACGACTTTGCATCAGATGTGGAAACTGGGTTATAGTTGCCATGTGAATACAAGGGCGTAGCTAGAAATTTTCATCGTTTGGGGGCCCGAAGGGCTTAACCTCTTTGGGGCCGCCTGTATTTTGCGTAATATTTAATTTTAATGTAAAAAACACTTATTTGTGGGCCCCCTCAAGTGGGGACCCGGGGGGATTTTCAAATCCCCCTTCTCCCCCACCCTAACTACGCCACTCTGTGAAACACTTTATTCATCCTTAATCTCCAGTATCGAAAACAATGACATTCATTCATTCCTTTGTTTAATATACATGTATTCCCCTATTAAAATCCATGAACAATTTGTGTAAAATGTCAGAAAACATGTAGACTGGATTATCATTATATTTTTCAATTTAGTCGGAAATTCGTGCTAACTTTGAAGAAATAGAAATGTTCAATTCCACTTTGATTCTGGGCCCAAGTGCCACTACCTTTTGACGCTGACTTATGGAACATCGCCTCTTTCAATAACTATTTAATTAATAGTTTCTTTGTTGTTGTTGTTTGTTGTTGTTTGTTGTTGTTGTTGTTGTTTGTTGTTGTTGATGTTGTTGTTGTCGTTGTTGTTGTTGATGTTGTTGTTTGTTGTTTGTTGTTGTTGATGTTGTTTGTTGTTGTTGATGTTGTTGTTGTTGTTTGTTGTTTGTTGTTGTTGATGTTGTTGTTGTCGTTGTCGTTGTTGTTGTTGTTGTTGATGTTGTTGTTGTTGTTTGTTGTTTGTTGTTGTTGATGTTGTTGTTGTTTGTTGTTGTTGATGTTGTTGTCGTCGTTGTTGTTGTTGTTTTAAAAATTCGTCTTTGAAAGTGGAGCTCCAAATCACACTTGACTCTCTTGTAGGTCTACTCCAAATCACACTTGACTCTCTTGTAGGCCTACTCCAAATCACACTTGACTCTCTTGTAGGCCTACTCCAAATCACACTTGACTCTCTTGTAGGCCTACTCCAAATCACACTTGACTCTCTTGTAGGCCTACTCCAAATCACACTTGACTCTATTGTAGGCCTACTCCAAATCACACTTGACTCTCTTGTAGGCCTACTCCAAATCACACTTGACTCTCTTGTAGGCCTACTCCAAATCACACTTGACTCTCTTGTAGGCCTACTCCAAATCACACTTGACTCTCTTGTAGGCCTACTCCAAATCACACTTGACTCTCTTGTAGGTCTACTCCAAATCACACTTGACTCTCTTGTAGGCCTACTCCAAATCACACTTGACTCTCTTGTAGGTCTACTCCAAATCACACTTGACTCTCTTGTAGGTCTACTCCAAATCACACTTGACTCTCTTGTAGGTCTACTCCAAATCACACTTGACTCTCTTGTAGGCCTACTCCAAATCACACTTGACTCTCTTGTAGGCCTACTCCAAATCACACTTGACTCTCTTGTAGGCCTACTCCAAATTACACTTGACTCTCTTGTAGGCCTTACTCCAAATCACACTTGACTCTCTTGTAGGCCTACACCAAATCACACTTGACTCTCTTGTAGGTCTACTCCAAATCACACTTGACTCTCTTGTAGGCCTACTCCAAATCACACTTGACTCTCTTGTAGGCCTACTCCAAATCACACTTGACTCTCTTGTAGGCCTACTCCAAATCACACTTGACTCTCTTGTAGGCCTACTCCAAATCACACTTGACTCTCTTGTAGGCCTACTCCAAATCACACTTGACTCTCTTGTAGGCCTACTCCAAATCACACTTGACTCTCTTGTAGGCCTACTCCAAATCACACTTGACTCTCTTGTAGGCCTACTCCAAATCACACTTGACTCTCTTGTAGGCCTACTCCAAATCACACTTGACTCTCTTGTAGGCCTACTCCAAATCACACTTGACTCTCTTGTAGGCCTACTCCAAAAACTTTTCTTTTGTAATGTTGATGTAAACCATTCATTAATTTGGGTTTAGTCAGACACACCCAGCCAAACGTGTACCTTGCTGCGCCGCTGTATCTATCTATCTCTCTCTATATATAATTATATATATATATATATATGCCTATAAAAAGTTATCCTTTCAGACCTTAGGATCTATAGGTCAGGCGATATAAAGGTCATCTATTTCTATTGCCGTCGGTTAACCAGGTGTCATATGGCCAGCACAATGACCAACCACCTTTTACTTGTCCTCATTAGAGCTGGGCGAACTCGGAGGCGCCCTAAAAATCTTAAAATTCAAAATCGCAGTCTTCACCGAGATTTAAACCAGGGACCGCTCGATTCGAAAATCAAATGCATTATCACCCAGTCACCACGCCTCTTATAATTACAATAGTCCTACTTTTTTATGTAGGTCGCTATGAAAATCAAATAACATTCGAAGGAAGACCTGGGTATAACGACGGCTGGAACAAGTGCTCAAAGAATCCCGGACATACACACTTTATACCCATCAAAGAATTCTCGGTGAGGCATCTCTTCGGCCCATTCCAAGATGACCAAATGGTTGAGATGGTTCGCAGCATAGCTGACGTGACTGTCCTGCTGGAGAACAAGTTCACGAGCACTGAGAGGCCTGAGATGACCAGTGATGGAGAAGAATATCCGTTCAATGCATGGAGGGGAACAGAGTTGGCCAGATCTTCTACCGGGTAAGCAGAGAAAGAGTGAAAACGTGAATAAGTGATTAAGAGAAAATATATATTGTTACGATCTTCTCTATCAGGCCTTCCGCAAACACTGCCCAACAACACAACACATCTAAAACATCAATCTGACAACAAGAGCTTCAATAAACAAAGTGGCGTTTTAATTACAATTACATCGACAGCCAATTGAACACAATTGGCTACTCTAACTTCAAATGCTTTCTTGTACTTAACAGAGCTGCCTAACTAAACCTTACAAGTCTCTATTGCTCGTACAGCTACATTCTCGAGGACTCAAAGGTACCACACCGTGCTTACTGCCTTGCTGTCCTGGACTCAACTGTCTATTGTTACACAATGTGTCTCTTCCTTGAAGGCTTTCGGTCACACGACCACAAGATGGGTCATATTTGCGTGAACTAGTAGTAATGTCCCTTGTTCAACAGCCGTTGACCCGTTGACCTGTGTGATTGCACACACATTAACCCTTTCAGTCCGCCACTGGAGTTACTACAATATATACACACACACACAGACATAGAGAGAGAGAGAGAAAGTGAAAGATCTAGAGCAAAATGTTTAGATGAAGAGAAAGACAGGCATATGCTTTCTTTCACCTTAGATAGATTTAGACCAGTAGCCTAAAGGCAACCTAATTCGACCTGCGGGACATTTTTAATTTTCGGCGCTCGTGTCGCGGGCCATATCACTGAAAAAGTACAAAAACGAAATAAAATGTACCTGAAACTATTTTCCGTTGATCTAGTACTTCAACATTAATTTATGGGATATTTGAAGTTTATCTTTTTTTTTTTAGCAGGCGTCAGAAAATGGCTTTATTTCTCTACTTAAAATGTGAGCAACATTGTAGCTAGCTTAACCACCGACTCTTTTTCATGTCTCTTTTTGGTAAATATTGTCATAAATTCTCTAATCTCTAAAAGTATTTTAACAATCATTTATTCGCGGCTCAAGCCAATAATGCCGCCATGTTTGTTTCATAATGCCGTTTATAGGTCGTTATTAAAACAGCCACAGGCTTATTATCATATTCCACAATAAAGTAAAGATCAGTTCACTTTTTCTGGTAAACTCTATATTCAAAGTCCCATTTAAAAAAGAAACAAATGTTAAAGATTATGATACCAATCCATCAGAGACAAAGTGAAAGCCCTAAACGTAGCAAAGATACATTGTTCAACCTTTTTTTTTTTGGAAGAAAAGAGAAAAAAAAAAGGGGGGGGGAATGAATTTTCTAAACGTTGGGCCGACGTATCTAGAATTCTGATTTTTTTGTTATGTTACTCTGCGGAGGGGGGGAGGGGGAATGAGTTTTGTTACGATTTGTTACAGATCAGTGTATTAATAATTATGTTGACACCATTCTGTTTGTTTGTTTGTTCAACAAGGTGGATTGCTAGAGCAAGGAGAAAATTTGAATCCGGCAAAGAGTGTCCATGTCCTGAGTGTTTTCAACTACCCAGCCATCACAGAGTTCGACCCTTTGGCAAGGTCATCGTATGGACGGCCACACACAGCATTTACGACCTGTCCGAAGCACTAAAAACTAAAGTGGGAGTGTTTTACCACGAGGAGGACAGCTCCGAGGGAGATTTAAATATCGACTATCTTCAGCCTTATGGGATTTTCGCGAAGGATGATATTGGTGACTGGTGCGGCATCAAATGCGTGACTCACGATATAAACTTGTGGGACAAGATCAGGGAGAAGTTTCTTACTTTTAACAAGAAGATGAAAGAGGTGGACGCCAAGTTCAGAGCAGTGGAAGACAACTTAGCCATCATCGTCTCCCACCCCCACGGCCAGGGCGCCAGGGTCAGCGTGGGGCGGTGGAACTACCGGGACGACATGAACCACAACGATGACTTCATCCAGTGCCGCTACGGGTACGACACGCCCACGTGTCCGGGCTCCAGCGGCGCCCCCGTTTTTATCTTAGGCAGAATGTCTCGTGGAATGTATCTGGCGCACCCCCACAGTCATGTAGGGGAGCCCACTCAATATGGAGAAAGTGCGTACGGAATTAACTACTAGCCCAACCATATAGTAGAAAATATTTTCATATTACATTTTTGGGGGGCCGGGGGGGGGGGAACGAGTAGAAAACAAAATGAAAGAATAAAAGTAAATGGTCAGATGACATCCACCCACAAGGAACCCACAAGGAAAGAGGAAAGTGGGAAGACCCGAGCAAACCTGGAAGAGGTCAGTCATCAGTGAGGGTACTGGAATGACATGGGAGAGGATGAAGAAAGCTGCTCAGAACCGAGTTGGGTGGAGAGGTGTGGTTGCAGCTTTGTGTTCCCCTAGGAGTGCACAGGATTTAGTCAAGTCACTCTAACAGTCTAACACACGAATAGGCACATGAAAGTGATATTAAAGAATTAGTTATTCACGATTAACAATAACAACACATTTCCAGATTTCTAAACTTTAATGTTTCCTCAGAACTTTCGTACTGTCCTACTATATTTTTTTAACGAATAACAAATGTCGGGATCAATCAAAGCTGTGTACTGTAGAAAACAAAGTTGACAGTACTGGATGCACTACTGATTGTAGTACTGATTGTAGAACTGAATTTAGTACCGAATGTAGCTGTTTTGAACGATTTTCTTGTAGACTTATTATTACAAAAATAATGAATGAACAGCAAGTATTTTATTCCGAAAATTAAGGATGAGTGTAGTGTTTTACATGGCCACACACAGTACCGGCTTAAGGCATAGGCAAACTAGGTAGTCGTCTAGGGCCTCCGACTGGTGGGGGCCACGCATAGGACTCAAAACCATTTGTTTTCAGAGAAGAAATAGTGAAAACGTGTTCCTAATTTTATTGTTAAAAGTACGCTAGGTTTTAAATTAATCGATGAATAAATAAAATAACGATATTTTTTGCTCTTTTTTTTTTCATCTTTATTCATTTGTCGTCACAAATTCACTTCGCCTAGGGCCTCCAATTATTAAGGCCGGCCCTGTCGCGCAAGCCCATTTGGGACATGCATATTTTTCCACGTCTGAGGCAGACAAAGCCGTTGTCCATCGGGTGTCTACGTTTTGTTTACGTTTTCATTGCATGTCTCTTTCATCTGCTGCCAGCTACTTTCCTCTATGCCAGTGAGGACAAATCGGCTTCTGATTTATCTTATCTTCTTATTTTAGTTAACTTGTTTCTATATGTGACCACCCATTGGTAGACTAATTTGATTGCTTGGACTTCAATAACAAATTTATTGAAACAATTTTATGTTGTATTGCGATAAATTTATAATTTTTTGATAGGGAATCAAAATATTTCCTAGTGTTGTATGTGTAATAAGTTGTTTTTTTCTTAGATGTCTTAATTGATAAGTATTAACCTTAGATCTGTATCTAGTATGTGACGTTTAGAGTTGAACAGTGAAACCATATATTGTACCAAATCTAGTACCATTGTTAGAAATCTAAATTATCTCTAGTAAAAACACTGAAAGGATTGTGGAAAAAATACTAGTGTGTCTGAGGAAAACCAGTGACTTGGCAGAATTTAATTCATTGGTTAATATGCATGACTGAATGCATGACGTGTAGGACGTAATCATCTTCTTTTTTGAAATAAGATTTGTTTTTGTTAATAAAATATCAATAAAATGGGTATGTGAATGAAACATCAGGACCACTATTAAGAAGATAAGCAAATATGGGTAGGGCGAACAAGACTACATGACGGACATGAGTGAAGGCCTACATGTTGAAAGTAAAATGTTACCTATAGTAAAGTGAGGGCCCATTTAAATGTTTCAGCTTGCTTGTAAGATCTCTTTTTTTCTTTTAAGTATAATTTTTTATCCCATACTGTCCTCACAAAATATTAACAACAAACAAACCAAAAAATTAACAAAGAATTTCGGATCAGGCCCGATCTCTAGCAAGTTTTTGTTGTTGGAAATATCCAGTGAACGATTTGTCTGTGAACAATTTGTCTGTGAACGATTTGTCTGTGAACAATTTGTCTGTGAACGATTTGTCTGTGAACAATTTGTCTGTGAACGATTTGTTCGTGAACGATTTGTCTGTGAACAATTTGTCTGTGAACGATTTGTTCGTGAACGATTTGTCTGTGATCAATTTGTCTGTGAACGATTTGTCTGTGAACAATTTGTCTGTGAACGAATTGTTCGTGAACGATTTGTCTGTGAACAATTTGTCTGTGAACGAATTGTTCGTGAACGATTTATCTGTGAACAATTTGTAGGGTGAACGAAATGTCTGGTGAACGAATAGTCGCGTGAACGAAAAGTCGTGAACGATTTGTCGGTGAACGAAATGTCAGTGAACAAATTGTCGTGTCCCCCCTTTCAGCACGCACACAATGTCGCCTTTGGCATGCGGTCATCGCCCATGCGGGATAAGTCTCCAAACCCAGTGCAGCTGTCGAATGGTAAGTAGTGCTTCTGTACTGTCCACACCAACCTCCTGCAGAACTTTGTTTTTTGTAATGTATGCCCATTATGGAGCGGGGGTGGCATTTTTGATTGAATTCGAGGAGCCTTAGAACAGGCCTACTTACACATGCAACGTAAATGACATATATTAATGTCAAACCACAGTTTTACCCTTCTCATAAAAAATGTGTGGCTTCGCCCCTGTTGTGTATCATACCACTGCGTAAGAATGTTTTTAGCGCCAACTTGACTTTCAGTGATAACATTTCTTTCATTTCACAATAAAGAAAATACAATTTATCTCTTTAGAGCAGACGAGCTTCGATTGTAACAGATATAAAAAAAAATTCTTTCCAAATGCTATGTCAAGGCTTGTTTAATTTGTTTTCTAAATGTTACATTTATGTGTGTATTTATGTGTGTTTTAATGTGTTTATGTATGTAAAATTACAAGAACACGTAATATTTAGCCACATCCAAAAGAAAACAAACATAGGTAAACATAATGTCCGTACACTGTACACCATACTCCATTTCAACATGGCTCTATGTAATTTAGGCCATTTGAAACCCACCTAATACGTCAGATCCGGAGTATTTTATTAGATTTCTCTAAAACATTCGATAAGGTTAACCATCATAACTTGCTAAAAAAAATATTTCGGCGTTACTGGTCCATAACTGATAGGAAATAATAAATGGCTTTAAATCAACCACAATAACAGTAAACACCTCAAGTAATAGCCTTCAAGGCAAATCCGTTACACAGACTGAAATCTGTAAATTCCCATGTGTTATAATTTCATAATAAATTAAAAATAATCATAGGAACCCCATATTGGCAAAGTCATTAGAAAATCAAACAAAGCGATTTATGGAAAAAAATTATTATAAATCAAAAAAGTAAATAGAATTAAAATGTAATTTGAACTTAGTTATATTCTATTATATATATTAATATTTGAATAAGCGTCCACTAGGAAACCTCAACTCAAGAAAACATAAAGAAATTAGAACAGACGAGAAACAGAGCAGTGAGATTTAGAACAAACCAATAGAGTAACACCGTCATTAAAATCACCAAGTGAAGAGACGCTTCAGGACAGAAGACTAAAAGGTAAAGTAGCAATACTACATAAAACACTGAAGCCCAACTTACAAATAGAACAACAAAACCAAATAGACTACTGTTTTATTCCTTTTTTATTCCAAACGTCAGGACAAAACCGTACAAGTGCTCCCTCATCACTTGTGCTATTAGAGCGGGTTGCCTAAATCAGAAAGGGAAAAAAAAAGACTTAGCAGAGTTGAATAACTGAGTTGATAAATTTGGCGATATCTCTGTGGGCCTGCTGGTTGAACTTATCATACATCTTAAGTCCAATAAATCCATGAACCAAACCTTTGTACATGATCTCTTCAACTTTAACCCCTTCATCGCGGAGCTTTTGGGCAAAAGCTATGCCCTCGTCCCTCAAGGGATCTAACTCTGCAAAAACAAATAGCGTTGGAGGGCATGACTTGAGGTCAGTTCTGGCGAATGGGTTGACACGGGGGTAGCTGGTGGCGTCGGGAATGTAAGAGATCTATTGATCAAACGTGTATTCCATCCCTTTGGTTTTGAATGTTGGATATTCCTGAAACTCGTCAAAAGATGGCCAGTCAAGGGAAATGTCAGTGACTGGGTAGATAAGAATTTGGAAGTCTAAACTTTTGACGCTGTGTGTTACGCTGATGGTAAGCTGACCACCGGCGCTGTCTCCACCCACGCCGACTTTGCTCCCCGGGGCGCCACCGTTTTTTTTTTTCTTTCTTGTTTTTCAGCACCCACTTGGTCATAGCCACAACATCCGTTGAACGGCGCCATAGTGTCTTCTGGACAAGGCAAGAGGCGATAATCCACATTTACAACGATACATTTTGATTTCATCGCGATGGACCTGACAACGTAGTTATATATTGAACTTTTCAAGACAATGAGACCACCTCCGTGAAAGTAAAGACAAATCCCGGGAACTTCGGGACAGTCACGTGGCTTGAAGACTGTAACTGGTACTCCGGTAGGAACGTTGTCACAGGGAACAACCAGTTCTCGAATTTCTCCATCAAACTCACCGTCATCATCTCGCGTGAAAATAGATTCTGCCCTTTCCCTGGTATCGCTGAGGTCCAGTTCGTAAAAGGGTTTCAGCCTTTGATTGATGGCGCATTGGATATCATCAAATGTCTCTTTTTGGATTTCATACTTACTGGACCAGTTGGCTAGAAGATCCTTCGCAGACATGACTAGACGGAGACTAGAATGAAAACAAACAAACAAAAAATAGGAAAAATCGAATTCAATCGAATGTTTATTTCTAAGTTTAAAGCTTTGTGGAGAATGAAAAGATAAAATAAACAAGACTTGTAACATGCGATAAGAGGACTAAAATAGGCATACACTTGATAAGCCGCAGCATGTTCACCTTCTCTCAATAGCATGAGTACTCGAGCACTGCCACAATAGGCAGGTTATGTCACATGTCATGTTTGTTCCTTATTTTGAACATTGGAGATTTTCAAGATAAACTAAACAACATCAACTAAGCTAAATTGAACCTCACTGTTGCCAACTACATTTTTAAAAAAATCGAGTAATAATTTTAACACTATCTCAATACGTACAGGTTCATCTTCGTATCAGCCCTCCTTTACTACTGTTCATTAATTGCCCCTTTTTTTAGCGGCCCCCGAAAGGGGAAAAGACGCTATTAGTTTTTTGTGGAATGTCCGTCCGTCAGTCACGTTTAGATCTCGTTAACTAGAAAAGGTAGTGAAAATCCGACATCATAAATATTTTAAACCCTCCAAAGTTCTGATGCAACGGCTACTTTTTTCTTTTCTGAAAGCAAAAAAATCTATTTTTTTAAAAACACTTATGCAAGCATTTTTTCATAAAAATACACCATTTTTACAACTATGCAAAATTAACAGTAACAAACACGGGAGTCTTTTAAGTAAGGGAATATCATTGTTTACCATATTTTTAACACATTTATGCAAATGGTTTTACTAACTACTACATTTACAGAAACCTTTTTTGAAAGAGAAAAAACTTATTTACCATGCATATAAAAGAAATAATTAATAATAAGTAGTTTTTTCATATTATCGCGTTACCTGCAATACTACATTCATAATATGGAACACTAGACTAAAGGATTTTTTTAAACGATTTTTTTTCCTTTAGGCTTTGAATAAGAGATTGACCCTTTACAAAACAATTAGATCAATAAGTTACTCATTATAAGACATCAGTTAGGCCAGGTTCACATTTAAATTCATATTCACTTTCACCTATCCTTTGGTCTGTTGGACCTTTGGGGCCCCACACAGGATCTGTCAACCTTCTTTCTCCATTCTTCTGTCATTTGCCTTTGATAGAATTTCATTATGATATTCTTTCTGAAAATATTGATACCTGCCTTTTTACCTGCCTGGGTGGATCACTTATGATATAATTTAATACCGATATTCTTTCTTAAAATATTGAAACCTGCATTTTTTCCTTCCTGGGTGGACCACTTCAGGGGCCGATTTTGAGTTTGTGTTTCCACACAAACTGTCTTTGTAACATTGTTTTTCAACTAAGTTTTATATCCTAGAATGAAAGTCTAATACTTTCTCTATATTGAAATTATTTGTTGCTACAAAGGGAAGAGATTAGAAACTTTCAGTCTGCGGTGCTAATAACAAAAAATATAATAAAACATATCCTAGACATTTTAAAAGCAGAACTAGCTTATCAACACTTATTTTGTACACAGGATACACCAAAACGCTTGCTAATTATAGTTTGTCCTCCATAATTGAAAATCTCCAATTGTGTCAATATGCATTCTTCCTTTCATTGCGCGACAAGTTTCAAGTTTGAAATCAGAAAAGAAAAAACATTGTTATTTACTTAAGGCCGCATTGCTGCAAAATTGAACTATAGATACATTGTAATAGACGAATTGTAAAATAGATCAACACTCCTTTTATAGTTATTTAATAGTTCATTAATGTCGCTAATTATAAAGTAGGCTATATGTATTATGTACATCTAGAGTCGATTTCATTATTTTTTATTTTTGGTCGGATGAGGGGGATTTTCAACATTTTGTACTGACGTTTCGACGGACCGGATAGACCCACGTCGCGGGCCGGATCTGGCCGGCGAACCGAATTTTGAGCATCACTGAATTAGGGAAACGTCACTAGTAAAAGTTTTAGGAAAAAAATCCAGGCTACGTAAATGGTGTGTATAATATTAAGCCATTGCTGTAAGAATGTTTTAAATACCCACTTGACTCTCACTGATAACATATCTAAAAGCTCACAATAAAGAAAAAGACACTCCATTTATGCTTAGAGCAGACAAGCTTCGCTTCTAGTGGGTAAAAAAAATCATGCAGATGTTATCTTCTTATGTCAAGGATGTTGTGTTTTGTTTTGGTAAACTGTTTAGAGATTAAAATGATTGATGCCTTGTTTTTTTTTCCTCCTTGTTCTTTGTAGACGTTGATTATTGTTATTCAAGTCACAACTTCATATAGGGTGAAACCTGGACACGGATCTCAGAAACGGATCTCATAATGTTCTAGTATTTACAATACCTTTATTCAATGCACAACTTCATTGAAGAATCTAGACACGGATTTTAAAAAACGAGGCTCCAACGATTTTCCTATAAATTTAACAGTTGATGTATATTGCTGAGAAAAGAATTACGAGCTCGTTGGCCAGATAATAATTATAATTATTTTAATCCAAAAAATAATAATTTTAATTTGGCTAAAGAACCAGGTCTAGGAACAGATCCATCATCGGTTTTTAAAGGAATATCCCGTTTGGGAATTTCCGATTATAAGGCATTATTGATTTAAGAGTTAAATAAAATAATTTTCAGGAAAATATTGCGCGTCGTCTTCTAATAATAATTTAATAAGACTTGTCTTCGAGTCCAAAGATCAGTGAGGAATGCAGTATTTGAAAAAATGTTCCATTGTTTTTTTTTTTAAATCTAACATTCATAAGTTATTAAGAGAGAAAAAAAACAATCCCTCTGTAGGTTGCATAAAGGAGGTAGCGTATTTTTAAAACAGTATTTTAAAAGTTTTTCTTGTTAATGCTAAAGCTACCTATTTGTCTTTAAGGTTAAGGTGAAATGTTAACAAAATGTTATCATTAAAAATTAGTGAGAATGACTACTATTTATTTGAAATTTGCAGTATTAATCTGTTGTGCATTCCTTGTTCGTTTTGTTTCGTAAAAACTCTTGCAGCATTTTAGCCACCCAATGCGCTGTTCATTGCCCACAAAACCTTATCATATGACCATAGACATAAATAAATATAGACTGGCCGATTTAAGAGTTTTATGAAACGAAAATTTGTAACTTGCAATTTTGTGTACTTTATTATACAGCATTTATGAGCAGCATAAAAGTTAAGTATTCACATCTATTGCAGCCGTAACCTATATAAGTATTACAATATTTTCACTAGTGTTTTTTTTTATCTCTCAGCGTGAAGATCAAGCAATTTTTCATAATTCGGAAATCCGAATACAATAGATATACATGTTTTCAAGTTACATGAAGTTACTTCCTTTTTCCAGTCTATATTTATTTATGTCTATGCATAGCACAAAGTAACTGTGTAACAAATGTAACCCCAAATGATAAGAGAATTGTTACATTTAAATATTGAGAACTCAGATCAAGTTATTTATGTTTAGCTATTAAAAATAAAAAAGTGTGTATGGGACTGCCATTGAAAGATTCTCTAATTAAGGCAAAAGACAGAGAGGAATGGAGAAAGACGGTTAACAAATCTTGCATGGTGCCCCAACGGCCCAGCAGACTATAGGATAGGTCAAGGCAAAGGTTAAAAAAAAAATAATTTAAAAAATAAGATTGAAGTTTTTTGTTTTTTTTGGGGGGATATATGAAATACATATGGAATGGTTTTTTTTTTTTTTGTTTCCTGATCAAAGGTTGTTATTGTTAGATAAATAAAACCTTGATCAAAGGTCGTTATGTTTAGTTAAATAGGCAACACTCAGCCTATTTCCTTCAAGCAGGTACTACATATCGCTGCTAATGTGTGAAACAAATGGGGGGGGGGGGTTTCATTTGTAAGTCCATGACATTGTGTACATTTTGTTTTTAAGTCATAAATTCCTCAGGGCTGGAGTTACCTATAAGGCAACACATGGCTATAGCTTAGGACCCCCACTTACTTGTGAACCCTAAATAAAAACGATTCCAGGTATATTTTTAATAATAATCATAATAATTTAATGTATAGGGCTCCGTTAACAAGCATTAAATAGGCTCGAGGCGCTGTAAAAACATTATAAAAATAAAAACAAGAGTTGAAATGATAAACTAATTGAAAAAAAAGTTTTGAACAAATAGGTCTTAATGTTCTTCTTGAAAGTGGTGTAGCAGGTTCTCTGTCTGATATTTATGGGGACTGAGTTCCAAACCTTTGGTCCGTGCACCGAAAAAGCCCGCAAACTGTAACTTTGAGGGAGAAACGCCTAGATGCGTTGATTCCATGAAGCGCAGGGCTCTCTAAGAGACATATAGAAATGGAATGGTCAGTTCGCTAAGCTAAGTTGCAAGGGCATTTCTTTATTGTAGATGCGCTGATGACAAAGTGTGGCCACCTTGTAGTCAATTCTCACTTTCACATGAAGCCAATGGAGTGAGCGCAAGAGAGATGTAGCAGAATCTATTTTACGTAGGACTTCGTGCAGCGGGAACAAAATTACCTTATGTTGAATATATGGGACCTCATATCTCAAATAGTGATGAGACGTGGAAATTAATCGAAGAAAGGAACTGCGCTAAACAGGCAGTTAACCTAGCAAAAACAAGAAACCACAAGCAACCATCAAAACAAGACTATCAAGCAGTTTCACAGAAAGTCACCAAAATGCTTAGACAAGACAAACGATCATTTTACAATAATCTGGCAGAACAGGCAGAAGAAGCAGCAGGTAAAAGAGATATAAAACAACTATACAAAATCGAAAACTTCTCAGTACCAAAAAGGCTAATTGCAATGTTCCAGTCCTAGACAAATACGGAAAACTACTTTCTTCCATAAATGAACAACTTGAAAGATGGAAAGAATATTTTCAAGAAGTGCTCAATAGACATAAACTATGAAATCCACGAGATCTAAATGCAGGACCAACACTAGACATAAACATGGAAGAAATAACAAAAGAAGAAATAAGGAATGCACTCAAAACAAATGAAGACAGGTCAAGCTGCTGGAATTGACAACATACCACTCAAACAAATGAAGACAGGTCAAGCTGCTGCAATTGACAACATACCACTCAAACAAATGAAGACAGGTAAAGCTGCTGGAAGTGACAACATACCACCCAAACAAATGAAGACAGGTCAAGCTGCTGGAATTGACAACATACCACCCAAACAAATGAAGACAGGTAAAGCTGCGGGAATTGACAACATACCACTCAAACAAATGAAGACAGGTAAAGCTGCTGGAAGTGACAACATACCACTCAAACAAATGAAGACAGGTAAAGCTGCTGGAATTGACAACATACCACTCAAACAAATGAGGACAGGTAAAGCTGCTGGAATTGACAACATACCACTCAAACAAATGAAGACAGGTAAAGCTGCTGGAAGTGACAACATACCACTCAAACAAATGAAGACAGGTAAAGCTGCTGGAAGTGATAACATACCACCCAAACAAATGAAGACAGGTAAAGCTGCTGGAAGTGAATACATACCACTCAAACAAATGAAGACAGGTCAAGCTGCTGGAAGTGACAACATACCACTCAAACAAATGAAGACAGGTAAAGCTGCTGGAAGTGACAACAAACCACTCAAACAAATGAAGACAGGTCAAGCTGCTGGAAGTGACAACATACCACCCAAACAAATAAAGACAGGTCAAGCTGCTGGAATTGACAACATACCACCCAAACAAATGAAGACAGGTCAAGCTGCTGGAAGTGACAACATACCACCCAAACAAATGAAGACAGGTAAAGCTGCTGGAATTGACAACATACCACTCAAACAAATGAAGACAGGTCAAGCTGCTGGAAGTGACAACATACCACCCAAACAAATGAAGACAGGTCAAGCTGCTGGAAGTGATAACATACCACCCAAACAAATGAAGACAGGTCAAGCTGCTGGAAGTGAATACATACCACTCAAACAAATGAAGACAGGCCAAGCTGCTGGAAGTGACAACATACCACTCAAACAAATGAAGACAGGTAAAGCTGCTGGAAGTGACAACATACCACTCAAACAAATGAAGACAGGTAAAGCTGCTGGAAGTGACAACATACCACCCAAACAAATAAAGACAGGTCAAGCTGCTGGAAGTGACAACATACCACCCAAACAAATAAAGACAGGTCAAGCTGCTGGAAGTGACAACATACCACCCAAACAAATGAAGACAGGTAAAGCTGCTGGAATTGACAACATACCACTCAAACAAATGAAGACAGGTCAAGCTGCTGGAAGTGACAACATACCACTCAAACAAATGAAGACAGGTAAAGCTGCTGGAAGTGACAACATACCACTCAAACAAATGAAAACAGGTAAAGCTGCTGGAAGTGACAACATACCACCCAAACAAATGAAGACAGATAAAGCTGCTGGAAGTGATAACATACCACCCAAACAAATGAAGACAGGTAAAGCTGCTGGATGTGAATACATACCACTCAAACAAATGAAGACAGGTCAAGCTGCTGGAAGTGACAACATACCACTCAAACAAATGAAGACAGGTAAAGCTGCTGGAAGTGACAACAAACCACTCAAACAAATGAAGACAGGTCAAGCTGCTGGAAGTGACAACATACCACCCAAACAAATAAAGACAGGTCAAGCTGCTGGAAGTGACAACATACCACTCAAACAAATGAAGACAGGTCAAGCTGCTGGAAGTGACAACATACCACCCAAACAAATGAAGACAGGTAAAGCTGCTGGAAGCGACAACATACCACCCAAACAAATGAAGACAGGTAAAGCTGCTGGAATTGACAACATACCACTCAAACAAATGAAGACAAGTCAAGCTGCTGGAAGTGACAACATACCACTCAAACAAATGAAGACGGGTAAAGCTGCTGGAAGTGACAACATACCACCCAAACAAATGAAGACAGGTAAAGCTGCTGGAAGTGATAATATACCACCCAAACAAATGAAGACAGGTAAAGCTGCTGGAAGTGACAACATACCACTCAAACAAATGAAGACAGGTAAAGCTGCTGGAAGTGAATACATACCACCCAAACAAATAAAGACAGGTCAAGCTGCTGGAAGTGACAACATACCACCCAAACAAATAAAGACAGGTCAAGCTGCTGGAAGTGACAACATACCACCCAAACAAATGAAGACAGGTAAAGCTGCTGGAATTGACAACATACCACTCAAACAAATGAAGACAGGTCAAGCTGCTGGAAGTGACAACATACCACTTAAACAAATGAAGACAGGTAAAGCTGCTGGAAGTGACAACATACCACCCAAACAAATAAAGACAGGTCAAGCTGCTGGAAGTGACAACATACCACCCAAACAAATGAAGACAGGTCAAGCTGCTGGAAGTGACAACATACCACCCAAACAAATGAAGACAGTTAAAGCTGTTGGAATTGACAACATACCACTCAAACAAATGAAGACAGGTCAAGCTGCTGGAAGTGACAACATACCACTCAAACAAATGAAGACAAGTCAAGCTGCTGGAAGCGACAACATACCACCCAAACAAATGAAGACAGGTAAAGCTGCTGGAATTGACAACATACCACTCAAACAAATGAAGACAGGAAAAGCTGCTGGAAGTGACAACATACCACTCAAACAAATGAAGACAGGTAAAGCTGCTGGAAGTGACAACATACCACCCAAACAAATGAAGACAGGTAAAGCTGCTGGAAGTGATAATATACCACCCAAACAAATGAAGACAGGTAAAGCTGCTGGAAGTGACAACATACCACTCAAACAATTGAAGACAGGTAAAGCTGCTGGAAGTGAATACATACCACTCAAACAAATGAAGACAGGTCAAGCTGCTGGAATCAACAACATACCACTCAAACAAATGAAGACAGGTCAAGCTGCTGGAATTGACAACATACCACCCAAACAAATGAAGACAGGTAAAGCTGCTGGAAATGAATACATACCACTCAAACAATTGAAGACAGGTCAAGCTGCTGGAAGTGACAACATACCACCCAAACAAATGAAGACAGGTAAAGCTGCTGGAATTGACAACATACCACTCAAACAAATGAAGACAGGTCAAGCTGCTGGAATTGACAACATACCACTCAAACAATTGAAGACAGGTCAAGCTGCTAAAATTGACAACATACCACCCAAACAAATGAAGACAGGTCAAGCTGCTGGAATTGACAACATACCACTCAAACAAATGAAGACAGGTAAAGCTGCTGGAAGTGACAACATACCACTCAAACAAATGAAGACAGGTCAAGCTGCTGGAATTGACAACATACCACTCAAACAAATGAAGACAGGTCAAGCTGCTGGAATTGACAACATACCACTCAAACAAATGAAGACAGGTCAAGCTGCTGGAATTGACAACATACCACCCAAACAAATGAAGACAGGTCAAGCTGCTGGAATTGATAACATACCACTTAAACAAATGAAGACAGGTCAAGCTGCTGGAATTGACAACATACCACTCAAACAAATGAAGACAGGTCAAGCTGCTGGAAGTGACAACATACCACCCAAAGTCCTATAAGAAGGAGGAAGTGAAATAGTTGACCAAATGCACAAACTATTCAACAAAATTTAGTTAACAGAAACACCTCCGGGTAAGTGGAAAAAGGGCTTGCTAATAAAAATACCAAAGAGTGGAGATCTATCACAATGTGAGAAATGGCGAGGCATCACTTTGTTGTCAGTACCAAGCAAGATTTTCAGCAGAATTCTTCTAAACAGAATAAAGGGAGCATGCGATGAACACCTAAGGAAAGAACAGGCCGGAATCAGAAAAGGGAGATCTTGTGCTGACCAAATAGCAACACTCAGAATAATTGTAGAACAATGTGTCGAATGGCAATCTCCTCTCTATGCAACTTTTGTCGACTTTGAGAAAGCTTTTGATAGTGTCGACAGAGAATATATCTGGACTGTAATGAGACATTATAGGATCCCCAATAAAATAATAACCATAATCAAGAACCTTTATGATGGTTTCACCTGCCAAGTAACCCACTGTGGCAAGCTGTCAGAGGAATTTCCAGTCACAACAGGAGTCAAACAGGGATGTCTTCTTTCACCACTCCTGTTCCTTCTAGTATTGGATTGGGTCACAAAAGAAGCCTACTCTAACGAAGGCAAAGGAATCCAATGGACTCTCACACAAAAGCTGGAAGATCTGGAATTCGCTGATGACATAGCCCTATTATCGCACAGACTACAGGATATGCAAGAAAAGGTCACAGCTATAAGCGAAGTAGGAAAAAGAGTAGGCCTCAAAATAAACCACCAAAAAACTAAAGTACTTAAAGTAAACAATAAACAAACTGGAGATATAGTACTGGATTCTCAGACAATAGACCAAGTAGAAAATTTTATATACCTTGGGAGTGTAGTCAGTATATCAGGTGGAACAGATGAAGACATTAAACGCCGTATAAATCTAGCGCGTCAGACATTTACACAACTAAAACCAGCCTGGAAATCTCCTTACATCTCAAACAAGACTAACTAAGAATCTTTAACTCCAATCTCAAGGCTGTCCTACTGTATGGTTCTGAAACATGGAGAACAACTGAAGCCACAACAAAAAAATACAGACCTTCATCAACAGATGCCTGAGAAATATCATAAAAGTACACTGGTATGACAAAGTAGAAAACCCCAAACTGTGGGAGATGAGTGGACAGAAAAATATAGAAGTGCCAACCTAAACGAGGAAGTGGAGATGGATTGGTCACACCCTTAGAAAAGATACCAGCAACAGAGCGAGGCAGGCCTTAGAGTGGAACCCACAGGGAACAAGACGCAGAGGAAGACCAAAAAGAACATGGCGACGCAGTGTACTTTTAGAAGCAGGGAAGACCGGGAAGAGCTGGGACACCATCAAATAGCTAGCAAGAGACCGTGGAGAGTGGCGTGTTTTTGTCGAGGCCCTATGTTCTATGAGGAACTCAGAGGAGTGATGATGATGATGATGATATCTCAAATAGCTTAGAGCCTTACCAAGTTTACATTCTGATTAAATACAATAATTTAGTAAAGTGACAAAAAAGGCAGTTTGGAAGAGATTTTGAATTAAATAGTCAAAATACACTTCTGCCAACTAAATAATATAAATTACTTTGTGTTACAGATAAAAAAAAAAGCTTAGAACCTTGGTTATGAGGTGCTAAAAAGTGCCAAAAAATATTATTTTCTTAAAATACATTCCTTATCAATGTTTAAGTATTTTGTCCGCAGTATGTCCTGGAGTCTGAAGACACTATTTATGATATGTTTGCATATCACTATTTATGAAATGCTACCAAATTAGAATTTATTTTGGCGTCATATAGGCAAATATAAAACACTTTTCAATGCAATCAATCAATGTATGTTCAGAATACATTATTTAATCCCCCCCCCCCAAAAAAAAAGTTCTATTGAATAACAGAGTTGATAAATTTGGCGATATCTCTGTGGGCCTGCTGGTTGAACTTATCATACATCTGAAGTCCGATAAATCCGTGAACCAACCCTTTGTACATGATCTCTTCAACTTTAACACCTGCATCGCGGAGCTTTTGGGCAAAGGCTATACCCTCGTCCCTCAAGGGATCTAACTCTGCAAAAAGGAATAGAGTTGGCGGGCATGACTTGAGGTCAGTTCTGGCTAAAGGGTTGACACGGGGGTTGCTGATGGCGTCGGGAATATAAGGGAGGTAATGGTCAAACATGTATCTCATTCCTTTGGTATTGAACGCTGGAAATTCCCGAAACTCGTCAAAAGATGGCCAGTCAAGGGAAATGTCAGTGACTGGGTAGATCAGAACTTGAAAGTCCAGAGCTTTGATGCTGTGCGTTACACTGCTCGTAAGCTGACCACCGGCGCTGTCTCCACCCACGCCGACTTTGCTCCTCGGGGCGCCGCCTATTTTTTCCTTGTTTTCCAGCACCCACTTGGTCACAGCCACAACATCGTTGAACGGCGCCATAGTGTCTTCTGGACAAGGCAAGAGGCGATAATCCACATTTACAACGATACATTTTGATTTCATCGCGATGGACCTGACAACGTAATTATATATTGAACTTTTCAAGACAATGAGACCACCTCCGTGAAAGTAAAGAAAAATCCCGGGAACTTCGGGACAGTCACGTGGCTTGAAGACTGTAACTGGTACTCCGGTAGGAACGTGGTCACAGGGAACAACCAGTTCTCGAATTTCTCCATCAAACTCACCGTCATCATCTCGCGTGAAAATAGATTCTGCCCTTTCCCTGGCATCGCTGAGGTCCAGTTCGTAAAAGGGTTTCAGCCTTTGATCGATGGCGCATTGGATATCATCAAAGGTCTCTTTTTGGATTTCATACTTACTGGACCAGTTGGCTAGAAGATCCTTCGCAGACATGATCACACTGGAAATTGGATGAAAACAAAGATATTAAACAAGTAGCCAACATGTAATATGATGAATATTTTTACAATTCCTCTATTCGGGTGGCGTATTCATGGAAATAAAAGGATCATGGATCCTGGAAAAAAAAATGGAACCTGGGCACGGTTCTCAAAAAAAGACTCTATGGATAACTAGCGGTTTCGAGGTCAAAATTGTATAGACTATTGATGCCAGCAGCTCAAAACATTTTCTTTATTCTTTCTATATATTGCGCAAGCGAAATGAATTTATTGTAAGTTTGCTAAAAAAAAATAAAAGAGACTGTTTACGTTTCTTTGTGTGTTGATGTTAAAATGGGTGACACCCAAACATGATACATCCCAACATCCAATCCCTGTTCGATTTCCTTCACCCTCCCCACAAACCTCATTAGTGGATCACTCGTATGTGTTTCGCTTTCTTGTTTTTTTTTACTTATAATACAATTATTTGAATTAAATAAAAGAAATATTTTGTGTATGTGCGTTAATGAAACAAATACAAGCATTATAAATCTTGTGTACACTATACGATTGAACGCTCTGATTTATGTAGCTAGCTGGGGGGAATTCGATACATGCCTTAGTGGTGTACGCAAGGCCTAATTTACTATCGCAGTCTTAAAGATACACATTTCAGAGCTATCTTCCAGAACATCATTGATTGAATACGAACCTACTTGGTTTTGATCTTCCCAAACATTGATTGAATAGGAACCTACTTGGTTTTGATTTTCCCGAACATTGATTGAATAGGAACCTACTTGGTTTTGATCTTCCCGAACATTGATTGAATACGAACCTACTTGGTTTTGATCTTCCCGAACATTGATTGAATATGAACCTACTTGGTTTTGATTTTCCCGAACATTGATTAAATACGAACCTACTTTGTTTTGATCTTCCCAAACATTGATTGAATATGAACCTACTTGGTTTTGATTTTCCCGAACATTGATTAAATACGAACCTACTTTGTTTTGATCTTCCAGAACATTGATTGAATACGAACCTACTTGGTTTTGATCTTCCCGAACATTGATTGAATATGAACCTACTTGGTTTTGATCTTCCCGAACATTGATTGAATATGAACCTACTTGGTTTTGATCTTCCCAAACATTATTTGAATACGAACCTACTTGGTTTTGATTTTCCCGAACATTGATTAAATACGAACCTACTTTGTTTTGATCTTCCCAAACATTGATTGAATATGAACCTACTTGGTTTTGATTTTCCCGAACATTGATTGAATAGGAACCTACTTGGTTTTGATCTTCTCAAACATTGATTGAATAGGAACCTACTTTGTTTTGATCTTCCCAAACATTGATTGAATATGAACCTACTTGGTTTTGATCTTCCCAAACATTGATTGAATATGAACCTATTTGGTTTTGATCTTCCCAAACATTGATTGAATAGGAACCTACTTGGTTTTGACCTTCCCAAACATTGATTGAATAGGAACCTACTTGGTTTTGATCTTCCCGAACATTGATTGAATACGAACCTACTTGGTTTTGATTTTCATGAACATTGATTGAATAGGAACCTACTTGGTTTTGATCTTCCCGAACATTGATTGAATACGAACCTACTTGGTTTTGATTTTCCCGAACATTGATTGAATAGGAACCTACTTGGTTTTGATCTTCCCGAACATTGATTGAATACGAACCTACTTGGTTTTGATTTTCCCGAACATTGATTGAATACGAACCTACTTGGTTTTGATCTTCCCGAACATTGATTGAATATGAACCTACTTGGTTTTGATCTTCCCAAACATTGATTGAATATGAACCTACTTTGTTTTGATTTTCCCAAACATTGATTGAATATGAACCTACTTTGTTTTGATTTTCCCGAACATTGATTGAATAGGAACCTACTTGGTTTTGATCTTCCCGAACATTAATTGAATACGAACCTACTTGGTTTTGATCTTCCCGAACATTGATTGAATACGAACCTACTTGGTTTTGATCTTCCCGAACATTGATTGAATAGGAACCTACTTGGTTTTGATCTTCCCAAACATTGATTGAATAGGAACCTACTTGGTTTTGATCTTCCCAAACATTGATTGAATAGGAACCTACTTGGTTTTGATCTTCCCGAACATTGATTGAATACGAACCTACTTGGTTTTGATCTTCCCAAACATTGATTGAATAGGAACCTACTTGGTTTTGATCTTCCCAAACATTGATTGAATAGGAACCTACTTGGTTTTGATCTTCCCAAACATTGATTGAATATGAACCTACTTTGTTTTGATTTTCCCGAACATTGATTGAATAGGAACCTACTTGGTTTTGATCTTCCCGAACATTAATTGAATACGAACCTACTTGGTTTTGATCTTCCCGAACATTGATTGAATACGAACCTACTTGGTTTTGATTTTCCCGAACATTGATTGAATAGGAACCTACTTGGTTTTGATCTTCCCGAACATTGATTGAATACGAACCTACTTGGTTTTGATTTTCCCGAACATTGATTGAATAGGAACCTACTTGGTTTTGATTTTCCCGAACATTGATTGAATACGAACCTACTTGGTTTTGATTTTCCCGAACATTGATTGAATAGGAACCTACTTGGTTTTGATTTTCCCGAACATTGATTGAATAGGAACCTACTTGGTTTTGATTTTCCCGAACATTGATTGAATACGAACCTACTTGGTTTTGATCTTCCCAAACATTGATTGAATATGAACCTACTTTGTTTTGATTTTCCCAAACATTGATTGAATATGAACCTACTTTGTTTTGATTTTCCCGAACATTGATTGAATAGGAACCTACTTGGTTTTGATCTTCCCGAACATTAATTGAATACGAACCTACTTGGTTTTGATCTTCCCGAACATTGATTGAATACGAACCTACTTTGTTTTGATCTTCCCGAACATTGATTGAATAGGAACCTACTTGGTTTTGATCTTCCCGAACATTGATTGAATACGAACCTACTTGGTTTTGATCTTCCCGAACATTGATTGAATATGAACCTACTTGGTTTTGATTTTCCCGAACATTGATTAAATACGAACCTACTTTGTTTTGATCTTCCCAAACATTGATTGAATATGAACCTACTTGGTTTTGATTTTCCCGAACATTGATTAAATACGAACCTACTTTGTTTTGATCTTCCAGAACATTGATTGAATACGAACCTACTTGGTTTTGATCTTCCCGAACATTGATTGAATATGAACCTACTTGGTTTTGATCTTCCCAAACATTGATTGAATAGGAACCTACTTGGTTTTGATTTTCCCGAACATTGATTGAATAGGAACCTACTTGGTTTTGATTTTCCCGAACATTGATTGAATACGAACCTACTTGGTTTTGATTTTCCCGAACATTGATTGAATATGAACCTACTTGGTTTTGATTTTCCCGAACATTGATTAAATACGAACCTACTTTGTTTTGATCTTCCCAAACATTGATTGAATATGAACCTACTTGGTTTTGATTTTCCCGAACATTGATTGAATAGGAACCTACTTGGTTTTGATCTTCTCAAACATTGATTGAATAGGAACCTACTTTGTTTTGATCTTCCCAAACATTGATTGAATATGAACCTACTTGGTTTTGATCTTCCCAAACATTGATTGAATATGAACCTATTTGGTTTTGATCTTCCCAAACATTGATTGAATAGGAACCTACTTGGTTTTGACCTTCCCAAACATTGATTGAATAGGAACCTACTTGGTTTTGATCTTCCCGAACATTGATTGAATACGAACCTACTTGGTTTTGATTTTCATGAACATTGATTGAATAGGAACCTACTTGGTTTTGATCTTCCCGAACATTGATTGAATACGAACCTACTTGGTTTTGATTTTCCCGAACATTGATTGAATACGAACCTACTTGGTTTTGATTTTCCCGAACATTGATTGAATACGAACCTACTTGGTTTTGATCTTCCCGAACATTGATTGAATATGAACCTACTTGGTTTTGATCTTCCCAAACATTGATTGAATATGAACCTACTTTGTTTTGATTTTTTCAAACATTGATTGAATATGAACCTACTTTGTTTTGATTTTCCCGAACATTGATTGAATAGGAACCTACTTGGTTTTGATCTTCCCGAACATTAATTGAATACGAACCTACTTGGTTTTGATCTTCCCGAACATTGATTGAATACGAACCTACTTGGTTTTGATCTTCCCGAACATTGATTGAATAGGAACCTACTTGGTTTTGATCTTCCCAAACATTGATTGAATAGGAACCTACTTGGTTTTGATCTTCCCAAACATTGATTGAATAGGAACCTACTTGGTTTTGATCTTCCCGAACATTGATTGAATACGAACCTACTTGGTTTTGATCTTCCCAAACATTGATTGAATAGGAACCTACTTGGTTTTGATCTTCCCAAACATTGATTGAATAGGAACCTACTTGGTTTTGATCTTCCCAAACATTGATTGAATATGAACCTACTTTGTTTTGATTTTCCCAAACATTGATTGAATATGAACCTACTTTGTTTTGATTTTCCCGAACATTGATTGAATAGGAACCTACTTGGTTTTGATCTTCCCGAACATTAATTGAATACGAACCTACTTGGTTTTGATCTTCCCGAACATTGATTGAATACGAACCTACTTGGTTTTGATTTTCCCGAACATTGATTGAATAGGAACCTACTTGGTTTTGATCTTCCCGAACATTGATTGAATACGAACCTACTTGGTTTTGATTTTCCCGAACATTGATTGAATAGGAACCTACTTGGTTTTGATTTTCCCGAACATTGATTGAATACGAACCTACTTGGTTTTGATTTTCCCGAACATTGATTGAATAGGAACCTACTTGGTTTTGATTTTCCCGAACATTGATTGAATAGGAACCTACTTGGTTTTGATTTTCCCGAACATTGATTGAATACGAACCTACTTGGTTTTGATCTTCCCAAACATTGATTGAATATGAACCTACTTTGTTTTGATTTTCCCAAACATTGATTGAATATGAACCTACTTTGTTTTGATTTTCCCGAACATTGATTGAATAGGAACCTACTTGGTTTTGATCTTCCCGAACATTAATTGAATACGAACCTACTTGGTTTTGATCTTCCCGAACATTGATTGAATACGAACCTACTTTGTTTTGATCTTCCCGAACATTGATTGAATACGAACCTACTTGGTTTTGATCTTCCCGAACATTGATTGAATAGGAACCTACTTGGTTTTGATATTCCCAAACATTGATTGAATAGGAACCTACTTGGTTTTGATCTTCCCGAACATTGATTGAATACGAACCTACTTGGTTTTGATTTTCCCGAACATTGATTGAATAGGAACCTACTTGGTTTTGATCTTCCCGAACATTGATTGAATACGAACCTACTTGGTTTTGATTTTCCCGAACATTGATTGAATAGGAACCTACTTGGTTTTGATCTTCCCAAACATTGATTGAATACGAACCTACTTGGTTTTGATTTTCCCAAACATTGATTGAATAGGAACCTACTTGGTTTTGATCTTCCCGAACATTAATTGAATATGAACCTACTTGGTTTTGATCTTCCCAAACATTGATTGAATATGAACCTACTTTGTTTTGATTTTCCCAAACATTGATTGAATATGAACCTACTTTGTTTTGATTTTCCCGAACATTGATTGAATAGGAACCTACTTGGTTTTGATCTTCCCGAACATTAATTGAATACGAACCTACTTGGTTTTGATATTCCCGAACATTGATTGAATAGGAACCTACTTGGTTTTGATCTTCCCGAACATTGATTGAATACGAACCTACTTGGTTTTGATTTTCATGAACATTGATTGAATAGGAACCTACTTGGTTTTGATCTTCCCGAACATTGATTGAATACGAACCTACTTGGTTTTGATTTTCCCGAACATTGATTGAATATGAACCTATTTGGTTTTGATCTGGCAATGGAGAGCTGATCGTTTTCAAAAATAATATTAATAAAGATTTGGCTCAGAACAATGGCTATCAAAGTTAACCTCCCACACTTAGTATTGAACGGGATTTACTCCGGGAGCTAGAAGTCACCCCCACACTTAATATTGAACGTGATTTACTCCGGGAGCTAGAAGTCACCCCCACACTTAGTATTGAACGTGATTTACTCCGGGAGCTAGAAGTCACCCCCACACTTAGTATTGAACGTGATTTACTCCGGGAGCTACAAGCCACCCCCACACTTAGTATTGAACTTGATTTACTCCTGGAGCTACAAGCCACCCCAACACTTAGTATTGAACGTGATTTACTCAGCGAAATCAAAAACTTTTCGTTGAAAAAAAAACAAACTTGCAAACTTCCATTCATTAACAAGGTAATTTAATCTTTAATAAACTGTATTTGACAAAATTGTATTTGACATTACAACAGTCTATGTTAAACTAATGACATTTGTTGACAATCAATTTTTGAAATCATGAACAGTAAAAAATAAAGTGGGTTTTTTTTTTTGGAAAAGAATTAAGGGGCCTCTGCCCAGGGCCTTCAGACCTACAAATCCGGCCCTGTGTACTAGACACATCCTAATAACAAACTAGTGAAGATGTTTCTTACCTTATGTTGTTCGCCGGCTAAGCGATGTGTTGCTATTTGTGTTTTGAACTTACTAGAACTGATATGTACTTCAATTTTTTTTCAAGCAAATTTTTTAGTTACTTTGCTAGAAATCCTTGACCTTTTTGGCTGCGTTCTAGGGCCCAGGTTATTACAGTGTTTCTTTAAAGTGCTAGCGTGGTCACGTGAACCAAGGTTTAATGCATTGAACGTATCTAATGGGCAGCAATTTACATGGTAGTTGAGGTAGTGGAGCCACAGAGATACAGAGAGAGGAGGAGAGAAGGAGAGAGGGGTGAGAGGCAGACAGAGGGAAAGCAGGGCCGGATCTAATGTAGGGCTGACAGGTTACTGCCCTGGAGCTTCCACAAGAAAGGGGCCTGCACAAAAAGAAATTTAAAAATATCCGAATTTCGACTTTTTTTGGCTAAACAATATGTACATTGTTTTATATTTTTACCGCTAGCACTTTAAATCTTACTGTAAGCAACACTGAGTGTATACTTGAAGCATACTGTAAATGCAACTGTGGTCTCCGAATTTATGGCAGTGCGTCTGCCAAAGGCTTTGCCCACAACCAACTTAAAAGTATCAAATTTTTTAAACTGAAATATGCATATAAAATATTTTGTAAAGGAAAATGATAGTCAATTTGCAAGTACTCTGTTTCTGTCTTTCTAAAATGTGTGATTTTTATAGATATATATATTATTATTGAAAAAGTGTATCTTTATTAAACTTTTCAAAATAAAATGTGGGGGAGTAGGGGCCTCCACAAAGATCCAGCCTCGGGGCCTTCATATATTTAAATCCGGCCTTGGAAAAGAGGCAGAAAGAGAAAGAGAGAGAGAAAGTTTGTTTTGCGTCACGTGACCCAAGGTTTAATGTCCAAATTTAAACTGTAAATGTCGAACTCATTTTTAAAATCTTATATAATACAGACGTTACTTCAAAAAAGAAGATGATTACGTCCTACGCGTCATGCATTTAGTCATGCATATTAACCAATGACTTAAATTCTGCCAAGTCACTGGTTTTTCTGGCTAGCTCAGGCAACCCATTCCATGCTCTAATAGCACTAGAGAAGAAGGAGTATTTGTACAAATTTGTCCTTGCATATGGGACGAGGAATGTGCCTTTATTTTTGTGTCTTTCAGAGTATTTTATTAGATTTTGTTTTTGTATTTGAAGATTATGGTTCAGTGTTTTATGTATAATTGCTACTTTTTTTTTGAGTCTTCTGTCCTGAAGGCTTTCTAAATTTAGTGATTTTACTAATGGTGTTACTCTAGTCAAATGTGAATATTCGTTTGTTATGAATCTCACTGCTCTATTTTGTGTTTGTTCCAGTTTCTTAATGTTTTCTTGAGTTGAGGGGTCCCAAACGGTGGATGCATATTCTATAATTGGCCTAACCAAGGTTAAATAACATTTTAGTTTTATGTTCTTATTTGATTTATAGAAATTTCTTTTAATAAACCCTAATGCTTTGTTGGATTTTTTTTATAGTTTCATCAATATGTGGATTCCATGACAGTTTTTCATTTATTATAACACCTAGATATTTTGCGTTTTTAGTCTGTGTTACTGGTTTGCCATGAATAAGTTAAGTGGAATTAATTTGTTTTAGTTTTTTTGTTACTCTTAACAACTGACATTTTTCTGGGTGGAAAGACATGCTCCAATTTGATTCCCATTTCTGTAATTCATCTAATTCTCTTTGTAAAATATCCGTGTCTTGTATTGTTTTTATTGTTCTATATATTATGCAATCGTCTGCAAATAATCTGACTTTTGTTCCTGAACTAATGCAATTTGGTAAATCATTTATGTAAATTAAAAATAGTAGTGGACCCAAGACTGTTCCTTGAGGTACACCTGAGTTTACTGTTATTGGTGTTGATTTAGAGCCATTTATTATTACAGTTTGTCCATTAATGCCGAAATATTTTAATTTTTTTTTAGCAAACTATGGTGGTAAACTTTGTCAAAAGCCTTGGAAAAATCTAGTAAGATAGCATCTATTTGTTCACTATTATCTAAACCTTTTGAAAAATCATCAATTAGTCCTATTAGTTGTGTTTCACATGATCTATATTTCCTAAAGCCATGTTGGTATGGGGTGAGGACATTATGTTTGTCTAAGTGGTTTATGATGTTGCTACATATGATGTGTTCTAGGATTTTACATGTGATGCTGGTAAGTGATACTGGTCTGTAGTTTCCTGGATCAGATTTTTCTCCTTTTTTTAAATAATGGGGTGACATTAGCTTCTTTCCAGTCCTTTGGTACTCTGCCCTGGTTAAGCGATGCCTGAAAGAGTATTTTGAACACTGGGGCTAGCTCATTGCTTAGTTCTTTGAGCAATCTAGCTGGAATACCATCAGGTCCAGACGCTTTATTTGGTTTGGTGTTGGCTAATAGTTTTTGAATTCCATTTTCTTGTACTACTAAATCTTCTAAGTTGTCTACTTGGTTCAAATTAAGAAATATGTCTTTGTCTCCTGGGGCTGAGAATGCTGATGCAAAGTATTTGTTTAGGATGTTTGCTTTAGTTTCATTATCATTATGTATTATGTTATGTTCATCTTTTAATGGCGCTATGCCTGTTGTTTCCATTTTCTTAGACTTAATGTACGACCATAGGTTTTTGTTGTTATCTTTAGATATTACATTGTTTATGTATTCACTCTGCAACTGTCTGCTTACTTTTTGGGTTAGGTGTTTAATTTTTATATACTTTTTGTAAACTCTTTCTGCCTTGGTTTCTTTAAATTTTCTATATAGGTTTTCCTTCTGTTTACAAAGCTTCTTTAGTCTATTATTAAACCAGCATTTATTTATTTTGTTTGATGTGTATTTAGTTGGTATATGATTTTCTATAATGCTTTTAAGATGGTTTTTAATGAAATTCCAGAGGTCATCGACTGGTTGGTTAATGTCTTTTTCTAATAAGAATGTTTGTTGAAAGTTTAATGCAGCTTGGTGTAGTTGTGTTAGGTTACATTTATTCCAGAGTAAGATTTTTCTTTTGGGTTTTGTATTGGCTACTGCTTTTATCTAACTGTGTATTTTTATGATCTCATGGTCTGATAGACCAGGGATAATATCATAATCAACTTCTAATACAGGTCTGTTGGTTAAGAAGAGATCTAATGTGTTGTTTAATCTAGTTGGCTTTTTAATGATTTGATCTAAACTTAGGTTGTGTAAAGTTTCTATGAAAAGCTCATTTATGTCCTTAAGGTTTTGGTGTTTATCTATGGTTAGTGTTTTCCAATTTATATCAGGTAGGTTGAAATCACCCATAATCCAAAAAACTGCATTTTTATTTGTCTCTTTAAGTGTAGTAATCTGATTACATAGTTCCTGCATGTATTCTAAACTAGAATTTGGTGGTCTGTAAATGCTGCCTATTATTAGGGATGTTGAGGTTGTATTAATTTTACAAAATGTAGATTCTATATTTTTTGAGTTAGGTAAGGTAATTTCTTCTGCTATAAGAGTGTTTTTAATTGCTAAAAGAACTCCTCCATGATTATCAGCCCTATCTTTTCTAAAAATTTCATAATCACTATTGAAAATTTCTGCATTATAAATTTCAGGATGTAGCCAAGTTTCTGTTCCTGCAATTATGTCTGGTTTTTCACATTCTAATAAAATTTCTAAGTCTGCTGTTTTGTTCCTAATGCTTTGAAAATTTATTACTAAGGTTTTAAGGTATTTTGGTATTACTTCTTTAGCAGGTCTGTCTAGTGAGGCTGCTCTATTAATTTTAGTAGATTTAGGTTTAACAGGAGTGGATCTGGCTAGTGGTTGGTGAGTTTGTTTTGTGATGGTGTTTAGGATGTTGTATGGGTTAGAAGTGTCCGCATCAAAGGAATCAAACAGTCCTGATGTAAACTGAGGTAACCCACACGGTACACAGTGCCATGATGCATCTTTGTTGCCTAATGCATAATACACAGGTGTATTCATATGGAGACATGATGCATGATCGGTTTATTGAAATCCCGAGAGCGTGTAAACATTTTAAGTGAACAGTGTCGTTGAAGAGTTGTTGTTGGCGGTTGTTGACTTGTAGCACCAAACTGCTGGTAGACAACTAAACCGCTGTATAGTGTAAAAAAACAACTTGAAATAACTTCTTTGTGAACAATACGAAATAGAACTTTTATTACAATATTGACAAATTAAATTTGAGATGAAATGAAATAAATGCAGTAGACTTTGGTACTAACATAAAATGGTAGTTTGAATCAAATCAAACTCACTACAAAAACACGTCTATTCATTCTGGTATTCTAGGGTCGTCTGGTTTACCCAGGACAACTTATGACAGCGCCTCTTATCTTGCCTCATCCACACTGCATAGCCATCAACCAATCGCTAGCTTTTTCTCGCCATCACCATAGAAACACAGACAACCACACTCCAGTACAAACAGCGCAATAAACAACACTTTCTACATACCCGATAGATGGATGGCTGCCTGGTCGGAATGGCTGCCTGGTCGTGCGGTTTGCACGCTGGACTGTCGTTCAGATTTATCGATGGTCCTCTGTTCAAACCCTGCCCGCTCCCATCCCCCGTCGTCCTGCGGGAGGTTTGGACTAGGAAGTAATTGTCTTCAACTCTGAAGGAACATCCGAAACATGTAAAACATTTTTACAAACAAAACAGATGACAATTTTTTTTTCAAATTATTATCCAATGTATGTCCTCTGCTTTGGTATATTGGCGTCTAGAAGCTTGCTTCTGATCTATTTAGGAGAATGATTCTGTAGTGGTTTTTTATTTGAGAAAAGAGTCTTATAATGACAAGTCATTGGTTAACATGCATGACTAGATGCATGACGCGTAGGGCGTAATCATCTTAGGAGGAAACGATTAGGCTAAAGGGTAGCGAAACAAGACTCCCGTGGAGTTTCTCCAAGGGCTGCGAGAGCATCCTCATTGCACTGTGCGGAGTTGTAAAAAAGCTCCCACAACCTTGTCACAATCCAGGCGCTGTTCTTCAAGGGGCCGTTACATAAATGGCGTGTCCCGCAAAGTTAGCATGGTATAGAAAAGGAAAATGGCAGGGGTCATAGTGTACGAGGTCTTTTGCCGCGAGTCTGACCCACCCGTCAGACAGAACAGTGTACACTGTTCTCTTTCAGGTCAGTGAGAGGGAGCTCTTGTTCACTTTTGCTGGCCTAGAGTTCCAAGAACTGAAAGCTCAACTCTACCTGACAGTTTCAAGAAGAAGAAGAAGTAACGTCTGTATAATATAATATAAGATAAGATAAGATAAGAAGGTAAGATGATAACGCATTTTCAATAAGGATGAATAGAGCAGCCTTAGTCTTATAATAATATAAAGAGGTCTTTAGTGTGCACAGAGATTTAAATTAATTGGTATACAATAGGGAAAATATATTATTGGTCTTTAATATTTGATATGGTTGTTGTGTATGTCGATAATTAATAGATAATTAATAATAATTTTATACAAAAGATAGTAAAAACAAGGGAGATTAACTGTGATTTTAGAGCACGTAGTTTCTCGTGGTTATATCCCTTACATCGTGCACCTTTATTTTGAGGAATTCAAATAACAATTTTTACTTTAAAAACAAAAAAAGGAGGAATATCGCCCACACTGAAACAAATGACACAGCCTTGTATTGTCTCCCTTTCAAGCTAAGGTTACCATATGCCTTCACATCCAAGTGAGAGAAAATCAAAGGACATAACACACACAGAAACAGGACACTGTGCGGAACTGTGTGTTAATCAGCGAACAAAAATCACAGATCTTGTGGAGATCTTATTAATAGGTTTCACATAAAAAAACAACAACAATAAATAAAAAAAATATACAGACACCACAGTTCACGAAGAAGGTTGCACAAAAGGAAAAAAAATGTAATCTTTTTGCCATGGAAATGATTTCAAGTGGGAATATTAGTATTAGTCAGTCAGTAAGTTTGAGCTTTGACTTACATATATATTTTAGATATATAATTCTCTACGTCGCCCAACCATGCGGGACAAGACGCACGCATGATGAAAAATGTCATGGAAAGATAACTCTCTTTTATTGCTGCAAGTCGGACTATAGTTACCTCACGTAACTTTCGCGGCGACTGAGAGCGCGGCTCAGAACAAAAAAAAAGGGGGGGGGGGAGAACAAGTAATCTTCTCCGTATATATAATTATCTACGTTGCCCAACCACCCACCCTATTTGGACAACATGTGCAGTGTCTTTCAGGAAGTCTTCGCCCGTCACTAAATAGCGGCGTATGCTACGCCGCGGGTCGGCTCGTAGGTGTAAATTGGCTAAACGACATAGTAATTAACGTGTGTGCTCCGATTGGAGTTGGTGATGTCTTGGAGCATGCATGGGTAGCATTATTTAAGCTGTGGTGTCTATCACTTTGAATCAAGACGTTTCCCTTGACACATTTTATCATTCTGTAAATAACATACAGTGTATTGGTTGATTGGTCTCATTCAGTTGTAGAATTAATGAGGGTCATCGTGTTCAGCCCTTTTTATGTAAATATATTTTAAAAAAAACAACACTTAAAACAACAAAGCATTTTTTTAAATTATTTTTTTAGAGACGATATCTCCATTATTAGACTTAAAATATTATAAAATAATAACAAGAAATAATAAAAAAAAAAACATTCTTCGATCAGTTCGGGTATCGAAGCCGTACGTAACACCGTCACCTGCTTGAAATTAGGTATTTTTTTATTCGTCCAGCGAGCAAGATGTTCTTTTGCGATTATTTATTGTTACCTAATCTATTTATTACCTAATTGTTATCTAATTATCTATAGACTAGATCTACTTCTAGATCTAGAATCTAGATGTAATCTATATTATATTTACGTCTAAAAATAAGAAATAAAGAAATGCTTGTAAACCTCGATAACTTTTTTAAAGCAACTTTACTTTTATTGCATAATTACGGTAATACGGCTGACTACGTCATGTTGGCTCTAGACCTAGATAAACTAGTCTCCAGCCAAATTTACTAGGAGAAAAGGTGTCCATGTTCCTGGATCTTTATGTTTCTGTAGGTTCCATTAAGATCTGATTTGAACAAAGGTAGGCCCTATTGTAAAATAAAAAAACACGTACTTATAAAAGATGTGGGTTTTTTTCGAAACACGAAATATAGGTCTAGGTCACATTAGCCCACATTAAATATCAGAGGTAATTTAAGTTTATTACAAGATATATATATATATATATATATATATATATATATATATATAGACTAGAAAACACATACATATGCCAACATATGTGTGTGTGTGCGTGTGTGTCTTTTTTTTTAATTGGGAGATCATGCAGTATTAGGTAACGCATTTTTTTGTTTATGGGCTGAATAAAAAATGTTGTGCATTGAAAACAAAATACATGTTTATTTGTAAGGGTTACTTGTCTAGAAATACTAGATGATTAGATCATCATCTTTTTTTTTTAAGTAACGTCTGTATTTTATAAGATAAGAAATTCACATGAGAAAATTTGGAGTTCAGAGTGTTCCATTAAAGGATATGTAAATATGTGATTTATTGCCTAACTTTTAATTACTAATAAATTAACAATATAGGCCTACAATAAAAGTAATAATTTTTCCCCACATTTAAAAATATGCCGGTACGCCGTCACAAAAAAAAATATATATATAATGTTATGACCTTGCCATGCGCACCGCCATCCAAGATAGTGCAGAAAGAAGGTGCGCACTATCTGTGACTAAACAAGTTGGATGTTGACACGAGAGAGAGGACGATTTCCGCCCAAGTAGAGAGCCAATATGGAGATGCTGTACTCAAGACAGATGCCCCTTTTGTGTTTGTCATGTCTCCGTGTAAATAAACGTCTATGTCTCGTTGAGTTGCCTCACTTGAGTTATTACAATATATATATATATATATATATATATATATATATATATATATATATATATATTTAGTGACTGATTTTTTGCTTTGATTTTGTTTATTTTAGATGTGATTTTAATACCAAACCATCAATTGCACCAACACAGCCAAGGGTTTTTGAGTTTAAAACCCCCTACCAGGCGCCACACATTCATGGAGGTCCTAAGAGCAGGTGGGAAGAGGCTTCAGACATCACCAGATTTTTGTGGAAGCAGCTTGACGGCAAATGCACCGAACGGCCCGGGGGGGGGGGGAGGGTCTTAGTCAGTAAGAAGAGTTTTTGAAATAAAACTTTTTAATAGCAGGAAAATGCACTGTAGATACCTCAGAATATGCATTTTGTTGGCTTTCAATATCAGAAATAGTGCTTGGCGGCGGGGCTCCTAGCGCTCCCCCAGACCCCTCGCTGTCAATGGCGAGGAGCCTACAATTTTTCCATTAATCTAGGAATAACCGTATTCCGAAAGAATGAAGGGTCAGAATTAAATTAATTATGTACACACACCCATACATACATTATGTACACACACCCATACGCCCATGATGCGAGGGACATTCTAGGTGGGCCTACATATTGCGCTCGTACTTCTATAATGGGCGTGATCTTTTTAAACAATATTTTTCCTATCAAGTAATACGTCTCTGTCGCGGACGTTTTTTTTTTTCAACCAAAAGTCGTCACTATAATAAAGTGCAATAGACAGAAGAAATTCGACTATTTTGTGACAACAAATTCAGAAGAATCACACTAGCGGAGACCCATAGGTTATTGTTGCATACGCACCTCGCAAAAAGCAGTCTACATTTAACAAGGTCTTATTAGAAGATAAAATGACATCTCCTACTTAATATATTTAATTTTTTTTAAACATGTAATTTTACTAATATTCAGATAAGTTACACTGAAAATAAAATATCATTTTCGAGGCCCCCTCTCCTTGTTGTTAGTTAGTCGTTGGTACAATTGAAACAATAAAGGCGTTATATATTTTTACTAAATAAACTTTCCATAAACTCAATATAGCCTAACTGTTATTACAAATTTCACATATTTAACTTGAGATTGAGATGTAGTATCAATGAAACATAATGATATTTAAACGAAATCTAGCTCACCACAAAACAACGTCTTTACACTTTCATGTCTCGAGATTGTCTGCCGTTTTACATTTGCATTTCGCTAAATTCATCATCCTCAATGCATAACCAACCAATCAATCGCTTAACCTCTTCTTACTGCCGCCTAGGAAACACGCACATCCTTTTGTCAGGAAGTTGCGCCCCCCCCCCCTCCCCAATTCAAGGTACTCGCCCCCCCCCCCCACCTCGGGGAGGACCCAAAGTTTGAAAAACTTACTACTAAAAGAAGATAATTAAAATTTATTTTAAACTGGAACACAATTGAACTTATTGTAGATCTACGTCTACACTCTTTAATCGGCTAAAAATACTCTACTTTCAACTGACAGCCATTTCAAGTAAAAGTGACAATATTTTAAAATTGGCTTTCTAATTACTAGATCTACTTACAGCGCGGGCTATTCAATTCGAAACAAATATTGCAAATAACCCGCGATAATTCAAGGCCAGGTAGAGTCGACGCTTATGAAAAAACCCATGGGAATCCATCGCGCGCCGCTTTTTTTTCCTTTGTAAAGTTTTCAAAATATCGTATTGTACGAATACCTCCCCCCCCCCACCGCAAGTTTTCAAAGGATAATGGAATAATTACAATTTAAGTAAAATATTTAAGTAATTTTATTATTATTATTAGTCTAAAAATTTAAAAAAATCTTGAAATAATGATTTGGCCGCCCCTTACATTCGGCCGCCCGCGTGCAATACACACATTGAACAATAGGTAGCGGCGGCCCTGTTCTATATATAAGACTTCTGTTTAAAATAATAATAATAATAATCTTTATTGTCCATATGGAAATTTGTCTTACAATTTGTGCATTACACCAAACAAAAAACATTATAACTATAAGAAACCAAAGTGTACATTCACACAAGACTCACTCATAATTTACATGTGACAAAGTTTATACCAGATTGTTCTTATTTAATGATTTGATTGCCAGGGGAAAAAAAGAGTGTTTGTGTCTGTTTGTCTTTGCTATCGGTGTCTTGTATCTTTTTTGTGATGGTAAAATCACAAAATCCTGACACAAATGGTGATTCTTTATTTCGAGGATCTTGTTAGCTTTTTTTTTATAGATGTTTGTCTCAAACAACTGCCCAAATGGGGTTTGTTTTTTGCCAATGATTTTATCAGCAGCATTTAGGATTCTATAAAGTTTATTCTTATTTTTAATGCTCAGATTGCCATACCAGGCAGTGATATTGAAACTTAAAATATTGCAGATATGAGCGTGATAAAACATAGCCTAGGCCTTTTCGCTAACATTAAATGAGGACAGTTTTCTTAGTAATCGTAATCTTTGCTGCCCTTTTTTTGCTGATATAATCAATAATTGCAGTAAAATTTAGTTTATTGTCTAGGATAGTACCAAGGTATTTAAAGGTTTGCACTATTTCAATAGTCTCTCCAGCTACAGAAACAATATCATGTTCCTTCTTTTCCCTTTTTTTTACAATCTTTTTTTTACGTTGCGATGGAAGCACGGGTTACAACTTACAGCTATAGGCCTACAGATCTAATCTGGATTCTAATCCAGTCGTAGAAAATTAACTAGGTCTACTTAGAAAAGATCTATAAATCTAGGAATCTAGGCTAATTGTTTCGTATATCTAGCACAAGCTTTTTTTAAAAAATTGTTTCGTAAAACAAACGAAATGCGTCGCCATTTTGTTGTCTACATATAACGATTTTAGAAACACGAGTTATTTTGCTATAGAAAAATAGATTAAACAACAGAGAAAGGTATTAAAATGGACAATTTTATTTTAACTCTAGTCTTATCATTTGAGAATTTCACTGTACTGTTATTATAAAATTTAAAATACGATAGTTTTAGACAATTAAGTGGAACAAATGACAATTTCAATTCCTGCCGTGGCCTTTTGTTGGCTTGGCTTGTGTGGACCCACTTGTGACTGGGGGCACTGGCAGTCTCAGTTGAGTTACTGAGTCAGTCAAGTCTGTGTCACAGTGAGTGACAGTGGCTGAGGAAAAAAAAATGATTTGAGGGTTACTCTTAGTTTGAAAAAATGTACCAAGATCTAGATTAGTCTAGTTGTATAGATTAAAATTAATAATATTATTATTAATTAGACTCTAGATAGATCTAATTAATAATCATACTTCATAGTCATAGTGTCATACTCATTACTGATTTACTCATTTTACTGATACTTTTCATAATTATTATAATTAGGCCATTTAGGGTATTAGTTTACGTGACTAGAAACGCTAAATCAGGTTTCTCTTATTTAGATCTATATTTTAAGAATATGCAGAAAGAAAATGCGGATTACAAAAATGTAATTTGATTTCCTCGGAGATAAATAGTTTTTAAAATATAGATCTATAGGAAAGTGCGAAGTTCGAGCAGCCCCGATTTGTCAAGAGGTTCGAACAGTTCACTTTTTATTGCTAAAACTTTTTTATTTGAATGTTTACCAAATTACTACTATATTGCTACTGCGCATGCACCTTTTTTCTTCCCTTCCTACACATACTATTTTCTTTTCCTTGTAAAGGCTAAGTTCATGGTGAGGTCAAACTCAGGCGGTGTGGAGTTATTCTTTTTTACTACCCGGTAGTGAAGGAAATGGGTAATGGGCTTAGGCTATTTTTAAGTCTGATTGCTCATCAGCTTAAAGAGACTATTTGAAGTTGTGGAGGGTGGGAAATGGTGCAATGGATGGTGTTCTTGCGCTGGAGTAAAAAGAAAATGACTTTATAGTAAAAATTAAATATTAAAACATGTTTTTAGATATATTTTCTTTGATCTGTTCGAACCTTCCATCAACCCGATCGAGCTTACTAACTGGGGAAAAATCCGCTCGAGGAAAAGTATGCTTGGCGATACTTACCCTACACCTCTGACTTTGTATTTAATTTTAACTAAGCCTAGTGGTACATTAAATCCAATCTATTTTTATAGAAAAAAGGACGAGGAATTCAGAGATACTATCAGTTTTTTCATAGGTCAGACCGTTACGGTGCTATAAAAATCCAAACTTGAAAATTGCTGCCAGCGGGCTTAATGCGCTCGAACTTCGCACTTTACTCTATATTTTTAAGTTTTATTTCTTATTACCATATTATAATTATATTATGATTATGCATATACATTGTCATTGGAAATACGCCATTTTGGTTTTAAAGGGAAACTCCGATAGTTTTTCAAATTTTTGTTATTGACATAATTAAATTCTGCGTAAAAAGTTGTAATAGTTAACATTATATCATTTTTTATTTAAATGCTCAGAAAATATTATATTTAATAAATTAGACAGAAAATTCTTCACCTCTAAAAAAAAAAACGGGGTTCAGCGAGATGTTTACAGTTTTAAAAGACGTGACGTCACAACTGCGTTGGCTAAATTTAGATCTAGACCTATTTAACAGATAAACTCTCTAGATCTAGATCTTTCGGATCGCAGCTAGATCTAGTCTCCACGTTAATTTATAATCGGTCATTGTTTATAAATAATATTCTAGAACTAAACCTCTATTTCTACTTGAAGAAAATGAAATACTGTTCTTCAGCTTGTTGCAGTAGTTCCAATCACAAAGACAAAGATAAAATCAGCAAGTATGCTGATACAGAAATTAGTGTCTCTTTTCATTTGTTTCCAAGAGATGAAGTTTTAAAGTGAAAATGGGAAAAATTATTCGTCTGAAGTGCAAATATTTTACATAGGCATTAGCTAATTCCTGTTTATGCTCAAACCATTTTGAGAGAAACTGTTTCAGCAAATTCATTGCTGTGGAAATGTGATTTGAAAAAAATTGAAGTTAATACCAGACCAGGTGCAGTACCAACAATACATTGGATTTCCAGGCCAAAGAATTCAATTAATGATACTACTGAGACATTTTAAACAACTGAAGTTCATAAATATAAATGAAATCAGATTTGTGAGCTAGAAATTTACTACGAATACTAGATCTACTACTATCGTCTACGAAACTCAATTCCAACTTTAAAACTTTTGACCTTGGGGGTGTGTCTCGCCGGCTAAGCCAGCGACAATCTCTCTCATCACTTTTTCCATGTCAACCAATGTTAGGTCAAAACAGCACAAAAAAATCATAACTTTCTTACTGTCAAACTTACAGTCATAATTTATACACCATTAGAAATTTCTTTTAAAGTATTTTAATGATGTACTAACGAAATTTTTTTTTATCAAAGATTTTTTTTTTTTTCGCCTCCCTATCTATAGGATTTGAGTGCACACTCGTGACGTCACACAGAAATTCAGTGAAAATCTGACCCTTTTGGATGCGCAGAAAAATTATGTCACAAAAACATCAATTACTAAGTTATTCTTGCAAATAAAAAAAAAAGAATAATATATTCATTATCTATATATCAAAAATTGTCAAAACCATCGGAGTTTCCCTTTAAGGCTTAATACTAGACTATCTCCCTTGAATTACTTGCTAACATTTTTCTGTTGCTGTTTAAAACAGTGTTTTGTCTTTCTTTCTAGCAGCTATTAGATCTAGATCTAACATTAAAATTCATTTAAAATGATAGCATAAGAACAAAAAACTCTCTTAAAAATTTAAAAGTTATTGAAAAAAAAGAAGAAACAACTTCATCAATTTATTATTAACATTTTTTTAGACCTTCATTTCAGTAAATACACTTAAAAATTCATAAGTTGACAGCATAATAACAAAAATCTCTTTAAAAAACGTTATTGAAAGTTTAATATAGATAAAGGAGATAAATATCCTTAAAAACAACATGGTGGTCAGTAAAGGTATCTGGGCAAATTTTAAAAATATAATTCTAGATACACATTAGGTAGATCTAGGCACTTCAACAAATAAATTTTTTTGATCACAATCATATAATACCAGGATGGCTGCCTGGTTGTGCGGTTTGTGCGCTGGACTGTCGTTTAGTTTGGATTTATCAATGGTCCCGGGTTCAAACCCTGCCCACTCACATCCCCCGTCGTCCTGCGGGAGGTTTGGACTAGGAAGTAAACTATCTTCAACTCTGAAGGAACATCCGAAATATGTAAAACATTTTACAAACATATTGCTTTGTAATTGATATCATAAATGGACCTCATTCACCAATCATAAACAAACAACATTTAGCCACATGATAATATTGTTAAAACAACGAAAAAACTGTCACGTGACAGCCTGTGTTTATTACATAATTTGTATAGAAGAGGTAGAGAATCACATGGCTAAGGACGTAAAGTAAATGTTGTTTGAATGTTTGTTTACGGTTGGTGAATGAGGTCCATTACAGTGTTAATTAAAGTGGAGTTCGGCATAGTCATCTATTATCTATAGATATAAATTTATAATCTTATTTTTTCATTGTTCAGTTTTTGCTGATCAATTAATAGTAGACAAATGAGAAAAAGAGACTGGCTATCTTGTAAATTTTTCGACATTCCTTCATCAAAAAAGATTATTCTAGGCCATCTCTTTTGCGTATCCATGTGCTCATTTAGCATACTCAGCATAGGGTCTAGTTTTGCATGTTAGAGACTTAAACTCTGCTAAGTTACAAGTTGCCTAAGTAATTGTTTTTCCTGACTGATTCAGGAAACCCTTTCAATGTACTAATAGCATTTGGGAAGAAGTAGCACTTCTATGAATAAGAAATTGTCCTTTATCATTTTGTCTCTGCATATTTTATTCATTTGTATTTTTGCATTAGTAAATTATAGTTCATTGTTTTTTTACTTTGAAATAGTCCAGTGGGACTGAGTTTGTTTTTTCCTCACAAAGTACTAATGGGATGAAAATGCCGTTCATGGAGTTTCAGGCATATTATAAACGTATTTAAATAGTCGCTCTAAGAAATATATAGTAGTGTTTCTTAGTTCTACTGAGATGTTTTATCAATTAACTTTTAAGCCTAGTTTTTTAAGTTTACTTTGCCTTTTTACCCCCCTTCTTTGTAAGGTTTTGTGCTTATTTTTTGTCATGTTAACTCTTTCTCTCCGTAATTATTTACCACATTCTGGTGGAATCAATGTTGGTATCATCTGTTAGGAGAGAATGAGTTAAGGGTCTGGGGGTGTCAGGTAACCCTAGCCTAAACAGCCTAGGTCTAGATTTACTTAGTGAAGTAATAGAGTTTCATTAAATGTCAAAACTTTATAGACTTGTTTTATTGAGATCTACATTATTCTATTAGACTCAAGTTGCCCTGATAGATCTAGATTCTAGGTCTACTGTATCATAATCATAGGGAATAGCAAGTTCGATTGAGCTAGAGCAAGATTGCTGCTTAGTAAAATAGACTAGATTGACTACATATTGATTAGATCAAGTAGTTAATACTCTGTTGTTTTATTTTCCAGGCGTTTTTAAAAGCCATCTAGAATGGCTTTCCCCTATACAGTTATTGGGCCAGGAGGCCAGCCCTATATACTGAGTCAGATCCCAATAATGCAGACCCCCATTCAGCCTCAGTTGATACCTTCACACTTAGTGCAACAGCAGGTTCAGCAACAAGTACAACAGCAGCAGCAGCAACAACAAGGTCAAAAACAACAGCAACAGAAGCCTCCTGATTACATGTCTGAAGATAAATTACAAGACAAAGGTAAAAGCTCTATTTTCAACATAGAAAAAAATATTTGGCATGCATACGCAAAAGATAAATAATATCATAACACAAAATAGATTATTTTATGACAAATGAAGTTAGACATTAAATTGTATGAAATCTGTTTAATGTATTTTTGAAACAGCAAGAAAATGGCAACAGTTGCAGTCTAAAAGATATGCAGAGAAAAGAAAATTTGGATTTGTTGATGCACAGAAGGAAGACATGCCTCCTGAGCATGTGAGGAAAATTATCAGAGACCATGGAGATATGACCAATAGAAAATTTCGTCATGACAAAAGAGTTTATCTTGGGTGAGTATAGCTAGCATTTGTTCTTCATTGATATTAATGTGTAGATTTGTTTGTAAAACTGATGTCTTGTTTTACTGCTTTTTAATAGCTTTCTACTCAGACTAAACTGTTTTTTTTTTTTATTTCTCTATAGAGCACTCAAATATATGCCACACGCAGTTCTCAAACTGTTGGAAAATATGCCCATGCCATGGGAACAAATCAGAGATGTCAAAGTTCTTTACCACATCACTGGAGCTATAACTTTTGTCAATGAGATTCCTTGGGTTATTGAACCTGTCTACATTTCACAATGGGGGTAGGACTAATTATTTTGTGTTTTTCTTACACCTTGTATTTCCTTTTGTAGATTAACTTTACTATTGCAAAAACTCTTTTTAGTCAGTTTAAACTTGTTCTTTTGTAAAGGTCTATGTGGATTTTGCTTCGCCGTGAAAAAAGAGATCGCAGACATTTCAAAAGAATGAGGTTTCCACCATTCGATGATGAGGAGCCGCCTCTTGACTATGCTGATAACATCATGGAAGTGGAGCCATTGGAACCAATACAGATGGAGTTGGACCCAGAGGAAGACAAGGCAGTCATGGACTGGTATTATGATCACAAACCTTTGATTGATACTAAGTACGTATTCACAACCTGTAGTTTAAACATCCATCTCTTTCAAATTAAACTATCTTTAATCTTTCTTTCTCATTTACATCAAAGTATCCCAATATTATATTATATGGTGTACACCCCACCCCCAAACACACATGTGGCTGCAGTTGAAAGGGCATTTGCTGTGCAGTATTTACAATATTATTTTCAAGAGATAAAAATAGATATCTTATATAAAATTGCAACATATGAATGCATAACAAATGATTTTTTTTTTAACCATAGACATGTGAATGGAACAACATATCGTAGATGGAACCTCACATTGCCAATCATGTCTGTTCTTTACCGTATGGCCAACCAGCTACTCACTGACTTAGTGGACAACAACTACTTTTATCTGTTTGACCTCAAGTCATTTTTCACAGCTAAAGCCCTGAATCTGGCCATACCTGGAGGTCCAAAGTTTGAACCATTGGTCAAGGACAAAGAGCTACAGTAAGTTCTTAACTGATGTTGAGCTATCTTTGTATTTTAATTTTCCATTAATACTGATAAACGAAGGAATTGTTAATTTCTATTTTTTTCTAATAGAGATGAAGACTGGAATGAGTTTAATGACATCAACAAAATCATCATCAGACAACCTATCAGGACTGAATACCGCATTGCTTTCCCTTATTTGTATAACAACATCCCATTTCAAGTTCATCTCTCATGGTAAGGTTTTAATTCTGTTAATTTTTTTCATTTTGTTTTTCTATAATCATCCTTATAAGAAAAAAAAATATTTTTTTCTTTCACATTAAATAAGGATTGTGATTTTATTTTTCCTTTCAGGTATCATGAACCAAATGTGGTATTCATTAAAACAGAAGATCCTGACCTTCCAGCTTTCTATTTTGATCCATTGATCAATCCTATTTCTCACAGACAAGCTACAAAGGTTATTAGTTTGGCCTTGTTCAGATTGTACACATAATGGCTGCTATTGTATTAAGAATGTTACTCCTATTTTTATTTTTGTACTATTCAGAATGTGTCTGTACAATAATGTGCTTCTTTGGAATGTTGTAGGTTCCTGAGCCACTGCCAGAAGATGATGAGGAGTTTGAACTGCCAGAGTTTGTGCAGCCATTCCTTCAGGACACACCCCTTTACACTGACAACACAGCCAATGGCATTGCCTTGTTGTGGGCACCCCGGCCATTCAATTTGAGATCTGGACGCACTAGAAGGGCCATTGATGTTCCTTTGGTGAAGTCTTGGTAGGAAAGTTTTCTTTTCAATATTTTTTTTTTAAATTTTCATTTAATATAAATGTGACCTTTAGTGAAAGTTATATATTGTTTGTTAATTGTAATACCCAGTGTGCAAAAGATAGATAATATTTTTTTAGTAAAAATATTATAATTAAATTAAATGACCTTTCAAGATTCTGTTTCCTTTAGGTATAGAGAGCACTGCCCAGCAGGCATGCCAGTTAAAGTAAGAGTTTCTTACCAAAAGCTGCTTAAGTACTATGTGCTGAATGCTTTGAAGCACAGGCCACCAAAAGCACAGAAGAAGAGGTAAAATAAATGATGCTTATAGTTCAGTTACATTCATGGTTTATTTTATATTTTGTATACATTTTAAGTTTTTTCTTCTTTCTAGATATTTATTTAGATCTTTCAAAGCGACCAAGTTTTTCCAGACTACACAGTTGGATTGGCTAGAAGTGGGCCTGCAAGTTTGTAGACAAGGGTACAACATGTTGAACTTGCTCATTCATCGCAAGAATCTAAACTACTTGCATTTGGATTACAATTTCAATCTCAAGCCAGTGAAAACTTTGACCACCAAGGTTAGTTTTTCTCTTTTCACAGAGATCAGAATAGTTCAGAATTTAATTTGGTATCAAGCTCAATGCTCTAATGTTTGCTCCAAGGTAAAAGAAAAATAAGAGAAATTTTACATTTTTTAAAATTCAGATCTTTTAGCATCCTTGTTGACACTTTAAATCAGAATAATATTTTTTTTTTAACAATCAAGCTGTAGAAATTTTGAGTGCAAATGTGTGTCTATAACAAACAAAATAAATCAACTATCATTTCACTTGTGTATGAAGCCTCTAAAGCTTACACAAGTGTTTATGTACTGAATCATTTTTTTTTGTTGCTTATTCTTTATATAGGAGCGTAAAAAATCAAGGTTTGGCAATGCCTTCCATTTGTGTCGTGAAATTCTGCGTCTTTCCAAGCTTATTATTGACAGCCATGTTCAGTATCGCCTTGGCAATGTGGATGCTTATCAGGTAAATTTTGCAGTTGCTGTTTACTTGTTATTTTTGTTTCCTTTTATTTGAAACACTAGTGACTTGTTTATTTAGTAAGCTTTGTTTACTCTCGTCTCCATGGTGTTTTTAATTTGTTTTTTCCAGCTAGCAGATGGTTTACAGTATGTGTTTGCTCATGTGGGTCAACTAACTGGCATGTACAGGTACAAGTACAAACTAATGAGACAGATCAGGATGTGTAAAGATCTCAAACATCTGATTTATTACAGATTCAATACAGTAAGCTTTTCTGATTAGTCTTCTGAGCACTCTTTGTTTGTACTTGTATTGAGTCTTTTTCTTCAACGTTCATTTCAATTGATCAGCATGACTTGATCTTCTATTGTGTATGCATTCCATACAGCAACAAGCAGTCTAATTGTTGCTTTTTAACTTGTTCAACTTTGTAAATATAAAGAACAAGCTTTATGTTGTTGTTTTTTCTCAGGGTCCAGTTGGTAAAGGTCCAGGGTGTGGTTTCTGGGCACCAGGCTGGAGAGTCTGGATGTTTTTCATGAGAGGCATAACGCCCCTACTTGAACGCTGGCTGGGCAATCTTCTGTCTCGCCAGTTTGAAGGTCGACACAGCAAAGGTGTTGCAAAAACTGTTACTAAGCAAAGAGTTGAAAGTCACTTTGATCTTGAGTTAAGAGCTGCTGTAAGTACTCTAATTTTTTATCTTATTAGAATTTTGTGGCTAAGTGATTTGTTTCCATATTTGTATATGTTGTTGCAAATGTTAATTTTTTTATATTTTTTTTTTTATCATCAAGCTGTTTCTTCTATTTACCAGCTATTCTTGAACGTTTATTTAAAGGTGTTTAGAAAATTAAACAAAACCCATTGAATTCTATATCGTTTAAAGAAAATTTTATGTCATTTGTTTTAAGTGATATTATTTTTATTTTTTTGTTATAGAAACTTTTAAAATGACATTAATTAAAAGCAAAAGAGTTCTGATAATCCTTTCACAAACGATATTGTTGGGTTGCCCATTCATATGCAATATATGCTTAGACATTGATGAGGTTAACAATAGTAAATTTAAACTGATATAGCTGAGAACAGATGTCACGAATGTAGTTTTATTTTTTAATTTTAACATTTTTAGTTTAGAGAATTGATCGGGTTACAATGATTGATTATTCAAACTGCTTCATTTTGTATTATAAAACATTTTATTATTTAAAATATAAATACAGATTATATTTCAAATGTTTTCAGGTTATGCATGACATTCTTGACATGATGCCAGAAGGAATCAAACAGAACAAAGCAAGAACAATTCTGCAGCACTTGTCAGAAGCTTGGAGATGCTGGAAAGCAAATATTCCTTGGAAGGTTAGCTCTTAGCATTACTTGATGTGAAAATAATGTCAAAATCAGACTTTAAAAATATGCATTCAAAAAAAATTCCATTAAAGATTTCAGTTTTTTTTTTTTTTTTTCAAACTTGACATTTACTGTTTTTACATAATGTAGGTACCTGGACTTCCAACTCCAATTGAAAACATGATTCTACGTTATGTCAAAGCCAAAGCTGATTGGTGGACTAACACAGCTCATTACAACAGGGAGAGAATCAGGAGAGGGGCCACTGTTGACAAAACTGTGTGCAAGAAAAACCTGGGCAGGTTAACTAGACTCTATCTCAAGGTAGGAAGATATTTGTGGTATCTCTATTACTGATAAAGCATTCACTATTAACTATGAGAAAATTTTGTTATATTTTTTTCTAATTAAAAGTATTCATTGTAAATCTTTTTATGTACATGCAAGGTTTCATAATGATGAATTTAATTAGAATTCACTTTAACCAATTTGGATCACTATTATTTCATATTTGCATTATGAAAAGAGAATCATTATTTTTTTTTTTTGTACTAACAAGGCTGAGCAAGAAAGACAGCACAATTACCTGAAAGATGGTCCATACATTACTGCAGAAGAAGCCGTTGCTATTTACACTACTATGGTTCATTGGTTGGAAAGTCGAAGGTTTTCACCTATACCTTTCCCACCCCTGTCATATAAACATGACACCAAACTACTCATCTTGGCTCTTGAAAGGTTGAAAGAGGCTTACAGGTGAATTTTTTTTTGTTTTTATACATTGCGCTAAAGATTGTACAATTAGGCCTAGCATTCATGTGAAAGAAAAATTATTTTTTCATGCATATCTATATTACTCTTACAGCGTTAAAAGTCGTCTGAATCAGTCACAGAGAGAAGAGCTAGGTCTCATTGAACAGGCATTTGACAATCCTCATGAGGCTTTGTCCAGAATTAAACGTCACCTCCTGACACAAAGAGCTTTCAAAGAGGTAATTTCAAAGAGTTGTTACATAAGAAAAAAGAAATATGAAACTGCTTGTTGTGTCTTTATTTAATATAAGCATGCATTTGAATTGATCACTCTTGCTATCCTCAGGTTGGAATTGAGTTCATGGACTTGTACAGCCATCTCATACCAGTTTATGATGTGGAGCCTCTGGAGAAAATTACAGATGCCTACCTTGATCAGTATCTCTGGTATGAGGCTGATAAAAGGAGATTGTTCCCACCATGGATTAAACCTTCAGACTCAGAACCTCCACCATTGCTGACTTACAAGTGGTGTCAGGGTAAAAAATATTTTAAAAATATACGTATAAGTACATAATATTGTTTCTTAATGTTTTCATTTAATAATCTTTACCTCAAAGATGTGTATACCTATTAGAAAGAGGAAACTCTACGACTGAAACTATATATGTGAACTGATTATTAAAATAGTTTAATGTAATTATAAAGATTTTAATCTGTTAAAACTCTACAATGTTTGCTGTCTCATGAATAAGTAATGTTTTGTTTCGTACATCCCCAGGTATTAACAACTTGCAAGATGTTTGGGAGACAAGTGAAGGTGAATGTAATGTGATGATGGAGTCCAGCTTTGAGAAAATGTATGAAAAGATTGATTTGACTTTGCTTAACAGATTGCTGCGTCTGATTGTTGACCACAATATTGCTGACTACATGACTGCCAAGAACAACGTTGTCATCAATTACAAAGTTAGCAACTCTTTTTAGTCCCTTTTTTTTTCACACTATGCAACTTAACACATTTATTTTCTGGTTGTTCTAAATCACTCTTATAAGTGTGGCTTTTTGGAGCCTACAAATATTGCATTGGTCTCTTTATCATCAACCTGATTTTCAGTCTTTTACTTAACAACACAAGATTCAATAAAAAAATTAACCAATTAGTTGATTAATTGTTTTTTTTTTTAATCTTGAACAAGGGAAAGAAATTGTACTTGACTAAAGTTGTTGTATAAGCTGAATTAGTCACCTTTATAGATCGATGCTCTAAATTGAAACAATAAATAACTATACAATCTTCTCTAGTCATAAGTAACTCACTAGCAGATTGGTCCAGACAAGTGATAGGATCATAGCGTATTGAGCATGAGATTGTGCTTTACAAAAACAATTGGTAAAAAAATATTAGTAATCGCACAGATTTATTGTTGTTAGACTAGAGCTGTTAAAATTTTCATTACCTGACTGATCTAAACTAATTGATACAATTACGCTTAATATAAGTTTTTTTCTTTTTTTTTTAAAAAAGTATTTTTCATGTTTTTCTTGTTTCTCTTCTAGGATATGAACCATACCAATTCTTACGGTATAATCAGAGGTTTGCAGTTTGCATCTTTCATTGTTCAGTACTATGGATTAGTTTTAGACCTGTTAGTCTTGGGTCTTCACAGAGCTAGTGAAATGGCTGGTCCTCCACAGTTGCCAAATGACTTCCTCACATTCCAGGTTTGTAGGAAAATAGTTTGTGTTATTTTAAAGATCAACTTTGTGTCTTGTACATTGAATTATACATTGTCAGCTAATTTGTATTTTATTTTGTGATAAAAGGCAGAAACACATTTTAAAGATCATTTTTGATCATAGAGGTCTAACAGTGTTCTGCCTACATTAAAATAGTCAATACTCGTTGCTATTGGACTCCATTCCACCTTAGCTTCATTTTTGACTGACAGTTTTGTTTCCCATTCTTATTATTATAATCATAGAGTTTCAGTTTTCTCAATTATAATATTAATAACCTGCCTGCCTTTCCTGATTAGGCAAGAAAGGTGTTGTGGCGAAAACATTTGACTATTTAGCAGGGCCTATGTAGTATAAACTTTATAAGTATTACTCTATACTACTTAGGCGGACTCAAAAACAAACTTTATTATACTACTTAGGGTATGATGATTAAAAATAGGGCATGTCCACTTGGACACTAAGTATTAATGGAGGATATTTTTGATTGGTGAGAACATGTCTAGTGTGCAAAGTAAGTGAAAATCTCAGTCCCTGATGAACATAGTGGGGATTATATAAAAAGCCACATGAAAGTCTTAAAAATCTAGGCATAAAGTGTCGCTGAGTTTTACTAACTCGTCTTTTCTTAATCAGTTAATTTAGTTTAAGTCAAGTATTATTAAATATATTATAATATTATACTAAGAGTTTCATAATTATTATTTTTTACAGAATGTTGTTACAGAGCAAGCTCATCCCATTCGATTGTACTCTCGCTACATTGACAGGATACACATTTTCTTCAGGTACATGTTGTTTTTCAATATTAAAAATCATTCTTAGAATTTTGTAGTATTTACCTACCTACACATTTCATTACATTTATGTAATAATGTTTTTTTCATTTTTAAAATTGAAAGGTTTACAGCAGAGGAGGCTCGGGATCTGATTCAGCGTTACCTTACAGAGCATCCAGATCCCAACAATGAAAACATTGTGGGCTACAACAACAAAAAGTGCTGGCCAAGAGACTCTCGTATGAGGCTTATGAAACATGATGTTAACTTGTAAGTTACATTGTAATTGACTTGTTTTTTTTATAATATAGCAATTAACAATTCACAAGATCGTGTAGCATGCATCAGGTCTTACAGTTTTTTTGCTAACATTAAAATGTCAATACTCGTTGCTGTTGGACTGTTTCCATTTCAGCTTCATTTTTGACACACATTTGTTCTTTACACTGTTGATTCGGATTTAGGTTAAAAAAAAATTTCCCTCAAATAATGAATGTAAATGTAAAAAAAGCTAGTAGTAGCCAGCTGAATTTTAACCAACATGGCTAGTACACTTCTGGCATTAAGGCTTAAACTTAGAAAGTTGGAATCTTCTTTTTAAAATTTTAAACTATTTGCCATACTTTTCTTATAGTCATTCCTTTTTATTTTTTATTTTTTATTGTATTACAGAGAGTATATAAAAAATGTAAATATTTTGTTTTAAATATTTATTGAAAATTATTAGATTTATTGCTAATGTATTAGTCTTATGATGGCTGTAAATGAATTACAAATCTCTAATCTAAAGATCTAATAATATTTTGGCCTTAACACACTCAATACTTACTGCTGTTTAATGCAATGTCTTTGATAAATGTTATGGTACTGAATGATTTAATGTCAGGAATTTAAATAATAAAATCTGATGCATTGTACAACAGATTAAAATTTTTAGAATTTGTTTTTTACTCATTGGCTTTCTAAACAACAGCGCTTTTGAAAAATTCCTAGAACATTCCACATCATTGATGAAAATGCAAATGACAAAATAAGTGAAAATATGTCTCTAGCTATATTTAACTATGATGAAAAAAACCCAGTATTAAAACATTAATTTATAATATCTTTGACACTCAAGTTTTGTTCCCATTTGTACAAAGTTTTTCTGTTCCGGCACTGAAAGATTTTAAGATGATAATCTGGTGTTTACATCTTACAGAAGATCTCTGCCTAAATAACTTTGTCAATTCTCGTTGCTGTGGGACTAATTCCCATTGAGCTTCATAATTGACAAACAATTCATGTGTTCATTTCCAAACATTGTTTCTGTGAAATAGCTGATCCAGTACTTCAATTAATTACAAGATATTACTTCTATGTTTCTGTTGTAGCTCTAATGTTGGCATTTTTTTTTATCAGGGGAAGAGCCGTATTCTGGGATATCAAGAATCGTCTGCCAAGATCAGTGACAACAATCCAGTGGGACTCAAGCTTTGTTTCAGTTTACAGTAAAGACAACCCCAACCTTTTGTTCAACATGTGTGGCTTTGAATGTCGCATATTGCCTAAGTGTAGAACTCAGCATGAAGAATTCAATCACAGGGATGGTGTTTGGAATTTACAGAATGAGGTTAGCTGTTGTTTCAAATTTATTGGCAAGCCAGATGGACATTAAAAAAAAAATCTAATCATTTTGTGTTAATGTATATTACCCTCTTACTTTACAGGTGACCAAAGAAAGAACTGCACAATGTTTCCTCAGAGTAGATGAAGACTCCATGGGTAAATTTCACAACAGAGTCAGGCAGATTCTTATGGCTTCAGGCTCGACCACTTTCACCAAGGTCTAGTAGTGCTATATCACATTTACTGCTACATGTTTTCTATAGGCAAATAGATGTCACATTAGTAGCATATAATTTATAATTTGAAATTGCATTTCTAGTAGTAAGCAACTTAACAAGTTCATTTATTTTAGATAATTAATTTCTGCTCAATACTCTGAATACTCATTGTAATTCCTAATTCCTCTGTAGCTTCATTATTTACTCACAGAATCTACATAGCTGGGCTGGTTGAATGATTAAGAGGAGGGTTAATGTTCTTTCCTTTGAAAGAGTTAGTTTTTTACCACTGTGACTTTTACATTTCTAAATTCAAATTCACATTTAAAAAAAAATAAATTATTATTTTTTTACAAAAAGCACCAAAGAATTGATACTAAACATATTCCTACCATGTTAAAACATTTATTCAGGACATTAGTGTGTTGGTAAAAAAAAAAATGTTTAATAAGGTCTATTTACTACTTTCTTAGATTGTTAACAAGTGGAACACAGCGTTGATTGGATTGATGACTTACTTCAGAGAGGCTGTAGTCAACACCCAGGAGTTGCTTGATCTTTTAGTCAAATGTGAAAACAAAATACAGACTCGTATCAAAATTGGTCTCAACTCTAAAATGCCTAGCAGGTTCCCTCCAGTAGTGTTTTACACACCCAAAGAACTTGGAGGCTTGGGGATGTTGTCCATGGGCCATGTTTTGATCCCACAGTCTGACTTGAGATGGTCAAAGCAAACTGATGTTGGCATCACCCACTTCTTGTCAGGAATGTCTCATGATGAAGACCAACTGATTCCTAACTTGTACAGGTTTGTTTGTTTGCTTTTTTTTTTTTTTACTTGAATAATATGATAGTGACATAACTTAACATTCAGGTTGAACATTCAGACATTAGTTTTTTTTAATTGAAGAATTCATGATGTAGTTTACAAAGTATGTAGTACAAACAACCAATATCTTCTCTCAATTTTAGTTCATATCCATTAAAGTTGGGATCCAGCTATATGATGCTAACTAAATTTCCAGCTTATAGAGCTTATGCCCCAACCCTCTATTTACTGTGCTCTATAGCGCTACTATCTTATCATTGAAGCTTAACATAAAAGTCTTTTCAATTCTTGAATCATGTTTGTCTCAGTATTTTGTACTATGATAAACCAAAGTATTATATCTTGCAAAAATTGTCTTATTATTTCTATCTAACAATCAATGGGAATCTATATTACAAAGTATTAGTTTTAAGTTAGTAGAAGATAAAATTTATTACACATCTGTTGTGACTATTGTTCAGATACATCATGCCTTGGGAGAGTGAGTTCATTGATTCACAAAGAGTCTGGGCAGAGTATGCTCTAAAAAGACATGAAGCCAATGCACAGAATCGCAGATTGACTCTGGAAGACCTGGAAGACAGTTGGGATAGAGGCATCCCTCGTATCAATACACTCTTCCAGAAAGACAAACAGACTTTAGCATATGACAAAGGTTGGAGAGTTAGAACAGATTTCAAGCAGTATCAGGTACTGGATTCTTTTCTTGTCCACCCAATCATCTAGTTAAAAGAAAAAAGAAGTTAATATTTTACATTTAACATTTTCCTAGAAAATATTGTTTATTTTAGTTGTTTTTTTTTATCAAACCTGATAGGTTTTGAAGCAGAATCCTTTCTGGTGGACACATCAGCGCCATGATGGTAAACTCTGGAACTTGAATAACTACAGAACTGACATGATTCAAGCTTTGGGTGGTGTAGAAGGCATTTTGGAACACACTTTGTTCAAGGGCACCTATTTCCCTACTTGGGAAGGTCTCTTCTGGTTTGTATATTTATAATTAGTAACTGGATATTTTTAATTTTTTAACCCTGCAAGTTGTTTTTAATAGTATTACTATTGCATTTCTTTGTGATGAATTTAGGATATTTTTATCATCAGGGAAAGAGCAAGTGGTTTTGAAGAATCCATGAAATACAAAAAGTTGACCAATGCCCAGAGATCAGGTTTGAATCAGATTCCTAATCGACGTTTCACACTCTGGTGGTCACCAACTATAAACAGAGCCAATGTAAGTTGATTATTTTATTTGTAATTGCACAGGTTAGAATAAAAAATGTAATTACTTGTATACATATAGTACACATGTAATAAGATATCCTGAGTAATAACAGTTGATTGATTTATTTCACGATGCTATACTTCCAGGTGTACGTAGGTTTCCAGGTCCAGCTTGATTTGACAGGTATCTTTATGCATGGTAAAATCCCAACCTTGAAAATCTCACTGATCCAGATCTTTAGGGCTCACTTGTGGCAGAAAATTCATGAGAGCATTGTTATGGATTTATGTCAGGTTGGTGTATGAATAGAAAAGTGTTAGAAATGTTTCTATTTGTATGATATATTTTAATATTGTCCTTTATAACAAACAAATTTAATGCTCTACCTTTATAAGCTAATCATGTCCTATCAACTAAATATGTCAAAACAATGTTCATGAAGGTATTTGATCAAGAGTTGGATGCCTTAGAAATAGAAACAGTGCAGAAAGAAACCATTCACCCCCGCAAGTCATATAAGATGAACAGTTCCTGTGCAGACATTCAACTGTTTGCAGCTTACAAATGGAATGTTGCCAAACCATCTCTTTTGGCAGACACCAAGTGAGTGCAATTGAAAAAAAAAATATACCAGCCTAGTTGATATTAGATTTAATGTTGACCTGAGTTAGTAATTTCTTATTTAGTAATTACTTGTTTTGTGATCTTTAATTTCCCAAATATTTAGATATTATTTTTGTACAGTTTGTGTTGTCAATTTAGGTTGTAAATATAGACATGTTAGATTTAAATTACTGGTGAGTGGTGTCACCTAGATAAAGCTTAGGTTGGAAAAATGCAGTGCTTACTTGTGTGTTTTTTTTAAATTAAAATATATTGACAATACAATAGTGGTGTATTCTCAGTATGTCATTAATGGATAGTTTTTGCGACATGTAAATTACTCAAGATTTTCATCTTTTATTTATTAGGTTAGATATATTTTCAGTCTGATTAGTTTTATGTGTGATCATTGTCCTTCTGTATGGAATGAAATGTATTAGTTTCTCATAGACACATATGTTATTGTTCTAAGGGATGTCATGGATGGCACAACAACACAGAAGTACTGGATTGATGTCCAGCTCAGGTGGGGTGACTATGACTCCCATGATGTGGAAAGATATGCCAGGGCCAAGTTCTTGGACTACACAACAGATAACATGAGTATTTATCCATCTCCCACTGGCCTGTTGATTGCTGTGGACTTAGCTTACAATTTGCACAGGTTAGTTCAAGAAATTTTGAGTAGGGATTGTTTCTTAATTAAAGATCATTCAGAAATGTGGTTTTAGAGCTAATGTGGCTTCAGTCTTTGTGATGTTTTTTCAGACTACACTTGCTTGGTTCTAAAAGTGTAAAAGATCAGTTTTGTCACATTTTCTTTGAATATTTGACTAAGCCCATAATTCATTCATTCACTGCTAGGATTGAGAACATTAACTATTTCACCACTGTCTTTTAGTTAGCTTGAGTTTTAAAAAAAAATTGTTTTAATTTACTTGTGTTGGTTGTGAATTTGTGACATGAATATTTTTTTTAACATAGTGCCTATGGAAACTGGTTCCCTGGCGCAAAACCACTGATTCAGCAAGCAATGGCTAAGATCATGAAAGCCAACCCTGCATTGTATGTATTGAGAGAGAGAATTCGCAAAGGTCTGCAGCTTTATTCCTCAGAACCAACTGAGCCTTATTTGAGTTCCCAGAACTATGGAGAGCTTTTCTCTAATCAGATCATCTGGTTTGTTGATGACACTAATGTCTACAGAGTCACCATTCACAAAGTAAGTCTTCACTTTTTGGTACATTAATTTGCATCTTTTTTTTCCTTTTATGTCTGGCTACATTGTTTTACCTTTTGTTTTAACCTTTGACCTATTATTTCAAGTCATAGTCTTTCTCCTCTATATCTCAGCTGAACTTTGTTTTTTTAGATGTCAGTTATAGTGCTGTTAGAAAGCCAATTTATTATGTTAAGCGTAGGCAAAATATTTATAATTGTACAATAGGTCATGTTTTCTTTCATGTCTCTTTACTGTTTTCTCTAGACTTTTGAAGGTAACTTGACCACCAAGCCTATCAATGGTGCCATCTTCATTTTCAACCCACGTACTGGTCAGCTGTTTTTAAAAATCATCCACACCTCTGTGTGGGCTGGACAGAAACGTTTGGGTCAGCTTGCCAAATGGAAAACTGCTGAAGAGGTGGCAGCTTTGATCAGGTCACTGCCTGTTGAAGAACAGCCTAAACAAATTATTGTCACTCGTAAAGGCATGTTGGATCCTCTTGAAGTGAGTTAACTTCTTACACAATTTTTTTTGCTTTGGGCATTTCTTTTTACCGTACCTGTTATTAAACTTTGTTCTGTTTTTAGGTTCACTTGCTTGATTTTCCAAACATTGTGATCAAAGGCAGCGAGCTTCAGCTCCCCTTCCAGGCTTGTTTGAAAGTAGAAAAGTTTGGTGATCTGATTCTGAAGGCTACTGAACCACAGATGGTGCTCTTCAACTTGTATGATGACTGGCTGAAGACTATCTCTTCCTACACAGTAAGTTGTGGACTCCTTATAGAATACTGTAGTTTGCCTGCTGATAATTTTGTTTCTAAGACACTGACACTTGTTAAAACTTTGGTTCACTGACCTCCGTGTCACATGTAGATGAGACTAATACTTGTATTCCCAGGCCTTCTCTCGTCTCATTTTGATACTTCGTGCCCTTCATGTCAACAATGACAAAACCAAGATTCTGTTGAAGCCTGACAAGACCACCATCACTGAACCACATCATATTTGGCCAACATTGTCTGATGAAGAATGGATGAAAATTGAAGTCCAGCTGAAAGACCTTATACTTGCTGATTATGGCAAGAAAAACAAGTTAGTCTAAATACATTTTTTCTAATAGAGGTCATGCAGTGATGTAATAAACCAAGTAAATTAATCAGAAAATACCAAGTAAATGCTGTTTCTTTATACTATGAGTAGACATGATCATCATTTATGTTTTATTTCTTATTTCTTAGCGTCAATGTGAGCTCTTTGACTCAGTCAGAAACCCGTGATATTATTCTTGGCATGGAGATCTCAGCGCCAAGTGCTCAGAGACAACAGATTGCTGAGATTGAGAAGCAGACAAAAGAGCAATCCCAGCTGACAGCCACCACCACTAGGACAGTCAACAAGCATGGTGATGAGATCATTACCACCACAACATCCAACCATGAAACTGCCACTTTCTCCTCCAAGACTGAGTGGCGTGTGCGTGCCATATCAGCGACCAACCTTCACCTGCGTACCAATCACATTTATGTTAGCTCTGACGACATCAAGGAAACTGGCTACACTTACATTTTGCCCAAGAATGTCCTGAAAAAGTTTATCATCATTTCTGATCTCAGAGCTCAGGTTTGTTGAGTTTTTATTAACTATGCTATGTGATCAAACATTGCAAAAAGTGAAATAGTCTGTATTTAAAATTAAAAAGAGCTTTCCCTCTGATTATAGTTGTAATTAATATTACTGTTTCCTCTTTTTAGATTGCAGGTTATTTGTATGGAGTGAGTCCCCCTGATAATCCCCAAGTTAAAGAGATCAGATGTATTGTCATGCCACCACAGTGGGGTACTCATCAGACAGTTCACTTACCCAACTTACTGCCAACTCATGAATATCTGAATGTAAGTGGTAGTATTGTTGATAATCATTGGTTTGTAGCCCCAGACAGTAGTATTGTTAATACTCAATCATTGGTTTGTAGCCCCAGACAGTTAGTAGTATTGTAGGTACTCAATCATTGGTTTGTAGCCCCAGATAGCTAGTACAACTAAACTGAAATATTAAATTCATAAAATATAACTTAAACAGACCTCCTTAAAACAAACAGAATATCACTTTTAATTATAAATGTACACAGATTAATCTTTTTAAAGTAGATATATGTAGAAACTAAATGAAATGACAAGTTATAAATCGCTCATATTTAAAGTCCTTTCTGTCACATGTTAGTTTCTCCTCTCCAACTTTCCCAGCAGTATTTATTATCTAGAATTCTGCAGACCACCGTGTGGTTTCATCAGAAACTCTTCAGCCTACACAACCAAAAACATCTGCCATATTATCCTTGTGATTATACCATAAATATGCTCACACTCTTCATAACAAGTATAAAGCATATCCCAATATATTGCATCATTATACTATCTTCAAAATATTAAAATTACATACTTATTTGATGTACAACATAAAAAAAAATTGCTTTATCTGTACAGGAAATGGAACCCTTGGGCTGGATACACACTCAACCCAATGAATTGCCACAGCTTGCACCTCAGGATATTACCACACATGCTAAAGTTATGGCTGACAACCCCTCCTGGGATGCAGAAAAAACTGTAGTTATTACATGCAGGTACCTACACTCTTTGCTTGGTTTTGATTTAGAAAATTTTGATATAAATAGAAGATTCAGTTATTTTAACCTATATCCCAGAAAGCAAAACTTTAAGAAAATGGTGCCTGAAAGGCAAAAACCTCTTAGCCACATATCAAAAAGGGTATGGTCAATTTCTAATCCTGACTGAAACTGAGTTGTATTTGCCGAGTGCCTCAAGGTAGAAGGGAAACCTTGTCCCGTTTCCAGAAAAGAATTGGACCACTTGAGCATGCTCTAACATGAAAGATATGATATGCTAAAGCAATTTTTAAAAAGTTTAATATTAGTGCTAATACCATATTACTCTGTAATGTAGCAATACATTATCTTGTGTCTCTTCACATTATATTTATTGTATACAATGTTATACATCATATCACTAAGAAATTATGTTTTTAACCCACAGCTTCACACCAGGTTCTTGTTCATTGACTGCTTACAAACTGACCCCCAGTGGCTTTGAATGGGGCAGACAAAACAAGGACACAGGCAACAATCCCAAAGGGTACCTTCCCTCTCATTACGAACGTGTTCAAATGTTGCTTTCTGACAGGTTCCTTGGGTTTTTCATGGTGCCCCACCAGAACTCCTGGAACTACAATTTCATGGGTGAGTTATGTTACAGCTTGTGGTATGAGGAGTTCCATTTATTTTTATTAGCTTTAGTCTGAATTATGCAAATAAAATGTAACTCAAAAGATGTAACAAAAAAGGAGTTCTTGACTTAGTAGAAGACTTGAATAGTGAAGACTTTCTCTTTCTACATAAAAACAACGAAAGTTTGATAGATTGTCCTGTAATAACTTCATTGTTATATACTGTAGAATCATATGCATTGACTTTTTTTTTAACCATTTACCAGGTGTGCGTCATGACCCTAACATGAAGTATGAACTTCAGCTGTCTAATCCAAAAGAGTTCTACCATGAGATCCATAGGCCATCACATTTCTTGTTTTTCAGTCAGATGGAGGAGCATGAACAGGCTGGCGCTGATAGAGAAGACTTGTATGCTTAGTTAATGTACTTGCTGAATGAACTGAAGCTTTGTATAAATTTTGTCATATGCTTGTGATGTCTGAAACCAAGCACTCATTCTTGAAACATAGAGCCTGAATACAGTTAGTATTGATACAGTTCTAGTTCCTGGAAATTCTATTCTGAGAATTGATACATTGTAGCAGTTGTAGTTTAATATCTATTACATTTCCTTGTATGATGACATGTTTTTCTTTTTTATATTTACATATTTTAGAAATAATAAAATAAAATAAAATAGTTGAAAAAAAAATGTTGTCACATAAATATTGATTTGAATTCTAAATCCTGTTTTATTGTGACATTTTTTTAATGTTATAAATGTGTTATAAAATGTATATAAGGTAATGTTGATTTGTCATTATTAATGATTTTGTGGTGAGTGAATGAAGCTTGTTGATACAGTTTCACATTATTTTGTTAATCTCATCTCTGTCAACATGTCAGAATTGTCTGAATTTGTTATGGAATAAATGTAAAAAAAAACTAAAAAAACAAAACAAAAAACTTTGAATATCCATTGTTTTTTTAAATTTCTACTATTTGCATCTATCAAGTATGTTTGCATTGAGTGTCAGAATTTTTAAAAATTACCTTATTAAACTAATTGGAATAAACAATTTAAAAGAAGAAATGAAATTTAATATGATTTTGAATGAATACTCTGGTTCAGTTTAGATTAATTGTTTAGAAATGAAAAATAATACCTTTTAAATTGGATTCTCAGTAATATATTTTTGCATTGTCCTATCTCTATTAAATCCAGTACTCTAGTAAAGACAACTATCTTTTAATGTTTTCAACTCAGGATCTATAACACCAAACTACATTTATCTATATTGAGTATATTTCCACTCGTCCTAACCAGGAATTATTTTTTGTTAAGGGGAGGGGGGGATCTGTTAAAAAAAGAATAATTTACAAAGCTTATATCATTTCACTCTTGTGTCTAGTTACAAAAAGTTTGAATATGTTTTTCTCCCATTTCAATTATTCATTGAACTTGACAAGACATGAATTGATAGGGCACAACATGGCCTAAATTGTGCTGATGTGCCAAAAAAAATATAAATTAATTTTAAAAAATTAACCAATTAGTTAATTAATTGTTGGTGATTACTTATTTTGTTTAATATAAAAATAAGGGGAATAAATGCTACTTAATGAGAAATGTGGTGTATATATGGATTTAATCCCTATATTATGGTTTGTCATTTTTTTCTCCCTCTTCCCATTTTTGGATCAAGTTGAAATTTTGCATAATTATTCATAAGCAATGAAAATACATGAATCAATCCAAAAATTAACCAATTAGTTAATCATTTAGTACTAATCCAAACATTTTTTTATAGCAAAAAGGATGCTTAAGCCTGTAATTTTCAGATTAATGGCAGTAATTAGCAGTTCTTTCCATTAGATAGGTATAAGCTTTGTTTTTAAAATGTTTGTTTTTTTCTATTGCTTATTTAATCAATAGTTATTGAGAGTAAAGTCATTAGTTTCTCTGACAAAAAAATATTAATCTGCTTCATGAAAGCTTTAATCATAAAGTCTTTGTAATGGTATGGTACATGTATTTTTTAAACGTTTTTATCAATGCTAAAAGCGTACATTTTGAGTAGTGTTTGTGTAAAATTGTGTATCGATAAAGGCCGGGTACATAAATTCAGCTAGTACAAAAAAAAGTACACAGATCTTGTATAAAAGACTTGTCAAATGCAATCTTGTAAATAGTTTTCAAATACCGCGTTTCGTGTCTTTTCGTTTTATAAACTGTAACATCAGGTTTGATCCCAACTCTCCGTATATATTTTTATTATTCCTAGAGAAGGGCGTTTAGCATTAGGGACCATTAGGCCTACAATGTTGGATATGTCAAGATGATAAATCTTCAAGGGGCACTATTTCTAATTTCACAGTGACCACATCTTGTGTTGTTCAGGGCGTGACAATGAGGATGATACTATGACTATGTCTTGATCAGTAGGCCTAAAGCGTCGCCACTTTTCAAAAGCAGGCATTTTATTGTTTGTTTTGTAACATGTTTTACATAATTCGGATGTTCCTTCAGAGTTGAAGATAGTTTACTTCCTAGTCCAAACCTCCCGCAGGACGACGGGGGATGGGAGCGGGCAGGGTTTGAACCCTCGACCGTCGATAAATCCGAACGACAGTCCAGCGCGCAAACCGCACGACCAGGCAGCCATATTGGAAAGAATTGACATTAGAAAGTAGATCTAGAACCTCAACAAGCCTAAAAAGCTTATGCCCGTTTAAAAGCAGCATACGGTTTTACTGTGAAAGTTAATATTGTTACAATACAAACGTCTTTTTGGCATTATGATTACGTTATATAATGGTCACTGACCTACATTTTTTTCGGTTTTTGGGCGGGGGGGGGGGAAGAGGTGGTGGTAAATGCGTAACTAGTGTAAATCAATTTAGGGCAAACACATATCTAAATTCGATTATATCCGAGATTTAGTTTAGATGATCTCTGGAGAAAGATTACTACAATGACAGGTCCACCTTATGTCGACTGACAAACAATGAAAATGTAAGCTATAATCCATAAAGTCATGAAGAGGCAATGACATGTTAAGAGAAGGCAATAACTTTGTGATGGGTGTTGACGACTAGATGGAAACAATTTTTATGCAAATATACTCATCATGCAAATCAATACGTGTTATAAAATGTTAGGGAGTTTTTACGACTAAGATAACCCTATATATATATATCTGTGGCATTTTACGTCTCGAGAGACGATCTTTTCCCTTTGCAACTTCTTGTGTGACTAAATAGGCCAATCCTTGATACACAGCTGCGATCGCAGGTTGGGCATATGTGATCACCAGGCGCCGTTGCATTTTCACCCTTCTTTCTGCTTCTGTTGTGTGTGACATCTGCGATTATACGATTATATTGATTTACATAGATTTTTCCCAATAATGTGTTAATCTAATAGATCTAGATCTATATTTCAAATTAGCAAATGTATATTTACTCTCCCCCCCCCCCCCCCAACGATAAATAAAATAAGATTTAAAAAAAAATGTGCGTTCAATATAGCATAATATAAGTAAATCTAAAATGTACGCGGTGCTTTCCCAGGCCTATATACAGTATCTACTGGATAATAAAAATGTTAAGTTGCCTATATTGCGCATTTTATACTTCATGTAAAACTAGATCTTGATAATTTGCAGAAGCATTGTAACGAACTTTTTATTATCTTAATTTTACATAGATGATCTCTAGTTAAAACGTATAGATTTCATTTCTATCTCAAATATTTTTTTAATAAGGTTTTCAATCATGAAGGGACTGATAAAAATAGTTTTTCGCGAAACGTTTAAAATAGATAGAATTATTATCTTATCTTCTTATCTTATATAATACAGACGTTACTTCAAAAAAGATTATAGAAATAGTTTATTAGCTATAAATATTAAAATAATAAATATAAATTAAAAAAAAAAATGACCCACCACAACCCCAGCATTTCCGTAGTATCCTTGAACTTTGTCTCCTAGTGCTTATTGATTGGCTGATCTAATTGTTCACGCAGTCGTAACGTGATATTTTAGCTAACATAGGAAAACAGAAACATGGCGGATGGATTGTTTTGGCTTGATAGGAGTCACAGTAACAATGATTTTTTCTTATTCTCTTATTTTATTAATTGATTCTGATGGCCGTTGATGATTTTCGACCTAACAACTCAACAAGTAAAATGTTGGATGTCAAAGATGAAAAATTGTCTTCAGGAGGCACTATTCACAGTGGCCACTTTATGGTCAGTCGAGTGCATGATGTAAACAATGACGACGATGCTGAGGACGAACAAGAAATATTGTCTCCTTTTAATGATGACCCAAAAGGGTTTGACTTTTTGACAGCAAGTAAAGAAATTTCAAAAACATACAATTTCGGTGGAAATGTAATTAGTCAAGCGACTGTTCCAATTGATGCGTCATTAACTAAGCTTTTTGAATGCATGTCACTGGCTTACAGGTGAGTTGGAATGCCACAACTCCACAATGACCACACACATACACATCTTTTTAAGTCATAACATTTAAAACATGCATACTTACACACTTTTGACACTGTCACACACTAAAGTCTAATGACACTTCACACAGTAAAACTGACATAAAAGGCTAATGTTGATTGACTTTGAGCCTTTAGAAGCTGTTTTAGAAGCTTTTTTTTTTCACCTGTCCCTTAAATTAATTGCTTTAATTATATTATTTATATTTTTATATAATGATTATAATCTGTTGTGTGTTGTACCTTAGGTGCTTAGGTCCAAACCACCACACATAATGGTGATCTGTAGAACATCTCTCCATTTTTCCACCTTTTGCCAGAATTATCTAGTGTCTTTTATAACAGGCCTATCCATTCTATCTTCCCATTGTCCTGTTGGCTCATATTTCTCACGGCTATGGCCAAATTTCGATTCACTGTGCCCCTGCTGCGGGGAAGAAGAGGAAACTGTGCTCATGTTCTGTTTTACTGCCCCAGACTTGCTGATCTCCACCTTGACAGGTCTGGGTTTCTGTCCAGGGCTTTTGCAAGAGAGGATTTAAGCCTCTCAAGCCCTCACTCAAATGGAGTTTGATGATGATGATCTTCCCATCACTTCCTTTGTTTGCTTAGCTCCATCTTTTTCATGGTAATGTTCCATGCAGAAAATTCTTTGCGATTCCTGTGTCTTTTGTGATATCTTATCTTATATAATACAGACGTTACTTCAAAAAAGAAGATGATTACGTCCTACGCGTCATGCATTTAGTCATGCATATTAACCAATGACTTAAATTCTGCCAAGTCACTGGTTTTTCTGGCTATCTCAGGCAACCCATTCCATGCTCTAATAGCACTAGGGAAGAAGGAGTATTTGTACAAATTTGTCCTAGCATATGGGATGTAATATGGCAATATAAGTCTTAGTTTGCATTTTTACAGTGATTAGAAGGTCATGTTTTGTCCCAATTGTCATTGTCATTTAATATTTTTATCACTGACAGTTTTTTCACCTCTGATCCTTTTGTCCATCCATGGTAAATCCCTGTGTGCTGCTGGTCATAATGTGTGTACACTATTTCGGCTTTGATTTGCATATCATAACGTAAATGTTTTGAATGAGTTGCTATGCTCATCAACTAGTCATCTTCCTCTTCCTGCCAAACCCATAAAATGTTATCGTGCCATGCTATGCGTAACAAAAGTTCTAGTTTTTTTTTTTTAGTAGTAACCTCTTGCAAGTGCAGTGCATTTAGGGATAGATTATATGATAAATGGCATTCAGGGTTCAGACTTTCATCCCAGTTTATTCTCTCAACATTCAAAGGAGATATTATACAAACACATTGCAAACTGAATTACTTCACTTCTGAATTTTTCTCTAGTATAGTGTTTACCATTATCTAGACTACTCACCTGTATTTTTTTATTCTAAATCTAGAATTATATGCTCAATAACTTCATTTATAAAGCTTTAAAAGACCTCCTTACTGGCATGGCTCCTTGTGTGCACTATGTACTTCCAACTTCATAAGATTGTCCTGTGTTCTGATTCTAATCATATCATGCACTGCTAGTCATTTCCATTCTGTAGATCACCCAATGAAGCTTTGTAACATCTATAACATAATGGCCTAGATCTATAAAAATCTGTATTCTAGATTATTGCACATCAAGTTAAAGATATTTCTTTACATAGTGAATCACAGTCTCTTCACTTAAAAATTGTTGCTGATGTTTTTATAGTTGAGGTTTATGGTTAGAACTAGTTAGATTTTAGAAGTACAAAATAAAAATGTAGGAGGGGAATTCTAACATTAAACAACGCATTGGAGAATATTAGGTCAAGTTCACAAAAATTATTCTATATGGACAGATGACAGGAGAAATATATATATATATATATATTAAGTGCCTAATAAAAGGTGGACATTTATTATATTATACAATTTTTTAAAAGAAAGTTGTTTTTTAGTGCATATAAATAGCATCAAGTTTTAAAAGGTCATAAATAGAGTGCATTGATTAAAATGGAAACTTGTATTTTTATGCTGATCAATCATTAATTTAAAAAATTGTTTTTTTTAATGCGATTGAAAGTATTAGAGCCACATTATTAATTTATTTTAATTATATGAACAATTAAATTTTTTATGGTCTTTAATTTTTTTAAATCAATAATTTTTCTTAGAATTATTTATTTATGAACTATTTTTTATATATATCTCATTTCTAAAAACTCAAGTTCTACTTTAAACATAGATTCATTATCATAATCATAAAAATATATATTTATAAAGTGAAGTGAAAAACAACTTTCAAACAAATAAATTAGAAAACAATATATCTATTTGATAATGTTTAGTTTAAAAAAAATAAATGACTATTTAAGATTACTAACTATAATGATAAACCATGTTCTTTTTTGGAATTAGTAATAATTAAAAAAAAAAAAAGGGATTCCATTCCGACCAAGTTTTTAATTCTCAAGGTTATAATAGATCTGAAGGTACAGATAAGGGTTATCCCTTGTGGTCTACAAAGTTGAGTTTGTGCACTGGTTCAGAAGTTTCCTAGTTTGTAGTAGCATGTTTTATCACAATGACCTAGTTCTCTAATCTAGGGTTATATCCCAGGCTCCAGGAGCCACTTTTAGACCACAACTACATGCGTTGAAATACATTCATGCACTAGTTCAACATTTAGATTGTCCCAGCCAAGATATTGCTCATGATTAAAATGTCACTCTTTTCTCTAGCAATAAAAAGATAAAATTTGAAAAAAAAAGATAATTGTTGCCATGGCATTGCATCATCTTGTTAGACCTGGCCTATTTCAGGAATGGAAATGAAAAAAAAGAAAGGAACGAATGCAATGAATAATGGATCTCCATTAAAAAAAAATCAATTTCTTTATCTTTGCAAACACAGGGTTGATGTAATAGATAGCTCTTTTTTTTTTGCAGAGAAAGTTTTTACATAACACTCAAAGAAAAAAAGATATAAATATGTTTATATGAATATTTTGTGTGTGTGTGTATGACCACTGCTTATGTAGGCCAATGCCCTACCTACTGAGCCTTAAAATTAAAAGAATGATCTCATGTACCTTATAATTGCTTGCCTTTCCCATTTTCATATATATATATATATATATATTGTAATTGTAAGTGAGACAACTCAACGAGACATAGACATTTATTCACACGACATCACAGGTACACAAAACAACATCTATCTTAGGCACAATCTCTCCATATTGGCTCTTACTTGGGCGGAAATCCTTCTCCTCTTCTAATGTTGACATCCTTTCCAGTCTAGTTTATCACAGTGCGCACCTTCTAGCTTAGATGGCAGTGCGAATGGCAGAGTTATAACATTGCCCCCTTCTTAGAGCTTTTCGTCCCGAAAAGAAACAGTGCTGTTGATGTTTGCCGGTTCAGGTGGAGGTCGATCGGTGGGAGCCACAGACGGCAGTGAGCCTGTTGCCCAAGAGGCCATCTGCACAGTATTCCGCGGCCGTCGCTTCCTCTTCTTTCAGTTGGCCAGTCTACGCTTGAGACGATGTCGTGGTCGCTGCTTTGACTTCATGACGATAGTCTCTGATGCCAGCCACTGAACACAAATGGAGGTTGTGGCGATCACTGTAGTTTCCAGGGCCGCTGTTTTAAGACGCCAAGTCAGTGGACGTTTTCTATTGACATCTCGTGACACAGTTGTAGGCCCACAGGTAGCCATGGTTTCAAACACGTAGTCTTTCTCAGCCTCATCTGAAAGGTATGCCCATGAAGCACCCCTGTAATGTTCCATAAGCAAATGTTCATCCATCAGTGCATCAGGTTCTGCAAGAATTAATTCACCATCGTTCAAGTCACTCTCACTGATGTAGGCAGAAGTATAAATGTCTGTTAAGTTCAGACCTTGTAGCTGGGTTTCTTGGCACGGGCACTGTCCCCGCAGGGCGTCGCATATACAGTTCTTGTCAATCCTCTGGAAGCAGTTGCCAAGCATCAAGTTCTCTCTTATGCCGACGCCAAAGTCTAATTCGTTGTTTCTGTCTCGGCCATTGTTGGGGCCCGTATTCACAATTTCACCTGACGTCATCCAAGGCAAGGAATCAGAAACGGTCTTGAGGCTTTCATGGTTCAAGGTCCCGTCAAATGTACTGACAGATAAACAGAGGTCTTTAAGGTCCACAGTAGAAAGCTTGGACGCAGATTCCATGTTGTCTTGATCTGTCCGGCTCGTTGCAGGTATACCAGGAACAAAAGTTTCTGGCACATAACAGACTTCTCTAGTTTCTTCATTTGTTTCTTTTCTTCCAATTGTGTATATCATATTTAGATCGTCGCAGCAATCGCTGTCACGTTTCTCGCCCTGAAAGTCATCCCCGCCAGACTTGCCCACAACACAGTCACAGACGGTGCTCCAATCCCCAGCGCCTCCATCACCACTGTTTGTGCAGCCACAGTTGTGACCAGGTAACTGCTCCTTCCCTAACGAGTTTATTCCTCCTTTTGCTTTCGACATAATTTTATCACTTTGGTCTATTTGGCCTTCTACTTGCAACACACTTTCATCTACTTTGTTCCACATCATGCTCCTCATCATATTACAGATCATGTTCAATTGTTCATTAATGCATTTCTAAAGTCCTGGTACTCGCCAATGACCTCAACAATCCCAGATTCAATTTCAAAGGTTTCCGGAATTTCTTCTTCATCAATCAAGGCTTGCCGGAGACGAGCCATGAGCGTTTCTCTGCTACCGACGGGTTTTAAACCTCAGTACTGAAGCTCTTGTCTTAGCTCTTTAATTGAGAGCTGATGTAATAGCTTCAAACATGTAATTGTAATCAAAGCCTACCTCCTCTCGTTGAGTTGCCTAAAATCCCACTTCTGACACCAATTGTAATGACTTAAGAGAGGCAACTCAATGAGACATAGACGTTTATTCACACGACATCACAGGTACACAAAGCAACATCTATCTTAGGCACAATCTCTCCATATTGGCTCTTTACTCTTCTAATGTTGACATCCTTTCCAGTCTAGTTTATCACAGTGCGCACCTTCTAGCTTAGATGGCAGTGCGAATGGCAGAGTTATAACAATATATATATATATATATATATATATATATATATATATATATATATATATATATATATATATATATATATAAATGTTTAACAATGATTAATAAACACAATTGTACATTGTATTTCATGTATATCACTTAAAATATGGTTTTATTTTTAGAATAAATTGTTATGTAAAACATAAATATGTAAAAAAAAATATTTCTTTTAAGATAATAAAGCTTATAATACTTTTTAAAATAGCATTCATTGGCTTTCTTCAAGATGAAAGCCTGACCTTTAGATATGGTCAGAATGTTGTCACTCAGACAGCAGTTAGTCCTTCTACATCCAAAGGAACGTTAATAGCCAATATGGTTTGGGTTAACAGCATTGCAGGGTCTATCAGAGTGTAGCACTGTGTGCCAAAAACTCACTAAGGGTCACTGGTTTCTGATTTTTTTCTCAGGGTTGACTCCCAAAGCCATTCCCACTGACTCAGCAGCCAATCAGAGTTTTGAAACTTTCTGCTGTCTGTGTTAACAGTTCCGCAGGACCCAAGGAGTTGGACTTGTTGTCATAGGTTATTTGAGATGCCAATATAAGCATTTTAGAGGTAGTGGGGTGCTTATATATCCTTTGCCACTTCCTGCAGTAACAACCTAATGGAACCATTAACACTTTAAAAATTAAGCTATTGAATGTTTGAGTTGCTGTGGACTTTTTTTTTTCAATAATGCATTTCTTAAAAACAAATTTTTTTATATGTCAAGTCCTAATGTAATAATGAAATGATTTTATTCTATAGTGGTAAAATAACGTCACCAAGATGGAAACAGTTCAGAGGGTTGCATGTGTCCCAGAAACAGCGCATTCGTCTCAACAATCTTATATGGAGAGAGTGGCACATGCAATGTAAGTGGTTGTTACAAATTATTAGCAGGAACTTTGCATTTGAGTGTTTCTCCAGTACTGGTGCCAAAAAGTGTCAAATTAGCTAAAAATTAAAGTTGAAGTTTTTGGTTTCATTTCAACTGTATTCACTTTTTCAACCAGTTCACTTTAAAAATTTATCAATAGAAAATGAATTGCAAGATGTAGATTTTGACAGCAGTGTCTATTCATGGGGTACCCCCTTTTGCGTCACAGGTGCATCACCGGGACACCACTTGATAATTTAACAACTACCAATTGATAAATTCATTGTATTTTAGCATAATAGAACTGTCTTTATTGTTATTAGTCTTTAGATACTGAAATGTATGGCTTTTGCATAGAAACAGTGGATTTGAGCTCAATTCAAAAATTGGGACACCGTAGCACCTGTGACACTACAAGTTAAAGTTTTTTTAAAAGATATTCTGTGAGAATATAGAAATTATTTTATTTTTGCACTAAAGTGATCCATTAGACTTATTATTAAGTTCACTATTCTAGTCATAAAGTACCCATTTGTAAAAATGCTGCTTTAATTTCACAAAATGTCGCGGGTGCTTCATGGGACACCATTTTTTAAAATAATGTTTATAAGTGTACATTTTTGTCTTATCTGTGCACAAGTGAATGATCATTATTATTTTAAATTATTGACAAATATATATTTTATATCTTTTGTTAGTTTTAACACACAGAAAAAGGTTTGAAAAAAGAAAGAAAGAAAGAAAAGAAAACGCATAAAACTGTACACAAATTTTATTTGACAAATTCAGAAATCAAAACATTCCACTCTATTGCCATTTGGTATCAACATCACTTCAGTAACAATCATGTCTGCATACACTAACTGTATGTCCTGCACTTCTGGATATACAAATATATTTTTTATTTCTGTGCCTTTTTTAAAAAATTATTTCTGCGCTGATCATCCAGGACTTCTATCACAACTCCTGTTAGAATAAATTACCAGCAATGTTGAAAAGTTAATACTTCAATCTAAAACATACTTTGAACTTGTTTATTGAAAGTAAAAGGTACGCAGAGCAAAAAATTATACCTGGATAGAATATTTCCCCATACTTGACAATCACACAGCTATTTACAATGTACTTTTGATTAGTGAAGGAAATTGTTTGGGCCTGGAAAAACAACAACATGACTCTGAAATACTTAATTTCTAAAATGAGTCTAAAATTATTTAGCGAGGTATATTATTAAAAAACAACTTATACAATACAGGTAACATAAGATTCAGTGAAAATTTTTAGAATGTTTATATGTAAAAGCTCTTTGAAATTGAGCATATGGGACTGACATCCAAAGAGTCTTCAAGATTTGACTGAGATTGCACTACTGAAGAGAAAGAAACAATTTCATTTAGAAATTAATTAGGTAATTTTAAAATGAATGTTTATTCTCAGATAATTGTAAAGTGCTATTTAAAAATAAATAACTTACCATTTTGTTTCTGAAGTTTGAACACCTTCCAAGATCCACATATTTCATCATGCAGGCACTGACTGCCATATGAATCTCTGCATGGAAAGCAGAAACAGCTTCTATTTCTGTAAGCAATAGTGTTAGGTGTAATACCTCTCACTAGGTCATTGAAAGATCCTTCTTTATTTACTGGTTGCCACTTTGTGACCTTTCGCAGTGTACCATCACTCTGAACATACTCATCCGTCATCTTTGACCACATACTATACTCCACTCTGCTAATTCATCCGTGCAATTTTTTAAAGGCTCAATACTTGTTAATTAAATCCACACCGCAGTTGCTACATGATCTTTCAATGCACTGCAGCTTATGAAAACAATTGGCATTAGTTCTTGGGCATAGAGTTAAGTCGAGTGATGAAGCTGGATTTTTAATGTCAGCTCTCTGTGTCCTTTTTTGATCAGAAATTTATTAATGCCCTCTATATAAAGATAAATCTTCGAACAGAACTCTCGTAAGCAAGACTGCATCTTATGTTAAGTAGCTTTTGCATGAAACGTTTTCCTGTTTGAGCACTAACAGATGATTGAGAGGGATCAGTTCTTGAGACATCCTCGCTACTGTAAAAAATGAATATTGTTTCCAAGGCATTTTGTGCAATGCAATCACTTCGGTTTTTTTCTTGCAATTTGTTCTGATTTGCACTTGGACATAAAACTTCTTGGAAGACCAAAATGTTAGAAATGAGTAGCACAACATCTGAGTTTGTTTTACTTACTAAGAATACTGCAGAGTACTTGTCTATGAGCACTAGACATCTGACTTTTTTTTTTTTTGCTGGTGGAGTGTAGTTAGGTTTTGATACTTTCTTTAATGTTGTTTAAAAAGATGAGCTTTCTTCTCTCAGGTAGGCGCAGAAAGCGTATGTCATGGACAGCTTTACTTTTTCTTGGGGAGCATATGTGTGTGAGACCATCAAAAACTGCAGCATATTTCTTGGGTGACCTAGGCAATTTCATCAAAGCCCTTGAAACAGCCATTCTTTTTGCCACTGGAGTCTGGAATCCAGTACCTAGTGATTCACCAACCTCTGCTGAGATGACATTAAGTGGACTATTAGCTTGCTGTTTTCTTTCTTTGCGGTTTCTGTTTATCCAAGCTTTTTCATGTGGGCTTAACTAGGCCCTGTATACAGCTTTTCTCAACCTTTCCTTTTCTCTCTGCTCTAAAACAGCAACATGTGTTAGAGACTTAGGCTTTGATGCTTGTAAATTTAGAGTCTTACTTGGCTTGTAGAGGCCTTGAAACTCTAACAGATACTCCATTACTGAAATCTGTAATTTATAAAAATGTATAAGTTAAGTATCTAAATAAATAGATCTATTATATATACTAATAACTTTCATAAACTTATATTATATATTGGTCCATTATTTAAATCTAGTCTAGTAATGCCCATAATTGCTTGATAGGGATATACTCAATCAATAGTATAGGACTAGTACTGTTAATTATATTAAATTATAATCATTCAGTAGTAGACTGAAAGAACTGAATACAATACAATTGAATATACTGTATAAACAATACAATGGAAATTAAGTGCAGGTTAAACCAAACTTTGTTTTAGATACAATCTACATTTTAATATAGAATAGGTCTATAATATAGATCTAGATAATTTTCTAGATACTTGTCAATTTAAAGAAAAATAAATTATTAAATCTAGAATTAGATTCTAAATTTAGTCATTAATGACCTAGTCTAGATTCATAAAAGATCTAATGATTTCTTATCTAATAATCTAGTTTAGATCTAAATCTAGATATTGAATTAGATCTAGACTCTTGTACTTTACTCTAGGTCTAGATCAAGAGTAAATCTAGCTATAATATAATGAATTACATAATTAGTCATAATTAGATCTAGGTCTAGATCTAGAGTTAATCTAGATAATGAATTACATAATTAGATCTAGATCTAGAGTAAATCTAGATTTAGGTTAGGTCTAGAGGTCTAGTCAGTCTAGATTTCTAGATCTAGAGTTTAGCTCTTTAAAGTTTTAAAGACGTGTCCGACATGCGCCTCAAACGAAAAATCAAATAGATCTAAATCTTATTTACAGTAAAAAGTAAATTTTTATTATTTAATATTTCTTAAACAGTACCGCTTTATTTCTTTTAGATGTAGCTAATATTATCTGACACTGTAAAATCTTTAACAAAATATCACTAAAATCTATTTGGACTTAACAGACGCAAACTAGGACACCATTTGTAAACAAACGGAGTAGTGTCCACTGAAACGCCCCAAACGATGTAAAGTAAAATTACAAAAAATATATAACGAAAGATGTCAAAAAAATGGTCATTTGAAATGATTATGAAAATAGTTTATTACATATATTAAAATCATTTAATCTTAATTGAAACTTTCCATGAATACAGAAAACTTAACAAATCCTGAACTCGTATTAGACGCTACATGTGACGCCATAATTTATGCATGAAAAACACCAACACAGGGTCCCATGGAGCGCCTCAACGCCAAATCCAATTTACTTCTCAAAATAAAAACAAATTAATTATTTTAAATCCCTACACACGTCTACTATTACATCAACATAATTGTTTTAGAAATATAAACTTTTTGTTTAGTAACAGGCTTTAAAATTAACTTTACGATTTAAGACTAAATTGTATTCAAGACGCTTCCCGTGACGTCATGATTGAATGGTTAAATTTAGTAACCTCTTAATAAAAAAGCACTTCGATTAGGATATTGCAATCAAACTTATTTGTAATAAGCTTAAATTTCAGTAGAATAATGAAATATCTACGTACCTGATGGGTTGTTGATTCACAAAAGATCACAAAAAACAGATTAAATGAGATTTTTGTGCAAGATTGCCGGCGATTGATCGTGTCGACGCTTGAGGCGCATCAATGGTTAATTGTGGGACACGCTATTGTTTACGTACTCCTGTTTATTACTATGTTAGTATTTCCAGCGGAAACGGCACTTCTTTTGTTCTACACAATACCTGTGATGCTCAAACAAACTCTCATTCATAAAAAGTAGTGTGGTGGGAAAAATAATCTCATTCTTAACACACGCAGCACAGGCGCTTCATTTGGGACACCTCGACCTATTTTAAGCTCGTTATGCATGTTTAGAAAGCTTTTAAGAAAAAAAAAATACTTTAAAAGAAATCTTTAATGCTTGTTGTAACAGAAATGCAATGTTGAGCATATTATTTATTTCTTGTTTACAATTCATAGAGGATTGTAATTCCGTATAAAGTGGGACTTATCGCGATGCGCCTCAAACGCATTTTTGTGGCCGTGTTTAATCAATATTTTGATAATCTTGAGAAAAACTAAATAATGACATTGAAATATGAGGATCTTGTTAACATATCCCAACAAAGATGGAAGTTTTATGCCCCTTAGTTTTAGTACAATATTAATTCAATCATACCATGGTGTTCCGTGTTACATCAAAAGCCACCATTTTGGGTAGTAATTTCACACATTTTCTACAATTTCAATATTTCCCTAGCACCTTATGAGCTCAAAATATCAAAATTTATAGATTAACCATTTCTTAATGCAATGTAATGTAAATTGTCACATTTGAATAACAATCTTATGAAATAAGGACTTTTTAGTGAACCAACACCTAGTTGTAACCAGTACTGGAGAAACACTCATTTATATAGTTTGTACATTTCAGAGTACAATAAACAGAATGGGTAGAATGCACCACACCCACAAACACGCAGCCATCCCCAAAAAGTTTTTTCACTTCTTTGCTTGATAAATATATGCTAATACTTTATCTTAGTGCTTTTGATTAACTTAATAACTTAGTAGTTAATTGTTGGAGAGCTTGATTGTCCATCCTTCATGTTTTAGAACAATGATAAACCTGCACACATTAAATATATTTTTATTGGGAAATTAAAGTAAATATATATATATATTTTTTAAAAATTCTCTTCTATTGCAGAAGAATGGAGCATTAAAAACACTGTTATCATTGTAGAAAATGGCTTCTTTGTAAAATTTCTTTTTATCAAAGTAGTTTTCCTTTTCTTGTACAAGTTGACCTAAATTTATTTATTTTTTTAACTGAAAGCTGATTGTTAACAACTATTTAATTTTGTATTTTAATGTTTCAAATAAATCATACTTATTTCTCAGTGCATATGTCAACCAGTGAAACAGACATAGGATCAGGCTAGTCTTTGTTTTTTAAGTTGAAAAGTCAAATTGCCAAATTGCATCTATTAGGACTTTTTTTGTTGGTAATTTTAAAACAAGAAGTTGAAAAGCAAGTGGGTTATCTTTATTCAAATTCAGTCCAATCAGATGTTACAGTAAATGCTGTTTGCTAAATCTCTTTTGTACTCCTAATTATTTCAGACATTTGCCAGAGATCACCAAAAGTTTGCCAGTTTGCCTGCCCACTATCAGACGATGTTCACTCCAAACCAGAGGTATGTTTAATTAACATTCATACCTACTCATTTTGTTTTTAGAATAAATTTTAAAACCTGAGACAGATAAGAGAAATCTGTAAATATTGTTATTCCTTTCAGAGTTCAAACATATAGCATTAGTATAAGTTGTCTTAACTTTCAGCTAAAGAAATGTTTGTCATTATTATTACACATTTTGTTTGTAGTGCTTCTCCATGCTGTTAAATTTTGATTTGTGTGTTTTGGTATAAACTTTGGGTGTTGTAACTTATTGGAAGAGGTTTTTGTGCTGTATTTAGGTACTCCATTTGCGGGATACACATTTGAGACCAAAAGAAAAACCACTGCCGATGACAGGAGTAGAAGGCGAAAAGAGAACCTAAATTGATAAAGCCAGATAATGGTTATGTCTATGCTTTGACTTCATAGCCACATAAAATACTGTACTCCTCGTTAATCTTTGGATATGACGAAAAGCATAATTATTATTATTATTAGATACTCCATAAACACATCTTAGGTAGAGTGAAAATCTTGAGTTAAAAATTACAAGCATTGTTTGGGATTAGTATGTTATATCTCTCATCCTATCCCTTTGACAATGGTCCACTATCTCTTTTTAAAGTTGGCAAACTTAAATTTAAAAAAAATGAGTGAATTTCTCAAGAGAAGTGTAGAATTTTGTGCTAAACTACATTATGTAGTGCATCTTTCATGCTCTGCATGCTTATCATTTACATTTTTCTACATCTTTTTCATTATTATTTTTTGTTTGTTTTGTTTTATAGGCTGTGGTTCTAGAAGGGAAATATTGGAAGAGAAGACTGGACACTGTCACAGCGGAATATAAAAAATGGAGGCGGTACTTCAAGGAACGTATCAGAAATCAACAAAACATAAACATTCATGATACCAGCAGACTGAATGAGAATGAGCTGCTGGAGAGGGTGAAAGATGTCACTTTCATTTCTCACAGCTCTGGAAACTGCTACATGTCCAGCACTGACCTCAGCTTGTTACATACAGACATGATGGACATGGATTTTACAAATGAACTGTTTGCAAGTTTGAATCAGCCTTTTGCTTTTCCTAATCCTAGAGAGTTGAGTAAGTATAAACTTCTATCATTGTTCTTTTATTTAACCAGGATATCAGATATATTGTGAATGGACTACTAGTTTCATAAGTATACATTCTAATTTATTTTCAGGTGGGGGGTGGGGGTATTATCTTTAAGAAAGAAAAGGAATTTGTGTAGTGGAGTCAATAAAAACCATTTAACTGAATATTTATGATTCTACTGAGCTAGTTAGGAAAGGTAATTTCCTACATTGACAGGTACTTCCATGTTAATGCTTGTTATCACTGATTGAACATTTGCTGAATGCAGGTCTTTTTCGTTGAATTTTGTTTCTTATCGGACTAAGTTTGATCAGCTGGCTTGTGATAATCTATAAGACTATGGAACTTTCTTTACATCTAGGACTAGATCTAACCATTCACTACAAATTGTTTCAAATTTTAGCAAAGGAAAATCACAAAGCTTGTTTGCCTTTGCTTGCCTGGAGAAACTGGAAAGCCTTCTATGAAAAGATTTAACATGCACTTATATTTAATATGCAGACAACTTATGAAAAACATGAAATCTGGTCTTCCACTCTTCATTAGAAATATTAGTAACAAAGTCAGTCAATGTCCTTCAAGGAACATACACATTTTTTTCTTGAGATTTTATATTCTTCTCAGTACCTTGCCAATGCTAAGCCAGCAGATACATCGGAATATTTTGTTTCTAAATCTTAAAGTACTGAGTGTATTGAACTAAAGCCTCATTTACTTGAAACTTTTTAGAATGACACAGTTTCAATCATTTAGAATTATTTTTAATATATTTCATTTGTATATGTGTATACTTTAGGCACACCTGATTTATGCAGGTGTTCACTGGCCACATAAGGTTCTCTGGCTTGCCGCATGTGACCCGCGGTCCGTAATTTGCCCACCCCTGATCTAGATCTATCTCAGCTATCTAGAATCTAGATATAGAGTAGAAGTACACAAGTTGAAAAAAGAAACTTAGTTTAGTGACAGTAAACTGTAGACAGTTGTTGCCTTGTAATATTTGATACGGCACTAGACTCTAGATCTAGAATAGTTGAGAGTCTAGACTTGGACTCTAGAATCTTTACATCTCTGAGAGGCAAAGTTTAGTCCAAAGCTAGTACTAGATATAGAATTATGTAGTCTAGATATATTATTGTATACTAGATCTATTAGATTATTAGATCTAGATCTAGGTGTACATAAAATCAGATAGATCTTATATTCATACAATTTATTCTAACAGTAACAGACCTGGATTAGTGGTAAATAATTCCTGGACTATCTGACCATATCATTAAAATACACAGTCAAATAAATGCAGAGTCAAATAAATGAAGCAACCAATTAAAACCCAAAAGAAAAATCTTACTCTGAAACAAATGCAACCTAACACAACTACACCTAGCTGCATTAAACTTTTAACAAACATTTTTATCAGACAAAAGACATTAACCAACCAGTTGATGACCTCTGGAATTGCATTAAAAGCCATCTTAAAAACATAGAAAATAAATGCTGGTTTATTAAATTAAATTAAAGAAACTTTACAAACAGAAAGAAAACCTATTTAAGAAATTTAAAGAAACTAAGGCAGAGAAAGTCATAAAAAGTACCTTAAAATCAAACACCTAACCCAAAAAATTAGCAGAGAGCTGCAGAGGGAATACATAAATAAAATAATAGCTGAAGAAAAAAATAAAAATGTATGGTCATACATTAAATCTAAACAAGTTTCCCCTTTAAAAAAAGAAAACTTAACACATAATGATAATGAAATTAAAGCTAACATTCTTAATAAATATTTTGCATCAGCATTCTCAGCGCTAGGACACAAAGACATAATAATACATTTAAACCAAGTAGACAACATAAGAAAAAGAGATCCAAAAACTATTTGCTAGCATAAAACCAAATAAAGCTTCTTTAGCTGATGGTATTCCAGCTAGATTGCTCAAAGAACTAAACCATAAATCAGTGTTCAAAAAACTTTTTTCAGGCATCACTAAATCAGAGTACAGAGAAACTGGAAAGAAGCCAATGTCACTCCCCTGTTTAAAAAGAAAAATCTGATCAGGGGAACTACAGACCACTATCACTCACCAGCATCACATGTAAAATACTAGAACACATGATATGTAGCAACATCATAAGCATAATGTTCTCACCCCATACCTTGGCTTAAGGAAAAATAGGTCATGTGAAACTCAGCTAATAGGATTGATATTTTTCAAGGGATTAGATAATAATGAGCAATTAGATTCGATTTTATTAGACCTTTCTTAGGTATTCGACTAAGTTCACTATCATAGCCTGCTTAAAAAACTAAAATACTTTGGCATTAATGGTTCATTCAAACTTTATTAATAGCATTAAAACATTCAAACTTAATAGTAGCAAACTTAAATGATAGCAGTGAAATATTTAAACTATATCTATGTAGTCCTATATGGTTGTGAAAGTTGGACACTGAACGCTGATGCTGAAAGAAGAATCCAAGCCTTTGAGAGTGAATGCTACAGAAAAATGCTGGGTATCAGATACCAGGAAAAGAAGTCAAATGAGTTTGTACTTTTACCAGTTCTGTGAAGAGACAAAAGCTGAGCTGGTTAGGTCATATTGTAAGACATGACTCACTATCAAAAGTCATTCTTCAAGGTACAAGCACAAAGAAATGGTCATCCAGAGAAAAACTGGTTAGATAACATTAAAGAATGGACTCTTGATATACTGCTAAGAACAGATGCTGACCGGGAAAAGTGGAGGGATTTGTTCACATGAGCTGGCTGCACACCCCTATGACAAGGGACAAATGAGATGAGGCTAGATTCAAGTTCTAAATATATATAATTTATCATTATGTTAGAGTCTTTTTAGAATTAGATCTATAAGATAATAATCTACTTATCTAGACTCAAGACCCAAGACAATTAAAAAAAACCATTTAGATTTAGTAAATACAATCTGAACTGCTATTAGTTAGAAGATTCAACCTCGGCTTTCTCCTAGTTAATTAAATCTAGTTCTAGTCTTGTAAGATCTACTCTGTTGGCCAATAAATATAGATTTATTGGATAATTTATTTAAAACAGATCTTTTAACATAGTTGCAACAAAATTTGATTTATAATTGAAACACCATGTAAATTTAAAGCCTAATATATAAGAGTGAACAATTTATACCAATATAGTATGCATGTAATATCTAGTAATAATAATAAGCTTATATATATATATTATATATATATATATATATATATATATATATATATATATATATATATATATATATAGATATATATAGATATATATAGATATATATAGATATATATAGATATATATAGATATATATAGATATAGATATATATAGATATAGATATATATAGATACATATAGATACATATATAGATAGATATAGATAGATATAGATATATATATAGATAGATATAGATACATATATTCAAATATATGTATGAAAGGGTGAAACTTACATTTGTATAAGTATTATCAATTTATGTAAAAGCTGATTGAAAGAAAATTCATAACTAGATATAGATACTATTTTTTATTGCTGCAAAAATAGTGGTAAATGTATTATTTATGTCATGAAGGCATACGTACCATCCCTTTTTTGTTTGTAGGCAATGTTTTGTTCCATTTCTTGCATCCCTGCTAATGACCTTTATATTCTCTACTGTATGTATTGCAAAGTGTGAAAGGGGATATCTAAAATGTAGTTTTAGAGGTGACTGTCAAAGTATTTGGGGAAATAATAGATCAGTTGACCTGCATACATTATGCTTTTCAGGTCAACTTCAGTTGGGGTGTGCGGATCTCATCCAGCCAGGTCTCATTCAGCTTCAGCCCAATTTGGAGGAGTTTATGGATATTGACACCATGCAAGGTACCATTCAGTCACTGCGAATTTTCTCATTCATGATGTCAGCTTATTGTCCTTAGCCACATGTTTAGATTTCAGAAAAGCGAAAAGCTAGTGAACACAGAACAGAAGGAATTACTGCTGTTTAGTATATTGTTGTGATACTGGAACCTTTTGTATAATGTCAAACACAGTTTCTTTGGCCAACAGTTGGGGACAGTTTTAAGAGGTCAAAATACATTCTCTAGCAGATGGTAATAGAATTTTGATCAAAGTTGAAACTCTAGTTTACAACTCAATCCTAGGACTTCTGGCTTCGCAGCCGAGATACTCAATGACTATACTCTTTAATCTACATCAGTCTTTCCTAACTTTTCCCTTAACGGAACACTTCGCACATTCTGAGTATTTGGTGGAAAACTTTGCTTATTTTTTTTTTAGATATTAATTATTCCAGTTGTTTGTTGAACACTTATTCAGGCCTCAGTTTGGGAAGCACTGATCTACTTTATTAGTTAGGAAATATCATTTTTTCCTAAGCCTATGTTTATTTTGAAATAGAATTTAACCTTTACAAATATTACTATTTTTTTTTTAGATAGAAATTAAATTGTAATAATTTTATATAAATTAAATTCCCCTCTAGTTTTAGTATTAGTGCATTTTGAGTAAAATTCACTTTAACTCTTTCTCTCCTAATTGAATATACCATTGTTGATTTGACTCCATTCTTTCTATCAAATCAACAATATTACCATCAATGCTTAAAAAGTCAGTTGTTTCATTGTTTTCCCCTCTCAAAATTGATAAATTATTGTGGCAAAACATTTGTGAACTGCTACTATTTTCAATCAGCACTTGTAGAAAGAGCTCATACAAACAATTTCTCTTCCAGAGCTGCTGCAGAACTCCAGATTGGCTAACAGCTTTAGCTCCTCCTTTTTGACAGACAACACTCCCAGTATTGATGTAGGACAGGTAACTCTAGCACTGCTCTATTTCAAATAAAATTAATGATTAAAAAAAACATGAAAACAAGTAAATAATTTATTGAAGTATTTCTTTATAAACCAATGTTGGTAACAACATTTATTATGACAATTTCTTATGTTTCAAGATATTTGTTTTGATAAATCTCCACAGGGAAATGTGAATAATAATGAAATGTCGCTGGTTGACTTTTTGACCACTCCATCCATTGAGACTGGGGTGTCCACAGCAAGTCACTCTTTTACTACTTCCACTGTACAATCACGGGGCAGTAATAACTTCAACACCGTCAACAATAACTTTCTCATTGACGGCCAGCAAAACATTACATTTCACTTGGCACCAGACACTGGTCAATTTCAGTTGGACTCGGATACAATTGTTTTAAGCCCCACGCAAAATGTGAACTCTGGACAGCAGACATATACCATAATTCCTTCCGGCGTCTATCAAAACATGTGCTTTGGGAATACGACGTTACAGAAGCCAGCTGCTTCTCCATCTCTTACCCATGAGCTGCTGGCCCAAATGCTACAGCAGCAGCATCGCCCTGCACAGGAGGGTATTGCCAACAGGAGACCAGCACAGCAGTCATCAGTGCCCCTCCAGCCTTCCTCATCTCCAAGCCACCAGCAGCAGGGCCCAAGACAGCAGCTGCTGTTTCAACAGCCATCTCCTTCAGCCATGAGCCCACTGCTGACACAGTCCCTAACTCAGGTTCAGCCTCAGTCTCAGGCAGCTGTCAGGCCAAGCTCCCAGAGGAAATCTCCTAAATCCACCAAAGCAAACCTTAATCAGATGACTAGTGAAGTTGGTTGTGCCAGTGGTGTCATATCAGGTTTAGCAGCTAAACTCAACTCTAATTCTAATAATAAAAGAAAAGAGGTCCAGTTTGCTGTGCCGGTAAGTATAATTAATTTATTGTGCTTAACTATTGTTTTTTTTTTCAATCATAAAGAGTAAAATACTTGTATATAAATATATAATGAAACAACTATAATAATAATCTTAGAGATGTTTAATGTTAGCATTCTTTTTTCAACTAGCACTAGGAGAGTGTTTTTTTAGGTTCACAGTGCAGGTTTCTGTGACCAACGTGGTTTCATATGGCTATCACAAAACCAACCATCTTTACTTTTTTCCCAGATATTTGGTACCCAAAGAGCTGGGAGTCCTTCTAAAATCTTGAATAACAAATATTTTACTAACATAGTTAACATTGTCAGACAGCTTACATTTTTTTTTATTAATCCAAAATTTGTTTCCTTAAACTTGTGTGATGTGCTGGTTTTGTATGTATGTATATCTATCTATCAAGACTAGAATCGAGCAGTACAAAAACTTGTTTTCTCCTTACTCAGTCAGACTATATCAACGCCACTCGTTGATTAAGAAATATGAGAAGCACCAAGATATCTGTGTGTAGTTCTATTTATGTGAATGTTTCTGTTGTGTTGTTTTTATATGAGAAAAGAGTCCTTGTAATCAGAACAAATTTCCATTAGGATCAACTCCCATTTCTAATTTATTATTATGCAGTTCACTGCTCATTAGATTATATTCTTTATATTAGTGCATTTTCTTATCTTTAAAACAAACAAAAATTCCTTTTTTTTAAAAAATAAAACAAAGCTTATCTAGGGGAAGAACTCGTCCTTAAAACTCTAAATCTACCAGTAATGTACCAGTTATTTCCCTTATTCAATATCAAACTAAATAATTTATTACCACTAATTATTTGACTAATTTAGAATTTTTGTTTATTGATTCATGTTTTGTTAGGTACAATAAATAATTATTTAAAGTATCATTTTGATCAGAGAATGCGTGAAGAAGAAATAGCATTAACAATTATTTAAGGTTGACTGAACCCAACAAATTTAGCCATACCTGTGAATACTGGAGTATTCCTTTCCCTTGTTGCTATTAAAGAAAATAACTAATTACCAATAATTAATTTTCTTCTTCTTTCTCATTTTACATATTGGAGGGTTCAGATAAGTAATTCTATATCTGAGATGAACCATGCAGTGGATTCCAGATTAGGCAGTTCTTCGTATAGTTTTTTTTCTATAGGAGGGATCTGAGACCAGAGTCTCAATTAATTGTCAATTAGGTTAATTTAAAAAAAATATTTTTTTTATTCATGTCTTGTCTATGTGAATGAATAATTATGTGAAGTTTCAACTTGGTCTAAGAATGGGTATGGGAGAAATAATGTGTACACATTTTTTACCAGACAGACAGACAGAGTGAGTTGATATAAGCTTTGTAAAAAAAACCTTTGCTTTGATTTGGATTACTTTTTACATGTTCCTGTACAAAAAAGTTATAATGCTGAAGTTTTATTTCAGTCCATTGGTAATAGAGATCAACTCATTAGAAAAGTAATAAGATTCTTGTTCCCTTAAAAAAAAAGATTGACAACTCTGCTTATCAAATATATCATCATCATTGGCCTCCTTCAGTCGTAGGACGACTATGGTTCATCTCAGAGCACACTTCCTCATGTGGCTGTGGAGCCCTATTTTGGAGAGACACTCCTGTCCACAGATAGCGCAAGTTAGGGTCCCCTTGGCTTTTGCTTCGGTGGTAGAGGAGCTGGCCGTTTTTCGGTTTGTGCGTTTTTCTTCCTGGGCTGAGACCCATGTACTTTCACTGTCCATAGGTTTCTTTGTCACTGTCCAACTCCTGGCCTTCACTTGTGGCTCAGTTACTGAGCCTGGCGGAACCGTTACCACAGACAGGAGAAGGGGCAAAGGCGAGCAACTGGCGCCCAAACCAGTAAGCTTCGGGCAGAAGGGGCTCGTTAGCCTTGGTTGGCTACCCATCTAGGAGAAGGAAAACTCTGAATCCAAACCTCCGCTGCCCTGCGGCTATACCCAAACACGGGAAAGGCTTCGGGAGACAACCCTAAGGAAAAATCAGGAGCTGGTGACCCTTAGGCAGACTGTAGCACACCGTTCTACAGCCTGGCAGATCCTGCGGCGCTACTGATCCCAAACTGTACTGGATCAAATATATATATATATATACATTTAAAAAACATTTCTGTTTTGGATCTAACTGTGACATTATGTAAGACAGGTGAAACCCACCCAATAAGTAGATATGTGGCCATCACAACTCTTTCCCAATTATAATTGTGTGATCACTTTAGCCTGAAGAACTGATCAGCTTAGGCTAAAAGATTCTGGGAAATTTGAGTTAGTGGATCTTGGTCCTACTATTTTGTAAATGTCCACTATGATTGGACCATGTAATAATAAAGTTAAGTGTACTGTACAGTTATCACTTATCACCCCAAACTGTAATGAGAATTCAGATAACAGAAGTGAAAATAGATACTATTATATCATGACTAGCAGCATTCTGTACACTATATGTATATTTTTATAGTATTTTTTTATTATTACACATGCTCCTGCTTAGTAAGAAAAAAAAAGTTTCACAATTATGTTTGCCTATATTTGTTTATATTTAAAACAAGTGAGGGGGTCCATATCAAATAAACAATACATATGTAGCCTGGGTTATATAATACTACTAGCACTACCCACCAATATGTTCCCATGCTAGATTGATTGATTTGGACATGGACCCCCTCCCTTTTTTTTTTCTTACTTATTAAATAATAATAATAAAAAGGCCCACAAAGTAAATGCTCCCCAATATATTTTTGGGGAGTGAATTCCATTCTAGTATCCATTACTTTGAATAGGAGGCAAGCTAACTTCCATATTATATGCTGTACTAAATGTCTAAAATATGAACTCTGAGACATGAATAATTTAAAATTCTGTCAAGAGTAGTTATAAAATAATATATACGAAAGTTAGTTTTTGGCTTATTTGATCATATATTTATTTTCAATATTTATTAAATTTCCAATGAGTAAAGAACAAAAAAAAAAAAAAAAAAAAGATACTACAGGATTATTTGGTTGTTAACAACCCTCTCAGTGCTTACCTCACTGTGGTGCAAGTTTGGAAACATTCAGTAGAGGAGACAAAACGGCCAATAGGGAAACAAAACAAGGGTGGAAAGCTTCCATGGGCTTAAGAGTGTGAAGAGACCTAGTCTCAACTTATATTTAATAACAATTACAAATTCACTGGTTAGGAATGTGACCATAAAGGATTTTTTGACATTTAGTCCTACTGATTGTTATACATGTGGATAGGTAGAGGGAAGAAATATAAGTACAAGTTAAAATATAACATGTAGGACTATGTACAAAGTTCTGCATCTTTAGGCAACATTTAAGACTTGTACATTATCAACCCAAACTAGTTTATCAAACAATTTATCACTTGTCTCTGACATGAGCGTTGTTGGATGGAGCAAGGGTTAGGGATTGATAGGCTTAACATAAAATTGATCAGCTTTCTTCTCCTGAGAATAAAAAACCCACTAAAACATTATTTAATGTTTCCTTCTGTTTGTATATCTGCTTTCTAGTTAGTTACTTTTTGTAGGAGTCCCCCTTGTTGATTCAGTGTCCCAGGATAAAAGTTCCCCTTTTAGACCTTGCGATCTGTAGGACAGATGATGTTAGGATCAAATGTTACTTTGGCTAACGCTCATTGATCAGAGGGTGTCATGTGGCCAGCACATTGTCCAACCACCTTACTTTCCCAAACCAAAGTTAGGTACCAATTACATTTGGGCAGACTCTAGTCCACTCTAAAAATTTAAAATCCCAGTCTTAATAATAATAGTAATCTTCATTGTCCGTATGGAAATTTGTCTCACAATTTGTGCATTACACCAAACAAAAAACATTATAACTATAAGAAACCAAAGTGTAGTTTCACACCAGACTCACTCACAATTTACATGTGACAAAGTTTATATCAGTTGTTCCTATTTAATGATTTGATTGCCAGGGGAACAAAAGAGTGTATGTGTCTGTTAGTCTCTGCTATAGGTGTCTTGTATCTCTTTTGTGATGTTAAAATCACAAAATCCTGACACAAAGGGTGATTCTTTATTTTGAGGATCTTGTTAGCTTTTTTATAGATTTGAGCCCAGGAACCTAGGTTCGGTAGCTAAGCACTTATCCAGTCTTGAAATATCGTTTACTATTGTGTCACTCACAATATCCAAAATCTTTTTTTCAAAATATTGGCAAATATTTAATGTAAAAAAGAGACTCTTTAAAAAAAATATTTTGTTCATTATTTAAAGGTGTCAACTGAAAATATTTTGCCTTTTTGTCAGATCAAGCCCTCAGTGTCCACTTTGCGTAAAAACCGTGTGATAGCTCCAGCTCCATCTGCACCTCCACCACCAGCACCAATTGCACCAGCTCCACCTGCACCAGTTCAGACACCATCCATGCAGGCTTCATATCTTGCTGAACTTCTGAAAAGTGGTAATAAACAGCTTTATGATGAAACATCTTTTGTGCTTTCTATGTGTGCTAGTTATAGACATTGGTGTCCACAAAAAAGTTATTTATCCACATATATAAGACTGCTTAGTATTTTATTTACAACAATAAGCAATGAAGCTTCATATATTGGTGCAGTAATTTTATATGGTCATGAGCAGTAACTCTAGTTCATTAGAATAAACAACAAAGGATAAAGTCATACAGTTTAAACAAGAACAAAAAACTATTAAGAATTACTGCAGCTTTTTCTTTCTCTCTACAAATCCTAAATTGAAACTAGAATTATTAACAAGTCAAAAGAAAAAAAAACAACTTCACAGAATACTGTAATTAAATAGCAATAAAAAATAACATTTAGAAAGAGTTATAGAAGTGGTAGTAATTACTTTTGAAATGATCTATATATGATTTATTGATGTCATCTTGTACTGTTAGAGTTTCAGTCTTATATTAATGCTGTATGTACTGTTAGAGTTAAAGTCTTTGTTTGTCTTTGGAAGTAGCCTCAGGCTCAATTATCTGTTGACACTGAATATAGAATTGTTTGTGAGGATGATTGTGGAATGAGGATAATTGAGCTCTTTTAGGGACGCATAGTCACTTGACCCTGGGTAGCTATGCGTAGGGTCTGGATGGTCTACATAGATGTAGTTGCTAGTGTAAATGAATGTTAAATGGTGTAAGGTTGCAGAATGCGAATGTCGTGTAATGCTGGGTTCTTGCTTCCTGAAGTACTCTTGACACGTGACAAGACAAATACTATAAACTGACCTAAGTCCGTTTCAGCAGACAAACATGAAGTTTATTTTACAACACAATAATAATAATGCTGCACTCCTTGTTAGTGCTACAAGTCAAGAAATAATAAACAATTCTATACGCATAACAGCAGTATCAAATGTATCCAATATATGTTAGTTACAAATCACGTCTGCATCTCAGCGGGTAACACTGTGCAGAAATATAGATCAACTAATACATGTCTTAAAAGACCACTGGCAACAACTGCCAACAAGTTACTTTCTAATTGAAATTACTACAGACTTTTCTAAGTCGCTACTGTCCATCCCGGACCAAAATATACTTGACCACTCGGTCCAAAGAATACCACTTGACTTAACTAACTTGACTTCACTTGTCTGCTTGACTTGACTGACTGAACTCAAAGTCAACTTTATTCATTCTACTTCCTGTTTTCTACATCAGGAATTCCACGTGTCTTTTAAACTCTTAACATGGCGTGTACTTTAGATCATGCAATGTCAACTAAAACTGTGACAGCTAGGCGATTAGGCCAGTTTGAGATCCTCCTCAAAGCTTATCTATGTTTCACCATATTTTCATCTTCTTCTCCATCAACCCTGGTACCTTAGTGCTGCTATTATTGTATGTTGCATGTTATGTTTATTGTATAACAGAAATCTTACAATGTTGGCCATTGAGATAACTTGAGATCTAAACTCTTGTACTTCTCAGTCTAACATAAACTCAGGCATTCATTATTATATAAAACAAAATTTATTGTGAAACTAAATCATTTATTTATATTTGTTTTAAAATATTAATTTTTTATTTTTATTTTTTGGCAAGGTACCTACCCTGGGGCCCTTATCAGTGTGAAGAAAGAGCCAGTACAAACCCAGCCTGTGGGTTTCATACAGAGTCCGATCAAGACCACCACCAATCATTATCAACAAATCAGGCCAAACTTTAGAACTGATGTTAGTCAGCATCTCGAGCAACAGAGTGTTCTCTTCATACCCTCTGCCACCAGCCAGATGCAAACATCACTGCCCACACTGACAACCAAGTCTCCCATAGAAGTCTCACCAGTGAGTTCTATTGACCAAACAAAGTGAAACTATTTTATTCCTTAAACATAAAATTATATCAGTATTAGTATCATTTTATGATCTGGAAAAGTGTTTGATAACTTTTAACTTTCCCATCATATAATGCAATAAAAGAGTATCTTGTTTAAACAAGGTGTCAGATTGACCAGTAAGAAGTAACCGGACAGGCCTAGTTTTTTTACAATTGCAATTTATAAATTGACTAAACATAAAAAAAATGTTGTTTTTTTTTCTTCTCTACACCTGTAAAGTTTAATGTCACACTGACATTATTACTTACTTATTAAATTCAGACTTACCTTAGTGTAAACACAATGAAAGTCATTATTATATTCTTTTTGGATAAAAAGATGAGTGACTTAAAATGGAAAAACTTGTGATTGAATGTTTAAAGTAAGAAGGGGATGAAGTATAATCAAAACTGTTGTGATAGAGCTAGACATTGTCTTTCAAAGAACTTTATTTATTGAGGAATGAATCAAAGCTAGGCTGTGACATAAGTGCGGGTATTAATAATAATACTAGCTAAATAAACAAGGTTGAAAAAACGTCAAAAATATATTTGAATAGTTGAGTTGTAAACATACCCATCCCAGCTGGTTTTCTGGTTTTTTTTTAATGTTCATTTGTTAAAACCAAGGTTTGCAACAAGAAAGGAATATATTTATAAAGAGGAAACATCTTTTGCTTTGTTCTCTATTTACATTTTTTGTGTGCACCAGATTCATTAATAGAAAGTATTTTTGTTTCAGACTTCTCTGCCATTACGTGGTGCAACAGCAAACATGGTGAGACATTTAGAAATGTTTTGTTTCTTTTAAAACACCAAATATTCAAAGATATTTCACTCTTGATCTTCTGCTAAGAGATCTTGATTTTTAGTTTTTCTAGTTATTGTTTGGATTTTTTTTTTTCAGGTTTCCAAACAAAAACTGAAAGAAGTTTTGATGCCTAACTCAAGGAGTATTGTTTCTACAATCCAGTCTGTTCCTTCAATCCAATCTGTTCCTTCAATCCAGCCTGCTACTCCTGATATGAATGTTAGATACTCTCCTAAGTTAGAACTTGAAGGTTCGCATTTAAAAAAAACAAAACATTTTTGACTTTGTAAATGAAATTTGTGTTTCTTTAAATGAAACTTGTCAATTCTTTGTTTAAAATTCTGTCATGATCTTATTTGTAATGCAGTGAGGCATTACATACTTCCAGACTGAAAAGCTACTCTCTAAATACTAAAAAAAATTCTAATTCTTAACAAATTAAAAAAAAAATTAATATAGATGTTACACACACACACAAAAATAAACTTCTTTAAAAATGGAAAAATGTGACAAGTTTAAAAACAATACTTTGAATACCTTTAGAATAAATACAAGTTCAATAAAAATAATCTGTTTCCCAGCATGCCCTACCACTATTGTTTCAAAAATTTTCTGAAAAAAAAAAGAAAAGGCTGTTACACATCTAATTTTCACTAAAAAAGAGAGTTGCCACAGTATTCAGGAGGAGCGGTGGCTGAGCAGTAAAGCACTTGGCTTCCAAACTGGCAAAGAATTAAAGGTTAAAATTAAAGGGGTCCTGGGTTCGGATCCTGATGAAGACTGGGATTTTTAATTTTGGGCTCCTTTGGGTCTACCCAGCTCTAATGGGTACCTGACATTAGTTGGGGAAAAGTAAAGGTGGTAGGTCATCTGCCATGTAGACCACAAGGTCTAAAAGTGGAACTTTACTTTACTTTTACAGTATTCTAATTCTGAACCAGACATGATTAGCTCTTCTGAGATGAAAAAACTGACTAAATGTACATGTCATGATTTGTTTAAGAAGTGTATCACATGAATGTATATATATTATTGTCTGTAAAGAAGAAAAGTAGTTCCCTTGTCCAACCTTGCCATCTATAGGGTAGGTGATGTAAAGGCCATCTGTTTCTGTGGCCAGCACAATGACCAACTGCCTTTACTTTTCCCTAACTAATGTCAGCTACCTCTTAAAGCTGGTTGGACTCTGAGATGCCCTTAAGATCCCGAAATTCAAGGAGATTCAAACCAAGGACCTGAGGTTAGGAAGCTAAGCGCTTAACCACCCAGCCACTGTGCCTCCATAGTATTCTGTACTAATGATTTACTTATGTACAAAGATTCTACTAGTTCTTAATAACCAGTGTATAATGTAGCAGTAGTATATAATATGAAAGAAGAAACAAGTTTAAAGACACAATAAAACAGAAGAGAGGCTTAGTTTAGTTATTGGTTAACTTCTCTTAAAAAATACTTTTGTCATCTAATTGATTTCTTTCACTTCCCAGCTACTTCGTCCATGTTGTCCCCTGTTAGTTTATTGCCTGCCAGCCCTGACTCAAGCCCACTTCTGGTCAAGCGGTCACCATCTCCAAGTCTGCTTATGGATACCATAGATCCTGTCTCACCTTATTCTATGTCACCAGGAGCCATGGTAAAGACTTTAAAGCCTTTTCTTATTTATTTTTTCTTGTTTGTGAAAGGTCTACTCTGTAGTATTGATGAATATATTTTTCTTATATTGTGAGGTTTTACACTGTTTAAATAAAGCCTTTGTTCTGTTTACAATTAATTTGACCCATTATCAAGATGCAAACTTTGTTTCTTAGGGTGACCCTGACTCTCCTGGCTCTAGTGATTCATCATTTCTTAAGGACCCAAGAAAAGCTGCCCATTTATCAGCAGAGCAGAAAAGACGTTGCAACCTTAAAGTAAATTATTACTTTTATTTGAACTTCAAAGCATTTCACAGTCTCCTTTTTAAAAAAAATCTTTTAATATGATCATCTGTAAAATAATGTGTTAAAAATGTTTTATATTTACAAAATTAAGCCTTCCTTTTAGCACAAAACAATTCCTAGTGAAGTATTTTATTTATTTTCCATGATTTTTTTCTCAGACTGGCTTTGACATGCTACAGCAACTTGTACCATCATTAGCCCAGAATCCTAAAGTTAGTAAGGCTACCATGCTGCAAAAAAGTAAGCTCATAATTTACATGATTTGAGATTAAAATATTGCTGGATTTTATTGAAGAACATTATTAAAAAGCAACAACACTGCTATCTTTTAATTTATTTAGTTAAACAGTGATCATGAGCAGGTCCTTTTTTTATTGTACACAGTTCAAGTGAATACTTCGATGATTAATCCTATCTTTCACAATACTTTGAGATGATTAATCCTATCTTTCACAATACTTTGATGATTAATCATATCTTTCACATGTGAATTTCAGCTGCTGAATTCTGTAAGAAACTAAAAGCTGAAAGGGTGCAAATGCAGAAAGAGGCTGCAATCCTAAAGAAAGAAATCGAAGCCTTGAACTCTGCCATTAGTGTTGTGCAATCCCAGCTGCCTGAGACGGGTGTCCCTGTGACCAGGCAACGAAAAGACCAGATGAGAGAGATGCTAGATGAATATGTTCGTGTGAGGACTACAGAGAACTGGAAGTTTTGGATTGTATCCTTACTGCACAACTGTTTCTGAAGTACTTTTGGAAAGAAGTTAAATTAGCTAAACTGTTGTAAGGGCAGAGAAGAACTGGTTTGTCTTGGCTACCTATGAAGGGGGCTCGAGGTTTGACACTTGACTCGGGCAGAGTTGTGTTTACTGAAAAACCACGGAAAACCTTCTCCCAGATACCCCCCCCACACACAAATGAGAATGGACCATAGTGCTCTGAGCATCCTATAAGCATGAAAGGGGCGCTATATAAAAGCTGTAATCATTATTATTATTATTCTCACAAAAACCTTTGAACTGTAGACTTTTATGTTATCACGTTATTACAGGGCTAATCTAATCAAGACCAAAGGTTAAGGTAGAGTGCAATTGGCTGCCAACTATTTTCTTTTATGCCAGGTGGTTGACATTGTGTATTTGTGGTATTATTTTAAAAACATTTAGCATTGGCTGGATGTCTGGCAGTACATAAGAGCGGATGTAAATGTAATAATGAAAAACCTAATAATACAAACATAAGTATTGTGAACGTCTTTTAGGTTTAGGTTAAATAAACCACAGATCTGTGAGAAGAAGTGTTCCAGTGACTACTGAGCTTCATCTATTTGCATATTTTGTAAGTGTGTCATCTAGTTGTGGAGACCTTAACTCTGACCCAGTTCTCTGTGATTATGAACACGCTGTATGATTCCTACTGCAACACTGTCTCCACGTCCAGCATTGATGATCTGTGCAGAACTTCTCTGACATGGTTGGACCAGTCCTGCTCATTGGTGACACTCAGACCAAGTAGGTAGCTGCTTAATAAAGTTGTGAAATAAAGTAACTTTTTTCCCATCCTAATAAAACAACAAAACTAGTCTGTTAACAGTTTGACTAAGTCAACATGTTTTTTTACAATGCCCCATTCATTCCTTTCTACCCTGCCCAACTATTTCTTCATCTTTTTAAAATCTTATCTCCCCCTACTCCTCTTATATGCAGCCAAAGCCTGACCCCCTCCAGCCACATTCTATTTAGTTAATATACAATTAATACAATTTATCCATTTGCTCACTTTCAATAGTTGTCATCATTACATTATCACTTTCCAAACTCTAAAGGACATTTTAGATGTTGTCAGTAGCCTATAATGGTTTTAGCCTGTAATGGCTTAGCCAGTGGTGTTTTGACATGGTTTTAGCCAATGGAAAGGACATGCTTTTAGCATTGTGTTCTAGAAATTTTGTTCTACTATTTACAGCATCAATATGTTCTAAATTCAACCAAGATAAAAAAATAAATAAAACCGCAGCAATTATGAGGAAGTATTTTCACAAATAATAGCAATTGAAGATGATTAGATAGTAAACTTGTCGGGAAAACGTTTTCACTGCTAGTAAACAGTGTACAGTGATCTAACTGGTTCTCTTGTTTTATCTTCAGATGTATTGAATGCCTTGAGACGATTGAGTACAACAACTAGTATTTTGACAGAGCCCCAAAAAGTCAAAGAGCAAGCCCTTCAGGCAGTATCCAAGCAAATCAAACCCAACAACAACATGATGAAGAAATAGCTAGGGATATATTCAAATATGCACAGAAACAATGTTCTGAAGTGCAGATTTTTTTATTTTTTTTTTTGTCAAGAGAGGCACATCTTGGTCTATGGCCAAACACAGAAAGATATTAAAGAATATATAATGACTGTTTACTTAGTGTAAGATAAGTTGTTTCTGTAATAATGTATAGCTGTACATGTGAGGTGGTGCTGAGTTGTCTTTATTATCTTTTACTCATTATTGTAAAAGCTGAAAGCGTTTTGATTGTATTTAAAATAGTTTCCTCACCAATGCCTTAGTCAAACACTTCTCACTGTACACACTCATTATCATTTCACAACCTCCTCAGTTGTATTTCTGATGTGAGTGTGATTAATAATTATGTAATGATTATACGCTTGTGGACTTTTTCTTTTGCTTTGTTAATCATCAAAATCATTTTTTGTACAGTTTTAGAATCCCACAACAAAAGTAATACAGTGGCGTGAATAGGGAAGGTGGACAGAGTAACATATTTTTAAGTGTGTGCAAGATAGTTTGGGGGGGGGGGGACAGGAGTCATCTGTAAAGGGGGAATGAGAAGATGTGCATCCAATAGATCCTGGTGCATCCAATAGCTCCTGTTAATGTTCTGGAATGGGGCAAGTAGTATAGGAAGGAACAAATGAGGTGCTACCCTCTGGCAATGTACGGTGCTGTAAAGATATGGAACACATGTCTATTAGCGTGATGAAAAAGCAAAAAAGGTTTCTGCAAGGGGGGATAATTTGCAGGATCGTAAAGTTGAGCTTTGGACTGTGAAAGATCCATTTATTCATACCACTGTATTATATTTCTTAGAGGGGATCATGATATGATAGACAGTCCATGTAGGACATGATATTGATTTCATTGTCAAGTTGTCACATTCAAGTTTGTATTATGTATTATTTCTGGCTTGGAATTTGCAAGTAAGATCATAGGGTCTGAGAATCTCTGGACTTGAAATTAGACTTCAAATCCTGGATTGACATACTGCAGAGATTCTCACTTAGTATTTTGTTGGGTCTGCATCTGTTTGATGGGAATCTGTCTCGTCTGAAAGAATTGATTTGTTTTCCAACCACATAGTCTGGGGGGTGGAGAGAGAGGAACAAAGTTTGTTGATGGTCAAAATCAGCTAGGGATCATTGAATGGCACAAAAGCTGAACTAGTGTTATTTTGGTTGGCACATTGCATTGCTGTGTGTGTACAAGTATAACCATTATGTACCTAGTTTACAACATTTGGCTATGTTAAAGTGAATGGTTTGAGTCTGATCAGAAATGAGATTGTCCCCAAACAGAGGTGTAAACTCTGTATATAGCCATAATCACTATACATGCCCACATGATGCTATTATCTAGTGTGGGCATATTTCAAGAGGCTTTGTGATGTGGACATGTTTTATAGATATATCTACAATTTCTTTGGTTTATAAAGTTTGATTTATAATCTTCTGTCAGGTCAGTGTTAATTGTTTCAAGTTTGCTTTGATGATTTTGTGCATGTGTCCAGTTTAGTATGTAGTCCTACTTATAGATCTTGTATAAGTGGGTCCATCTCTGCTTGTTGTAGTCACACCTCCCACTCAATGTCTTGACCATTACAAAAATAAAGGAGACTATTGTACGTCTCTGTGGTGTTTGATGGTCCCAGTCTTATATCTGCTGTAGATGTTACCTGTTTTGGGGAGTTGCAATGCTGGCTTCATGTATTCAGTACTTTTATTTGGCCAAATATTCTTGATGAGCGTAGTGCATTATCAGTCTTGTTTTTTGCATTGATGATGATTTTAATGTAATATAAATGTACGGGTGTATGTGGTTTAAAATACAAAATGGTTTTGCTATGTTTTCAGTGATAGTATGACTATAGAAATACAAAAAGATGTCTAAAGAAAACAGTCTCTTAAATACAATTTTTTTTATTACTTTCTCTTGGACAACATACAATTTTAAAAAATTCAAATCTGATAAGATTATACAAATTTGCTTCTTATATTTTTAAATTTTGTAAACTCTTGGTGTAAGTTTAAATGCAATCTTTTATAAATAGTATCGTTCAAATGACTTTAAGGGCAGTTTGCATTAGCAGTACACAATATAAGTAGCATTTTTTAAATTTGGCAAGGGGTAAGTCAAAGTAACATTAATTTGTCATTGTTACTGGATGCAATAGACTCAAGTTCTGTTTCATTCTTTATCTTAACAGTGTATTTTATCAGATGTACATTGTGACCCAGACTAAATTTGAATATGTGCTGACATTTTTATTACATATATTTAAAAAAAAATGTTTTCTTTGTATTTGCTCTCGCTGGCAGCTAAATATTTTTGTGTTAAATTTGTGAGAATTACTAAATGTAATTTGTGTATGGAGCAAGTGTGCTGACAAAGTGTTGTTGAATATCTGACAATTTGTTTTCTTCCTAAAGAGATTCTGAAGTAGCCCAAACAGTTTTAGAATTTTAAGTGAAAGTTTTTGTTTTAACAAACCATTCTTAGGTTTTCTTTTCAGTCACCTTGGGAAGTGTTTCATTAGGAAAGGTTACAATAATAAACATTTTAAAAATTGTAAAAATAAAATCTTCAAAAAAAAAATATTTTTTTTTTTTTACATTTTAATGTGATAGATATTAAGTATTGATAAGAGTATTGCCAGGATAAAAAGCTATTAATGAGAGTTTTAGTATGTGGTTAACACAATAAAGCTGTCCCTGGATTCAATGTTTTGCCAGATCACTATTTTATTTTGATACATCTAGCATTTAATTGCTGTCTGCACAAATAGAAAATATGTTAAAACAAAAGCAAATTTTGTAACTCTCGATACATCAAAGAAATAAAATTAAAACATTTGGGAAGAATGGAATGTTAAAACCTAGTAGATCTGGTTATTGATGGGTTAATGTTTCTTTTACAATTGGAACTCTGTGCAGTCGTAAGTACAAACATGCTCCATTGTTTGGAGCAGCCCAATGTTCAGACTTGATCCTCTGTTTCTCACTAAAGTTTGTGTCTTTGTTGTTTGTCAGGGGCTGGATTGGAATAGAAATGTGTGTTTAGGTTATAAGTGTTTGCAAAGGTTGTGGCCAGATTGTTTGCTGCTTTTGTGATATTAATGACTTTCTTTTCAAATCTGGCCTTTTTTTTTTCATTGTCTTTTAGAATCTCCAGATTTCTAAACATTTTTTTAAACTAATCTATTTTCAGTTTTCAATATGCCTAAATTCAAATCTTGCTAATTTGTCCGATTGCATTGGCATGTCAAAACTAAGTACTATAATGTAGCTTCTTGACTTAAAGACCAAAGCAAAGTCAGTGAAAAGATTTCATGATTTCTTTGAATCCAGTCACAGCTTTTCCTGGGATTTAAAAAAAGTGTTTGAATATCACTGTTTTCTAGAGGAAGAATGATTCAAGAGATGTATGAGCTTTATGACTTGCTATGCCAGTCTATTCAATAATGAACTCAAAGTCTTAGGTACCAAGGAGTATCTATTTTTATTTTGTCAAGCTTTAGAAATTTCGCAAAGAAAGAAAACAAAATCAATACTTTTCTATCTTAATGAAATTATTGAAATGTTCAATTTATGTCTTAGAAGTGATGTGTTAACAAGATTTTCACTTGATGTCAAACTTATGAAGAGATTTTCCCTGCAGCCTAAGCTTTCTACGTGTACATGAGGGAAAGCTCAATCCTGCTTCTCATGGGAAAGTGTCTTAAACAAAGCAAAAGGATTTCAAGTTCAAGGGTAATGCTTTGGTTCTGTAGTGTTAATTCATTTTTTTTGTTTGGTCTTTTTTAGGTGGATTAGATTTCAAGTGTTGTTTCACTACAGTCTATCATATTAAATGCACAAGTTGTTCTTCTCTCACATGTGACTTGTTATAATAGTTCTAATATTCACTGAAAAAAAAAATTAATGGGAATTTTTGCACAACTATAATTTAAAAAAAAAAATGTTTCACAGGATGTCTTTATAACATGAAACTGAGACAATATTGCAATCAAGTTTTCTTTAATTCTTTACCATTCTCAATGAATATTTTACAGGATATTGTTTTTACTGTCTCTATTCTTTCCTTTTTATCCCCATTTGTAGAGCTATATTTAAACCCAGTATTTAAATGATTCAATAGAAAGGTTTTTACTTGTAGCAACATGCCATTTTGGGTAGAATTGTTAACATCAGCTCTGAGTTTAAGAAATTATAAAATTATTATAGAAGTCTGTGTTACCTACTTACTTAGACTTAGTTCCTCCAGCGCTATTAGGCGCATTGGGCGGCAAGCTGTCTCCATAAAGATCTGTTGTTGGCAATGTCTGAAGCCTCCTCCCACCTGGTGTCCACTGTTCTGAGTCTGTGTAGCAGAGACAAAACAAATGTACATTACATTATGTTCTCTGGATTATTTATAGTTTAATAAAATGTCAGATCAGAAAAAAAAAAATGAAACAATTTAACAGTCATGATAGTTTAGTGCTAGAAACAAAAAGGTAGTACTAGGAATGTGTTAAGTTTGTGTGCAAAGCTGTCAACCATGTTGTTAGTGCTGCATTTAAAGTGCACAAGCTGTGACCGGAATAAATGATGGTCTTAAGTTAGTGCTCCATTAGTTTAAATGAGATCTGTTTGAAACAGTTAAATCAAAAAGTTGACCCTCATTCACATCAACATACTGTCCGCTTGCTTCCTGTACTAGGGAGTTGCCTGACTTGTGAGCCTGACCTACGAACTTTGGCCTTTGTTGTACACAACTATAGCAATACTTGAAAGCCTTACATTCTGTCAACTGAAATATGTTTTGTTGTTTTACAATGTCAGTATTGGAATCTGAATTCTGGAAATGTGTTCATTCACCTATTAGGTCAAAGGTCAGCTATATTCAACATACAACCTGGTATCCTTCAGTTGATACTCTTGGCAGCTAAAACCAAACTTTCACTCCGTTTTATATACATGTGAACATTGTTGCTAATAAATTCAGGTTACTGTCCGTTCTGTACATACATCCAGTGTTTTCTTTGTGCCATGTGTGTCCTGTGTCTTGGTGGCCTGTGTGTGTGTGTATTCTGTGACTTCAACATGGCACTGCAAATAGAGATTGCTAGGGTTCTCATATAAGCCTCATGCTAGATACATAAGAGGACCATGTTTATCAAGAGGCAACCGTAAACACAAGAGATATTAAAAATTTGATAATTCTGTTTATACAAAATAATGTTGAAGTCTAAACAAGTCTGTGCCAAAAACAGATGTAACTAAAGTTAAAGACATAAAGGAAAATGTGGTCTTCAATGTATTAGTATTGTTTCTATTTGTCAATTCATGTATTTTGTAAATAAGTTGCAGCAAAAATGTCATATTGATGCTCTTGCTTAAGCTTGGCTCTTTGAATTGGCTTTTAGATTTCATGTACATAAACGATTGGACTGATTTTTTGTGGCTAGTCTTCAGAGTATGCTGCATGGTTTGTTGGGATAGATTTGAATTATTTTGTAGGTTTGCTGGTTTTTAAATATTCAGAAGAGACTATGTGCATCAGTGATAGAGAAATGAAATGGCTTTTTGGCTAAGTCTATGAGTTTTGGCTTGATTTGGTTTGCTGTAAGTTTTGAAGAGTTATTTAGCCAGATTAGTGCATAGTTAAAGGAAGGCTCATAATTTAATGTTAACATTTGTTGTGTTAATAGACTTTATATCACCAGTATGATGCTCTAACATTCACCAACCTATATATTTGTATTGAGAGAATAGTTTAACACCTCTCTCTAACAGTATTGCTTTACATCTTTTTATGAATTCGTTTTTTGTTTTTTTTAAATAAACATATCTGTGCAGAACTTGGTCAACTATATACAACCTATAGATTTGAGTTTCAGTTTGTTTTTAACCGTTCTGAATCCGTTTTAACCGTTCTGAATCCATCAGCTGAGCATGGAGGAGTTAAGGATGTCCATTTTTATTTTGATGTAACCAGACTATTTAATTGTGTGTGAAATGTTACGTTTGATCATTTGGGTGTTTATTTGTTCATGCTGAATGAAGAAACAAACATGTTTTGTATTCCAAACTGGAACATTTCATAACTTGATGATTCACATATAATTGTGGAGAATGCTAACTGTGCTTGATGTTTTCACATTGACTTGGACAATATGATTAAATGTAACATTGCTTTCTGTCTACCGGGCAGATAGAATGTTGCAGTCATTGTGTAATTAAGTGTAATAGGTTGAATTGAGTTTTATAACTTTATTCAGTGTAATTGACTGTGTTAAATCTATGTGTAAATTGATTGGCTGCATTCATTCTGCTAGCATAATGAAAATAAAAGCTGCATTGTTTATGCAGGCATATTTAAGTGTAACGCCTGAATTGATTTTGCTGGTTGTAATGAATGTGTGGATTCTTGAACTGTGATTGTCATTGGCTGCATTGATGTCAGTTATAATTTGACTGATTCAGCTGTCCTCTTCATTCATTCCTTAATGTCATTGGTCAGCTTCCCATCCTAATATGGTCATGTTTAGATTGAATTGAACAGCAGTGCATAATGAATGGATGGTTTGGTGTCGGCAATGTCTCCAGTGTGTCATGACTTACTGTGAGGTTTCATAGATAAGAATTGTTTAAAATATAATGTTGATATAGTAGGTAGTCACTTTGGTTCCACAATGAAATTAATGAAGAAATGTAATGTTGATATAGTAGGTAGTCACTTTGGTTCCACAATGAAATTAATGAAGAAATGTTATGTTGATATAGTAGGTTGTCACTTTGGTTCCACAATGAAATTAATGAAGAAATGTTATGTTGTTGTTTTTTTCAGGCATAATTATTTGTTCCCTGGAATTAAATTTTTTTTTTTAATTGAAAACTTTTGGTAAATGATTTGCTGTTAAATTTGGTTGAATGTTTCTAAATTTAGACTTACAAAATTGTGTCCCTGTAGAATGTGTGTTCATGTATAGCTCAGAGAAGTATAAGGAAATTATTTGTGAAACTTTGACTTGTTGAATTACATAGGGCTCTATCTGCTTCATGTTTTTATATAATAAAAATGTTGCAAATTTATTCATGTGAACTAAAATAAAAAGAAAACCAATTTTTATCATTTATCTTGTGCCAGAGGTTGTGAAATTTTAACATATAAAAATGTGCTGGTATCCCAAGATAATTATATTTCTCAGGTTTTAAAAATAAACTTTAAGTTTGAACTGTTTAGTAAATTATTTTAATTTTGTTTAAAAACTTTGACTTTTTCATCTCCTCAATTGTGTTTTATAGAATTCTGTTGGCTTATGCCAGATTTTGCTCAATTCTAGTGTGATTTCTTTTTAGTTTTGGTCTTTCCTTTGTATTGACAAGCCTGGTAGAATACTAAGTTTATGATGGTGCTTAATATTTCTTTACTTTTTGTTTTTGTTTTTTAAAGGTAAATCTTTGTATGCCTTGAGACTAAGAGATTGTCAAAAACTAAAAATCTCATGGAAATGAGATCATTCTTAGTTTGTAATATTTATTAAATATTTTGTGTGTGAGTGATTATTTCACTGCCAGTTTGAGAGGGAAAATGTGAAGAATGTTGCTATTTTTTGGTTTCTTTACTGTGAAGATTGTTTATATTAGTTACACATTGTATGTACAAAAATAAATAATCTTAAGTGCTAATTTCATTAGCAGTGCTGTATATATATTTTGTCAATTGAATAAGAAAGCCAATCCGGCAGAATGCTGTGTCATTAGGTTATTTAAAAGTCTGCTTACTTGCATGCTAATGTAATGTAGGTTACCCACCAGACAGAACTAGAGGCTGTTGTTTTTTTTAAACATCATTTGTGAAGTATTACAATATCATAGGCTTACTAGTGAGTTATATATTTTTTTAAAAGTTTGTGGTTTATAAAAGGATTTATGTGGTATGGTCTGTGCTAAAATTCTGGTCACTTCTGATTGCAGGTCATTTGAGTGCCGTCTGCCTGTGTCATTTTTTTCCCCCACTGCTTTAAGATGCTGATAATTTTTGAACTGACTGTTCTGATTACAACAATGTTGTCAATACATGATGTATATACAGGACCACTTGGCTTTTGGTTTGTTCATACCCGTCCATTTTGTTGATTATAAAATCTGTATGTCTTTCTGTCTGTCTGAATGATACAAAAATTTTGAACAGGTCATTTCTCCCACTTCCCATTTTCAGGTCAAGTTGAAACTTTGCACAATTATTCATTGTCGATCATGACACATGAATCAATCAAAAGATTAACTAATTCGTTAAATAAATAGTGGTAATTAATTAATTTTGTTTGATATTGAAAAAAGGAAATAAATCTTACAGTACTGAAATATATGGGTGTAAATATGGTTCTTCCCCTAGATAAGATTTTTTAAAAAGAAAGTATTTTTGTGAATATTTTGCTTGTTCCAATGTTTACGTGTTTGAAAGTCTAGTACATCAAGTTGAAGCCCAAGATTCATTTCCAACAAAACGCATAGGCACACCATATATAGTCCAACAGTCAACAATAGTTTGAAGATGTTCCTGTTTAGTAAGTAGCACGTGTGTTTTAGAGGTGAACTCAGTTTCTTCAACAGTATTCATACGATGGAGGACCATCGCATCCCGAAAGTCATCCTCTACGGACAACTCGCGACTGGCTCAAGAAAAACTGGTCGCCCCCACCTCCGTTTTATAGATGTAATAAAACGGGACCTGAAATCAGTGAACATCAATACTGACCATTGGGAAGACATAGCCCAAGACCGCACCAGATGGAGAGAGACAGTGACCAAGAAAGCTATGGACAGCGAAAGAACATGGGCCTCAGCTCTGGAAGAAAAACGTACAATGCGAAAAATGGCCATTTCAAGTTTTTTTTTTTTTTTTTCATGCTTTTAGCTTTCTCAACACGCTAAGATTCTATCACTTCATCCGGACCAGTTGGCAAAATTGGGGGGGGGGGGTGAATTTTAGCGTAATCGTTTTTAAAATAATTAATTTAAAAAGTGGAACGACCTGAATTCGAACTAATGAATGAATCCGACCTTCTAACCACTCTGCCAGTGAGGTGTGTATGAAAATAGAAGATTGCATAGTTATCTATTGTTTATATCAGCCTTACTTTAAAGCGGCGACCTATAAAGGTAATATCACCACTTAAGTCAAATACACTTTCTTTCCTTTGTTTGAGAAACAAAAAAAAAATTAATTACCAATAGTTAATTAAACTAATTGGTTATTTTTAAAATTAATTCTTGTTCTGTCAGGTAAAAGAAATAATTATGCAAAATTTCAGCTTGATCCGAGATTGGATGTCGGAGAAAAAACGTGTATAAACTTTTTACCAGATAGAGTGAGTTGATATCAGCTTTGTCAAAAAACAAACAACAACACGTATCTAATAGTCGATCTGTTAGCCTCTGTTGATCTCTTATACTATACACGACTATATGGTTGGATGAATGTCTACACAAACTCTGTAACAACACGTGACCAGGCTATGTTCGGCTGCTTCTATTGCAATAGTTTCGTTTCTTTTGTAAATGAACCGAGCCAGATGGCGAGGGAACACAGCTGACGACGGAGTTCCTTAGTCAATCGTGACGACAGTATAGACCTACCACTTGACTAAGCAGTCTAGGGTTAATTAAAATGTCCATACAAATCATTGATCATCATCATCAAACTCCATTAGAGTGAGGGTTTGAGAGGCTCAAATCCTCTCTACCAAAAGCCCTGGACAGAAACCCTGCTGTCTTGCGTAGGAGCATACGTGTCACCATACAGGTCAAGAAGTTTTGGTTTCCCAGACCTGTCGAGACCGAGATGAGCAAGTCTGGGGCAGTCAAACCGAGTATAAGACAACAAATCATCGAAAGAGTAAAAATGGTTCACACCTGAATGAAGGAGAACCCTACAAACCTTATATAACCGAGTCAAACCGAGTAGAAGACAACAAATCATCGATAGAGTAAACACCTGAATGAAGGAGAACCCTACAAACCTTATATAACCGAGTCAAACCGAGTAGAAGACAACAAATCATCGATAGAGTAAACACCTGAATGAAGGAGAACCCTACAAACCTTATATAACCGAGTCAAACCGAATAGAAGACAACAAATCATCGATAGAGTAAACACCTGAATGAAGGAGAACCCTACAAACCTTATATAACCGAGTCAAACCGAGTAGAAGACAACAAATCATCGATAGAGTAAACACCTGAATGAAGGAGAACCCTACAAACCTTATATAACCGAGTCAAACCGAGTAGAAGACAACAAATCATCGATAGAGTAAACACCTGAATGAAGGAGAACCCTACAAACCTTATATAACCGAGTCAAACCGAGTAGAAGACAACAAATCATCGATAGAGTAAACACCTGAATGAAGGAGAACCCTACAAACCTTATATAACCGAGTCAAACCGAGTAGAAGACAACAAATCATCGATAGAGTAAACACCTGAATGAAGGAGAACCCTACAAACCTTATATAACCGAGTCAAACCGAGTAGAAGACAACAAATCATCGATAGAGTAAACACCTGAATGAAGGAGAACCCTACAAACCTTATATAACCGAGACAAACCGAGTAGAAGACAACAAATCATCGATAGAGTTCACACCTGAATGAAGGAGAACCCTACAAACCTTATATAACCGAGTCAAACCGAGTAGAAGACAACAAATCATCGATAGAGTAAACACCTGAATGAAGGAGAACCCTACAAACCTTATATAACCGAGTCAAACCGAGTAGAAGACAACAAATCATCGATAGAGTTCACACCTGAATGAAGGAGAACCCTACAAACCTTATATAACCGAGTCAAACCGAGTAGAAGACAACAAATCATCGATAGAGTAAACACCTGAATGAAGGAGAACCCTACAAACATTATATAACCGAGTCAAACCGAGTAGAAGACAACAAATCATCGATAGAGTAAACACCTGAATGAAGGAGAACCCTACAAACCTTATATAACCGAGTCAAACCGAGTATAAGACAACAAATCATCGATAGAGTTCACACCTGAATGAAGGAGAACCCTACAAACCTTATATAACCGAGTCAAACCGAGTAGAAGACAACAAATCATCGATAGAGTAAACACCTGAATGAAGGAGAACACTACAAACCTTATATAACCGAGTCAAACCGAGTAGAAGACAACAAATCATCGATAGAGTTCACACCTGAATGAAGGAGAACCCTACAAACCTTATATAACCGAGTCAAACCGAGTAGAAGACAACAAATCATCGATAGAGTAAACACCTGAATGAAGGAGAACCCTACAAACCTTATATAACCGAGTCAAACCGAATAGAAGACAACAAATCATCGATAGAGTAAACACCTGAATGAAGGAGAACCCTACAAACCTTATATAACCGAGTCAAACCGAGTAGAAGACAACAAATCATCGATAGAGTAAACACCTGAATGAAGGAGAACCCTACAAACCTTATATAACCGAGTCAAACCAAGTAGAAGACAACAAATCATCGATAGAGTAAACACCTGAATGAAGGAGAACCCTACAAACCTTATATAACCGAGTCAAACCGAGTAGAAGACAACAAATAATCGATAGAGTAAACACCTGAATGAAGGAGAACCCTACAAACCTTATATAACCGAGTCAAACCGAGTAGAAGACAACAAATCATCGATAGAGTAAACACCTGAATGAAGGAGAACCCTACAAACCTTATATAACCGAGTCAAACCGAGTAGAAGACAACAAATCATCGATAGAGTTCACACCTGAATGAAGGAGAACCCTACAAACCTTATATAACCGAGTCAAACCGAGTAGAAGACAACAAATCATCGATAGAGTAAACACCTGAATGAAGGAGAACCCTACAAACCTTATATAACCGAGTCAAACCGAGTAGAAGACAACAAATCATCGATAGAGTTCACACCTGAATGAAGGAGAACCCTACAAACCTTATATAACCGAGTCAAACCGAGTAGAAGACAACAAATCATCGATAGAGTAAACACCTGAATGAAGGAGAACCCTACAAACATTATATAACCGAGTCAAACCGAGTAGAAGACAACAAATCATCGATAGAGTAAACACCTGAATGAAGGAGAACCCTACAAACCTTATATAACCGAGTCAAACCGAGTAGAAGACAACAAATCATCGATAGAGTTCACACCTGAATGAAGGAGAACCCTACAAACCTTATATAACCGAGTCAAACCGAGTATAAGACAACAAATCATCGATAGAGTTCACACCTGAATGAAGGAGAACCCTTCAGACCTTATATAACCGAGTTAAACCGAGTAGAAGACAACAAATCATCGATAGAGTTCACACCTGAATGAAGGAGAACCCTACAAACCTTATATAACCGAGTCAAACCGAGTAGAAGACAACAAATCATCGATAGAGTAAACACCTGAATGAAGGAGAACCCTACAAACCTTATATAGCCGAGTCAAACCGAGTAGAAGACAACAAATCATCGATAGAGTAAACACCTGAATGAAGGAGAACCCTACAAACCTTATATAACCGAGTCAAACCGAGTAGAAGACAACAAATCATCGATAGAGTAAACACCTGAATGAAGGAGAACCCTACAAACCTTATATAACCGAGTCAAACCGAGTAGAAGACAACAAATCATCGATAGAGTAAACACCTGAATGAAGGAGAACCCTACAAACCTTATATAACCGAGTCAAACCGAGTAGAAGACAACAAATCATCGATAGAGTTCACACCTGAATGAAGGAGAACCCTACAAACCTTATATAACCGAGTCAAACCGAGTAGAAGACAACAAATCATCGATAGAGTAAACACCTGAATGAAGGAGAACCCTACAAACCTTATATAACCGAGTCAAACCGAGTAGAAGACAACAAATCATCGATAGAGTTCACACCTGAATGAAGGAGAACCCTACAAACCTTATATAACCGAGTCAAACCGAGTAGAAGACAACAAATCATCGATAGAGTAAACACCTGAATGAAGGAGAACCCTACAAACATTATATAACCGAGTCAAACCGAGTAGAAGACAACAAATCATCGATAGAGTAAACACCTGAATGAAGGAGAACCCTACAAACCTTATATAACCGAGTCAAACCGAGTAGAAGACAACAAATCATCGATAGAGTTCACACCTGAATGAAGGAGAACCCTACAAACCTTATATAACCGAGTCAAACCGAGTATAAGACAACAAATCATCGATAGAGTTCACACCTGAATGAAGGAGAACCCTTCAGACCTTATATAACCGAGTTAAACCGAGTAGAAGACAACAAATCATCGATAGAGTTCACACCTGAATGAAGGAGAACCCTACAAACCTTATATAACCGAGTCAAACCGAGTAGAAGACAACAAATCATCGATAGAGTAAACACCTGAATGAAGGAGAACCCTACAAACCTTATATAACCGAGTCAAACCGAGTAGAAGACAACAAATCATCGATAGAGTAAACACCTGAATGAAGGAGAACCCTACAAACCTTATATAACCGAGTCAAACCGAGTAGAAGACAACAAATCATCGATAGAGTAAACACCTGAATGAAGGAGAACCCTACAAACCTTATATAACCGAGTCAAACCGAGTAGAAGACAACAAATCATCGATAGAGTAAACACCTGAATGAAGGAGAACCCTACAAACCTTATATAACCGAGTCAAACCGAGTAGAAGACAACAAATCATCGATAGAGTAAACACCTGAATGAAGGAGAACCCTACAAACCTTATATAACCGAGTCAAACCGAGTAGAAGACAACAAATCATCGATAGAGTAAACACCTGAATGAAGGAGAACCCTACAAACCTTATATAACCGAGTCAAACCGAGTAGAAGACAACAAATCATCGATAGAGTTCACACCTGAATGAAAGAGAACCCTACAAACCTTATATAACCGAGTCAAACCGAGTAGAAGACAACAAATCATCGATAGAGTAAACACCTGAATAAAGGAGAACCCTACAAACCTTATATAACCGAGTCAAACCGAGTAGAAGACAACAAATCATCGATAGAGTAAACACCTGAATGAAGGAGAACCCTACAAACCTTATATAACCGAGTCAAACCGAGTAGAAGACAACAAATCATCGATAGAGTAAACACCTGAATGAAGGAGAACCCTACAAACCTTATATAACCGAGTCAAACCGAGTAGAAGACAACAAATCATCGATAGAGTTCACACCTGAATGAAGGAGAACCCTACAAACCTTATATAACCGAGTCAAACCGAGTAGAAGACAACAAATCATCGATAGAGTAAACACCTGAATGAAGGAGAACCCTACAAACCTTATATAACCGAGTCAAACCGAGTAGAAGACAACAAATCATCGATAGAGTTCACACCTGAATGAAGGAGAACCCTACAAACCTTATATAACCGAGTCAAACCGAGTAGAAGACAACAAATCATCGATAGAGTAAACACCTGAATGTAGGAGAACCCTACAAACCTTATATAACCGAGTCAAACCGAGTAGAAGACAACAAATCATCGATAGAGTTCACACCTGAATGAAGGAGAACCCTACAAACCTTATATAACCGAGTCAAACCGAGAAGAAGACAACAAATCATCGATAGAGTAAACACCTGAATGAAGGAGAACCCTACAAACCTTATATAACCGAGTCAAACCGAGTAGAAGACAACAAATCATCGATAGAGTTCACACCTGAATGAAGGAGAACCCTACAAACCTTATATAACCGAGTCAAACCGAGTAGAAGACAACAAATCATCGATAGAGTAAACACCTGAATGAAGGAGAACCCTACAAACATTATATAACCGAGTCAAACCGAGTAGAAGACAACAAATCATCGATAGAGTAAACACCTGAATGAAGGAGAACCCTACAAACCTTATATAACCGAGTCAAACCGAGTAGAAGACAACAAATCATCGATAGAGTTCACACCTGAATGAAGGAGAACCCTACAAACCTTATATAACCGAGTCAAACCGAGTAGAAGACAACAAATCATCGATAGAGTAAACACCTGAATGAAGGAGAACCCTACAAACCTTATATAACCGAGTCAAACCGAGTAGAAGACAACAAATCATCGATAGAGTAAACACCTGAATGAAGGAGAACCCTACAAACCTTATATAACCGAGTCAAACCGAGTAGAAGACAACAAATCATCGATAGAGTTCACACCTGAATGAAGGAGAACCCTACAAACCTTATATAACCGAGTCAAACCGAGTAGAAGACAACAAATCATTGATAGAGTAAACACCTGAATGAAGGAGAACCCTACAAACCTTATATAACCGAGTCAAACCGAGTAGAAGACAACAAATCATCGATAGAGTTCACACCTGAATGAAGGAGAACCCTACAAACCTTATATAACCGAGTCAAACCGAGTAGAAGACAACAAATCATCGATAGAGTTCACACCTGAATGAAGGAGAACCCTTCAGACCTTATATAACCGAGTTAAACCGAGTAGAAGACAACAAATCATCGATAGAGTTCACACCTGAATGAAGGAGAACCCTACAAACCTTATATAACCGAGTCAAACCGAGTAGAAGACAACAAATCATCGATAGAGTAAACACCTGAATGAAGGAGAACCCTACAAACCTTATATAACCGAGTCAAACCGAGTAGAAGAAAACAAATCATCGATAGAGTAAACACCTGAATAAAGGAGAACCCTACAAACCTTATATAACCGAGTCAAACCGAGTAGAAGACAACAAATCATCGATAGAGTAAACACCTGAATGAAGGAGAACCCTACAAACCTTATATAACCGAGTCAAACCGAGTAGAAGACAACAAATCATCGATAGAGTAAACACCTGAATGAAGGAGAACCCTACAAACCTTATATAACCGAGTCAAACCGAATAGAAGACAACAAATCATCGATAGAGTAAACACCTGAATGAAGGAGAACCCTACAAACCTTATATAACCGAGTCAAACCGAGTAGAAGACAACAAATCATCGATAGAGTAAACACCTGAATGAAGGAGAACCCTACAAACCTTATATAACCGAGTCAAACCGAGTAGAAGACAACAAATCATCGATAGAGTTCACACCTGAATGAAAGAGAACCCTACAAACCATATATAACCGAGTCAAACCGAGTAGAAGACAACAAATCATCGATAGAGTAAACACCTGAATAAAGGAGAACCCTACAAACCTTATATAACCGAGTCAAACCGAGTAGAAGACAACAAATCATCGATAGAGTAAACACCTGAATGAAGGAGAACCCTACAAACCTTATATAACCGAGTCAAACCGAGTGGAAGACAACAAATCATCGATAGAGTAAACACCTGAATGAAGGAGAACCCTACAAACCTTATATAACCGAGTCAAACCGAGTAGAAGACAACAAATCATCGATAGAGTTCACACCTGAATGAAGGAGAACCCTACAAACCTTATATAACCGAGTCAAACCGAGTAGAAGACAACAAATCATCGATAGAGTAAACACCTGAATGAAGGAGAACCCTACAAACCTTATATAACCGAGTCAAACCGAGTAGAAGACAACAAATCATCGATAGAGTTCACACCTGAATGAAGGAGAACCCTACAAACCTTATATAACCGAGTCAAACCGAGTAGAAGACAACAAATCATCGATAGAGTAAACACCTGAATGAAGGAGAACCCTACAAACCTTATAAAACCGAGTCAAACCGAGTAGAAGACAACAAATCATCGATAGAGTTCACACCTGAATGAAGGAGAACCCTACAAACCTTATATAACCGAGTCAAACCGAGTATAAGACAACAAATCATCGATAGAGTTCACACCTGAATGAAGGAGAACCCTTCAAACCTTATATAACCGAGTTAAACCGAGTAGAAGACAACAAATCATCGATAGAGTTCACACCTGAATGAAGGAGAACCCTACAAACCTTATATAACCGAGTCAAACCGAGTAGAAGACAACAAATCATCTATAGAGTAAACACCTGAATGAAGGAGAACCCTACAAACCTTATATAACCGAGTCAAACCGAGTAGAAGACAACAAATCATCGATAGAGTAAACACCTGAATGAAGGAGAACCCTACAAACCTTATATAACCGAGTCAAACCGAGTAGAAGACAACAAATCATCGATAGAGTTCACACCTGAATGAAAGAGAACCCTACAAACCATATATAACCGAGTCAAACCGAGTAGAAGACAACAAATCATCGATAGAGTAAACACCTGAATGAAGGAGAACCCTACAAACCTTATATAACCGAGTCAAACCGAGTAGAAGAGAACAAATCATCGATAGAGTAAACACCTGAATGAAGGAGAACCCTACAAACCTTATATAACCGAGTCAAACCGAGTAGAAGACAACAAATCATCGATAGAGTAAACACCTGAATGAAGGAGAACCCTACAAACCTTATATAACCGAGTCAAACCGAATAGAAGACAACAAATCATCGATAGAGTAAACACCTGAATGAAGGAGAACCCTACAAACCTTATATAACCGAGTCAAACCGAGTAGAAGACAACAAATCATCGATAGAGTAAACACCTGAATGAAGGAGAACCCTACAAACCTTATATAACCGAGTCAAACCGAGTAGAAGACAATAAATCATCGATAGAGTTCACACTTGAATGAAAGAGAACCCTACAAACCATATATAACCGAGTCAAACCGAGTAGAAGACAACAAATCATCGATAGAGTAAACACCTGAATGAAGGAGAACCCTACAAACCTTATATAACCGAGTCAAACCGAGTAGAAGACAACAAATCATCGATAGAGTAAACACCTGAATGAAGGAGAACCCTACAAACCTTATATAACCGAGTCAAACCGAGTAGAAGACAACAAATCATCGTTAGAGTAAACACCTGAATGAAGGAGAACCCTACAAACCTTATATAACCGAGTCAAACCGAGTAGAAGACAACAAATCATCGATAGAGTTCACACCTGAATGAAAGAGAACCCTACAAACCTTATATAACCGAGTCAAACCGAGTAGAAGACAACAAATCATCGATAGAGTAAACACCTGAATGAAGGAGAACCCTACAAACCTTATATAACCGAGTCAAACCGAGTAGAAGACAACAAATCATCGATAGAGTTCACACCTGAATGAAGGAGAACCCTACAAACCTTATATAACCGAGTCAAACCGAGTAGAAGACAACAAATCATCGATAGAGTAAACACCTGAATGAAGGAGAACCCTACAAACCTTATATAACCGAGTCAAACCGAGTAGAAGACAACAAATCATCGATAGAGTTCACACCTGAATGAAAGAGAACCCTACAAACCATATATAACCGAGTCAAACCGAGTAGAAGACAACAAATCATCGATAGAGTAAACACCTGAATGAAGGAGAACCCTACAAACCTTATATAACCGAGTCAAACCGAGTAGAAGACAACAAATCATCGATAGAGTAAACACCTGAATGAAGGAGAACCCTACAAACCTTATATAACCGAGTCAAACCGAGTAGAAGACAACAAATCATCGATAGAGTTCACTCCTGAATGAAAGAGAACCCTACAAACCATATATAACCGAGTCAAACCGAGTAGAAGACAACAAATCATCGATAGAGTAAACACCTGAATGAAGGAGAACCCTACAAACCTTATATAACCGAGTCAAACCGAGTAGAAGACAACAAATCATCGATAGAGTTCACACCTGAATGAAGGAGAACCCTACAAACCTTATATAACCGAGTCAAACCGAGTAGAAGACAACAAATCATCGATAGAGTAAACACCTGAATGAAGGAGAACCCTACAAACCTTATATAACCGAGTCAAACCGAGTAGAAGACAACAAATCATCGATAGAGTAAACACCTGAATGAAGGAGAACCCTACAAACCTTATATAACCGAGTCAAACCGAGTAGAAGACAACAAATCATCGATAGAGTAAACACCTGAATGAAGGAGAACCCTACAAACCTTATATAACCGAGTCAAACCGAGTAGAAGACAACAAATCATCGATAGAGTTCACACCTGAATGAAAGAGAACCCTACAAACCATATATAACCGAGTCAAACCGAGTAGAAGACAACAAATCATCGATAGAGTAAACACCTGAATGAAGGAGAACCCTACAAACCTTATATAACCGAGTCAAACCGAGTAGAAGACAACAAATCATCGATAGAGTTCACACCTGAATGAAGGAGAACCCTACAAACCTTATATAACCGAGTCAAACCGAGTAGAAGACAACAAATCATCGATAGAGTAAACACCTGAATGAAGGAGAACCCTACAAACCTTATATAACCGAGTCAAACCGAGTAGAAGACAACAAATCATCGATAGAGTTCACACCTGAATGAAGGAGAACCCTACAAACCTTATATAACCGAGTCAAACCGAGTAGAAGACAACAAATCATCGATAGAGTAAACACCTGAATGAAGGAGAACCCTACAAACCTTATATAACCGAGTCAAACCGAGTAGAAGACAACAAATCATCGATAGAGTTCACACCTGAATGAAGGAGAACCCTACAAACCTTATATAACCGAGTCAAACCGAGTAGAAGACAACAAATCATCGATAGAGTAAACACCTGAATGAAGGAGAACCCTACAAACCTTATATAACCGAGTCAAACCGAGTAGAAGACAACAAATCATCGATAGAGTTCACACCTGAATGAAGGAGAACCCTACAAACCTTATATAACCGAGTCAAACCGAGTAGAAGACAACAAATCATCGATAGAGTAAACACCTGAATGAAGGAGAACCCTACAAACCTTATATAACCGAGTCAAACCGAGTAGAAGACAACAAATCATCGATAGAGTAAACACCTGAATGAAGGAGAACCCTACAAACCTTATATAACCGAGTCAAACCGAGTAGAAGACAACAAATCATCGATAGAGTTCACACCTGAATGAAAGAGAACCCTACAAACCATATATAACCGAGTCAAACCGAGTAGAAGACAACAAATCATCGATAGAGTAAACACCTGAATGAAGGAGAACCCTACAAACCTTATATAACCGAGTCAAACCGAGTAGAAGACAACAAATCATCGATAGAGTTCACACCTGAATGAAGGAGAACCCTACAAACCTTATATAACCGAGTCAAACCGAGTAGAAGACAACAAATCATCGATAGAGTAAACACCTGAATGAAGGAGAACCCTACAAACCTTATATAACCGAGTCAAACCGAGTAGAAGACAACAAATCATCGATAGAGTAAACACCTGAATGAAGGAGAACCCTACAAACCTTATATAACCGAGTCAAACCGAGTAGAAGACAACAAATCATCGATAGAGTTCACACCTGAATGAAGGAGAACCCTACAAACCTTATATAACCGAGTCAAACCGAGTAGAAGACAACAAATCATCGATAGAGTAAACACCTGAATGAAGGAGAACCCTACAAACCTTATATAACCGAGTCAAACCGAGTAGAAGACAACAAATCATCGATAGAGTAAACACCTGAATGAAGGAGAACCCTACAAACCTTATATAACCGAGTCAAACCGAGTAGAAGACAACAAATCATCGATAGAGTAAACACCTGAATGAAGGAGAACCCTACAAACCTTATATAACCGAGTCAAACCGAGTAGAAGACAACAAATCATCGATAGAGTTCACACCTGAATGAAGGAGAACCCTACAAACCTTATATAACCGAGTCAAACCGAGTAGAAGACAACAAATCATTGATAGAGTAAACACCTGAATGAAGGAGAACCCTACAAACCTTATATAACCGAGTCAAACCGAGTAGAAGACAACAAATCATCGATAGAGTTCACACCTGAATGTAGGAGAACCCTACAAACCTTATATAACCGAGTCAAACCGAGTAGAAGACAACAAATCATCGATAGAGTAAACACCTGAATGAAGGAGAACCCTACAAACCTTATATAACCGAGTCAAACCGAGTAGAAGACAACAAATTATCGATAGAGTAAACACCTGAATGAAGGAGAACCCTACAAACCTTATATAACCGAGTCAAACCGAGTAGAAGACAACAAATCATCGATAGAGTAAACACCTGAATGAAGGAGAACCCTACAAACCTTATATAACCGAGTCAAACCGAGTAGAAGACAACAAATCATCGATAGAGTTCACACCTGAATGAAGGAGAACCCTACAAACCTTATATAACCGAGTCAAATCGAGTAGAAGACAACAAATCATCGATAGAGTAAACACCTGAATGAAGGAGAACCCTACAAACCTTATATAACCGAGTCAAACCGAGTAGAAGACAACAAATCATCGATAGAGTTCACACCTGAATGAAGGAGAACCCTACAAACCTTATATAACCGAGTCAAACCGAGTAGAAGACAACAAATCATCGATAGAGTTCACACCTGAATGAAGGAGAACCCTACAAACCTTATATAACCGAGTCAAACCGAGTAGAAGACAACAAATCATCGATAGAGTTCACACCTGAATGAAGGAGAACCCTACAAACCTTATATAACCGAGTCAAACCGAGTAGAAGACAACAAATCATCGATAGAGTAAACACCTGAATGAAGGAGAACCCTACAAACCTTATATAACTGAGTCAAACCGAGTAGAAGACAACAAATCATCGATAGAGTAAACACCTGAATGAAGGAGAACCCTACAAACCTTATATAAACGAGTCAAACCGAATAGAAGACAACAAATCATCGATAGAGTAAACACCTGAATGAAGGAGAACCCTACAAACCTTATATAACCGAGTCAAACCGAGTAGAAGACAACAAATCATCGATAGAGTAAACACCTGAATGAAGGAGAACCCTATAAACCTTATATAACCGAGTCAAACCGAGTAGAAGACAACAAATCATCGATAGAGTTCACACCTGAATGAAGGAGAACCCTACAAACCTTATATAACCGAGTCAAACCGAGTAGAAGACAACAAATCATTGATAGAGTAAACACCTGAATGAAGGAGAACCCTACAAACCTTATATAACCGAGTCAAACCGAGTAGAAGACAACAAATCATCGATAGAGTTCACACCTGAATGAAGGAGAACCCTACAAACCTTATATAACCGAGTCAAACCGAGTAGAAGACAACAAATCATCGATAGAGTAAACACCTGAATGAAGGAGAACCCTACAAACCTTATATAACCGAGTCAAACCGAGTAGAAGACAACAAATTATCGATAGAGTAAACACCTGAATGAAGGAGAACCCTACAAACCTTATATAACCGAGTCAAACCGAGTAGAAGACAACAAATCATCGATAGAGTAAACACCTGAATGAAGGAGAACCCTACAAACCTTATATAACCGAGTCAAACCGAGTAGAAGACAACAAATCATCGATAGAGTTCACACCTGAATGAAGGAGAACCCTACAAACCTTATATAACCGAGTCAAATCGAGTAGAAGACAACAAATCATCGATAGAGTAAACACCTGAATGAAGGAGAACCCTACAAACCTTATATAACCGAGTCAAACCGAGTAGAAGACAACAAATCATCGATAGAGTTCACACCTGAATGAAGGAGAACCCTACAAACCTTATATAACCGAGTCAAACCGAGTAGAAGACAACAAATCATCGATAGAGTAAACACCTGAATGAAGGAGAACCCTACAAACCTTATATAACCGAGTCAAACCGAGTAGAAGACAACAAATCATCGATAGAGTTCACTCCTGAATGAAGGAGAACCCTACAAACCTTATATAACCGAGTCAAACCGAGTAGAAGACAACAAATCATCGATAGAGTAAACACCTGAATGAAGAAGAACCCTACAAACCTTATATAACCGAGTCAAACCGAATAGAAGACAACAAATCATCGATAGAGTAAACACCTGAATGAAGGAGAACCCTACAAACCTTATATAACCGAGTCAAACCGAGTAGAAGACAACAAATCATCGATAGAGTAAACACCTAAATGAAGGAGAACCCTACAAACCTTATATAACCGAGTCAAACCGAGTAGAAGACAACAAATCATCGATAGAGTTCACACCTGAATGAAGGAGAACCCTACAAACCTTATATAACCGAGTCAAACCGAGTAGAAGACAACAAATCATCGATAGAGTAAACACCTGAATGAAGGAGAACCCTACAAACCTTATATAACCGAGTCAAACCGAGTAGAAGACAACAAATCATCGATAGAGTTCACACCTGAATGAAGGAGAACCCTACAAACCTTATATAACCGACTCAAACCGAGTAGAAGACAACAAATCATCGATAGAGTAAACACCTGAATGAAGGAGAACCCTACAAACCTTATATAACCGAGTCAAACCGAGTAGAAGACAACAAATCATCGATAGAGTTCACACCTGAATGAAGGAGAACCCTACAAACCTTATATAACCGAGTCAAACCGAGTAGAAGACAACAAATCATCGATAGAGTTCACACCTGAATGAAGGAGAACCCTACAAACCTTATATAACCGAGTCAAACCGAGTAGAAGACAACAAATCATCGATAGAGTAAACACCTGAATGAAGGAGAACCCTACAAACCTTATATAACTGAGTCAAACCGAGTAGAAGACAACAAATCATCGATAGAGTAAACACCTGAATGAAGGAGAACCCTACAAACCTTATATAAACGAGTCAAACCGAATAGAAGACAACAAATCATCGATAGAGTAAACACCTGAATGAAGGAGAACCCTACAAACCTTATATAACCGAGTCAAACCGAGTAGAAGACAACAAATCATCGATAGAGTAAACACCTGAATGAAGGAGAACCCTACAAACCTTATATAACCGAGTCAAACCGAGTAGAAGACAACAAATCATCGATAGAGTTCACACCTGAATGAAGGAGAACCCTACAAACCTTATATAACCGAGTCAAATCGAGTAGAAGACAACAAATCATCGATAGAGTAAACACCTGAATGAAGGAGAACCCTACAAACCTTATATAACCGAGTCAAACCGAGTAGAAGACAACAAATCATCGATAGAGTTCACACCTGAATGAAGGAGAACCCTACAAACCTTATATAACCGAGTCAAACCGAGTAGAAGACAACAAATCATCGATAGAGTAAACACCTGAATGAAGGAGAACCCTACAAACCTTATATAACCGAGTCAAACCGAGTAGAAGACAACAAATCATCGATAGAGTTCACTCCTGAATGAAGGAGAACCCTACAAACCTTATATAACCGAGTCAAACCGAGTAGAAGACAACAAATCATCGATAGAGTAAACACCTGAATGAAGAAGAACCCTACAAACCTTATATAACCGAGTCAAACCGAATAGAAGACAACAAATCATCGATAGAGTAAACACCTGAATGAAGGAGAACCCTACAAACCTTATATAACCGAGTCAAACCGAGTAGAAGACAACAAATCATCGATAGAGTAAACACCTAAATGAAGGAGAACCCTACAAACCTTATATAACCGAGTCAAACCGAGTAGAAGACAACAAATCATCGATAGAGTTCACACCTGAATGAAGGAGAACCCTACAAACCTTATATAACCGAGTCAAACCGAGTAGAAGACAACAAATCATCGATAGAGTAAACACCTGAATGAAGGAGAACCCTACAAACCTTATATAACCGAGTCAAACCGAGTAGAAGACAACAAATCATCGATAGAGTTCACACCTGAATGAAGGAGAACCCTACAAACCTTATATAACCGACTCAAACCGAGTAGAAGACAACAAATCATCGATAGAGTAAACACCTGAATGAAGGAGAACCCTACAAACCTTATATAACCGAGTCAAACCGAGTAGAAGACAACAAATCATCGATAGAGTTCACACCTGAATGAAGGAGAACCCTACAAACCTTATATAACCGAGTCAAACCGAGTAGAAGACAACAAATCATCGATAGAGTTCACACCTGAATGAAGGAGAACCCTACAAACCTTATATAACCGAGTCAAACCGAGTAGAAGACAACAAATCATCGATAGAGTAAACACCTGAATGAAGGAGAACCCTACAAACCTTATATAACTGAGTCAAACCGAGTAGAAGACAACAAATCATCGATAGAGTAAACACCTGAATGAAGGAGAACCCTACAAACCTTATATAAACGAGTCAAACCGAATAGAAGACAACAAATCATCGATAGAGTAAACACCTGAATGAAGGAGAACCCTACAAACCTTATATAACCGAGTCAAACCGAGTAGAAGACAACAAATCATCGATAGAGTAAACACCTGAATGAAGGAGAACCCTATAAACCTTATATAACCGAGTCAAACCGAGTAGAAGACAACAAATCATCGATAGAGTAAACACCTGAATGAAGGAGAACCCTACAAACCTTATATAACCGAGTCAAACCGAGTAGAAGACAACAAATCATCGATAGAGTAAACACCTGAATGAAGGAGAACCCTACAAACCTTATATAACCGAGTCAAACCGAGTATAAGACAACAAATCATCGATAGAGTTCACACCTGAATGAAGGAGAACCCTACAAACCTTATATAACCGAGTCAAACCGAGTAGAAGACATCAAATCATCGATAGAGTAAACACCTGAATGAAGGAGAACCCTACAAACCTTATATAACCGAGTCAAACCGAGTAGAAGACAACAAATCATCGATAGAGTTCACACCTGAATGAAGGAGAACCCTACAAACCTTATATAACCGAGTCAAACCGAGTAGAAGACAACAAATCATCGATAGAGTTCACACCTGAATGAAGGAGAACCCTACAAACCTTATATAACCGAGTCAAACCGAGTAGAAGACAACAAATCATCGATAGAGTAAACACCTGAATGAAGGAGAACCCTACAAACCTTATATAACCGAGTCAAACCGAGTAGAAGACAACAAATCATCGATAGAGTTCACACCTGAATGAAGGAGAACCCTACAAAACTTATATAACACGAATGTGGCAGTGATAGTTAGTCTTTGTTTTAATGCTGTTAATAATATAACATTGTGCTGATCAATGGCACAATTTTGTTACTGTAGGCTTTATTATTTTGTTTAGTAGTGACAATTTAAAGTAAATATTTCATAATAACATTGCTTTGATGGTACGTGATGTTTTGGCGGAGTCGTCTTGGTGCGAGATGTTTTTTGCTGGAGCCGTTTTGGCACGAGTTTTTTTTTTTCATGAATATATAATAAGTCAGAGTCCTACCTGAGACCATGGTAATGGCAAGCTTCCCCCTCCCCCTCCCTTCCCAATTCTATGCGAGATCAGCCAAGCGTATTAGATTAAACGCATAAACATGTTATAAATATTCTAGAATCGTTTAAATACAAAGTAGGAAAGGTAAGATTTCTACTTGGGATCACCCCACCCCCCCATAAGCTATACGCGAGATGTGCACAGGATAACAGTCACTAGTATTCTCTCGCCTTTGTTTCAAGGTACAAATCATTTTCGATTCCCACATAAAATAGCATCTATTTTTTTCTATCATTGTTTTCTTTTGATTTGGGCAATATTAAAACTCGCACTCGCGTTACTATGTGATTTAAAAATAATTACAAAACAAAATTAAAGACCAAAATAATGGATAGAGATGTCTCTTATCATTCTTATTTAAAGAAATAATACTATGAATGATCAAAATTTTTCGCGCCAAAACGTCCCTTGCGCCAAAAACGACCATAGCGCCAAACTGGCTGCGCCAAAACGGTCGCGCCCAAACGACTGCGCCAAAACGTCATGTTTCGTTGTTTTGATACTTTCCAGAAAATGTTTATAGGGACGGATGTAAGTAAATGAAGGCCCCGAGGCAGAATTTTTGTGGAAGCCCATACACGTTTTAGAAAGCTTTAATAAAAATCCACATTTTATTTATAATATCTAAAAACATATTATAAAAGAAAGAGAGTACTTGAAAATTAAATTACATTTTCCTTCATAAAAATACTATTAATTAATAAACATATTTTAATAACAAAAAATGTAAATTTCTAGGACTTACGCAATGTAGTAAATCCTAAGTACAAGACGAGAATATGAGCGCACTTAAAGCGGACACATACAAATCACGGCGGTGTTGCCAACTGTAAAATTGAAAGTATTGTTGGTAAAAATGCGAGATAAAAAAGTTACCCCCCCCCTCCCCCCGTAAAGTTGCTGACCCGTCAAATATGATTTTTTCTCTATTTTTATTTCGGCCCGGAGGGGGTTGGGGGGTTCTTATGTAATCCCCTGAGCTGTAGCTCCGCCTGCACTCCTTTAAATCCGTCTCTGAATGCATGTGTTTGATAGAGGGTACGGGCTCGGGTAGAGTGGATTAAAAAAAATACTATTTAATATTTAAAAAGTTGCTATTACAAATGTAGAACAGCATACTCTTAGGATAAGTTAGTTACATTGTCACTGTATACTGTTTGAAATTTATAGCTAACCTCCTGACCATGCCCAGAATAGGCTAATGATACCTTACTAGTTTTACAAATCCAATGAATAATAAAACTCCTAAACCTGAAGAATGCCTACGTTTTTTTTTCGAAAGACATTACCTTCTCACATCATAAAGGTTTGTTGAACCGTTTGGCCAAGGGCGGCCTTAACATTGCGCGAGCCACGGGCGAGTGTCATTTCGGGGTCACGAATATATGTACGATGGGCTGATTCTCTGAATCGCCGGGCCCCCCTCGCAATCATCTAAGGCCGCCTCTGCTTGGGGCACCACACATGCTGTTGACAGTCTTCCTCCATTCCTCAAAAGACATGGATGGAGTACTTGAAATGTCAGACTATTTTGTGTCGAATTAAAAAAAATATATATATTTGCCCCTGAATTGGACGACATAACAGTTTCTTTATGTTACAGCCATCATTCCTGGAATTCCCAATGATTACAAATCCAACACATGTCTTGACGTAATGGAAATATCTTGACATGGCAATAAGGATTCTTTTGTCATTTTCTTAATTGATCAGTGACAATTTCATGACGCATTCTGTGAGTGTGAGGTCACATCGAGGTAATAGGAAGATGTAATAAGAGAAAATGGTAGCGACTTCCAAGTTTGACCAAGGTAAAAGAACATATCACTGAGCATTCGTTATCTGGCTTCTAGACCAAGGTCTGCCCATCTATACTTAATCTGCTTAACAATTTTTTTTAATTCTGGAGATTTCCGACTACGTTCGACATTGAGAAGATATACTATTAATATTTCTGTCAATACTTGTGTTGGTTTGTAAGTACACTGTATTTATTTAAGGTTTATTTTGTATTGAATATTATTTGATAACTAACACAAAACAATAGTGAAATTAAATAATGTTAATGTCGACTAAGTATGAGACAGAATCTTAACTTGAAATGTTTAAAGCATATATAAATATATATATTGAGGCCTATATATTTATATATTGTTGTCACCCTGCCTTGCACCAGTGCTTGAGGTGCGCACTAGCGCACTAGTGAACGTAAACAGGAAGACACTAGAAGAGAGAGAAGAACAGTGCATCAGGGATTGTGAAGAGTCTGAATGTTTGGGAAACTAAGAGGCCAACTTTTGTGCTGCCTGAAGGTTGTAGTAGGGACCTGGAGCGAAGCGGGGAAGGCTGTCGTTGGTCCACATTCGGGTTAAGTAGCAAAGGACTGGTATACTTGGTAGTAAGACTCTGAGGAAGCTGAAGGATGAATCATCATGTTATGTGTTTACCCTAGTGAATAAACACAACTATTATTTCCTGTTAAACTGTGTTGAGTTGCTGTGTTGTGTTCAGTGAGGTAATGGTACCTATCCGTTTAATCATGGTACAGATCTGCTCGTTGATCTCTTTAAGCACAGCACTCATGACCTCTCTGATATCTGGTTCTACCTCAAACAGGTAGGTCTCGGGATCCCCCCCCCCCTTCATCAACCAGGTTCTTTTTTTTGACGGTACGCTTTAAATGTGTGGAAAAATTATTACTTTTCTTGTATTTTAACGTTTGTTATTAATTTATTAGTAGTTAAAAGTTGGGCAATCCATCACCGTGTACAGGCATCTAAAAAAAGCACTGTATATATTTATATGGTCTCATAGACAGTTAATAATCTGAGGTCATAGCGATGGTCGTAATGTTAACAAGTGCGGTATGGTTACTTATTGAACATTTTGTTCTCTATTGAACTATTGAATAAACAAATAACAGGTTCAAATTATACATAATTTTAGTTATTTTTCATATTTTAGTATAGAACTAAATGATATGGTGTGGACAGTCATAATTTCAACAAGTTCCTATGACATTACTTTCATATTATATTATATATATTACATTTTATTATTCATAAACCTTTAAAAAAAATGACAGCATCATTTTAAATAGCTTTAGCTTCCCCTTCTAATACCTCAGTGATGTAACTTTGTAATACAATTCAATATACATTCAACTTTGACTAGTTGGAGATGAACACAATATATAAAGCTAAATAGTTTCTATAGCTGTAATGAGAATCACAGTTTCTACAGTGGCACTGTAAGCTAGCAGTTAGCTGTTGTCCTGCATATATATATCACCATTTAAAAACTTCATGTATTGCATGTTAAGAAATGGAACACCAGAGTTCGCTATAGATTTCCATAAATAGAGCTTATTGGGCCATGGGGTTAAATTTTGAACTAAGGTTACTATCACTGGAGGGAATCGCGTCAAGTTTACTTCAGAAGACTTTTTTTTTTTTTAAGGGCTAATATTGAACCATTGGTGCATGGACCAGTAGGTCGTATTGATGACAGAAAAAAAAATTGCTGGAGTTTGTTTTGACTGTCTCTGTAGTGACTGTTATAAATTAGGCAAGCTCGTTCCATTTCAGAGGCGTCACGAGGGGCTGGTGTCACCCAGTGTGATTAGCTAATGACGTCAAATGACCCTTTTTCGCCCCACCCAAAAATGATCGCAATTGTTAAACGTCTTATCTTATTTAATACAGACGTTACTCCAAAAAAAAATATGATTACGTCCCACGCGTCATGCATTTAGTCATGCATGTTAACCAATGACTTAAATTCTGCCAAGTCACTGGTTTTCCTGGCTGACTCAGGCAACCCATTCCATGCTCTAATAGCACTAGGGAAGAAGGAGCATTTGTACAAATTTGTCCTAGCATATGGGACGAGGGATGAGCCTTTATCTTTGTGACTTTCTGAGTATTATATTAGCGGCGCCCGTAAAGGGAAAAGCCGCTATTAGGTTTAAGCAAAATGTCCGTCTGTCACACTCAGATCTCGAAAACAAGAAGAGATATCAAAAATATTATTTAACCATGCGATGCGACTTGAAAAGTTTAATTGCAACGGCTACTTTGGGTTTTGTAAAAGCAAACCTTTCAATTTATAAAATTAATTATGCAAGCGTATTTTTTAAATAAAAATACATCAATTCTAAAACAATTACGTAAATGTAAGGGAGGCAATGTTACAATATGTAACAAAGAAAGACCTTTTTTTTTTCCTTTTTTAGTATCTATAACTCAAACATAGGGCCTATTTATAAAATGTTTGCAACAAATATAAATATTAGTTAAGGGTGTTTTTTCTATTCAACTAGCTGCTAAAATTAAAAGAAAACATTTATGTTTATTTATAAAGGCTAAGAACGCACATTTTTTTAAATGGACTTTTTATACAACGACTTTCGTGCAGTAGCGTAACGCCGCGGCACGATATGGTGCTAAACTAAATCCTTAAAAATTTTTAAATAATAAGATTTTATTTATTTTTTTGTTTAGTGCCTCCATCAGAATAAAAGCCGCTTATTTTTTTTTTTGCGTTTTGTTTGTTGGTCGGTCTGTCCGCCTCCTTTACATAAAAAACAATAACACTAAACGCTATTGAAAATCTGATTTAACCTTCAATGTTCCTTCCAAAACATGGCAATAGTTTTAATTATCTATAATAGATGGTTCCGGATGTTTTTTGTGAAAAAAAAATCGATGCCAACGAATGTTTGTTTGCTCTTCTAACTTGTATTACATGTAATTTCCTTCCAATGAACTATGAAGAACTATGAAGCTGTTCCGGAAGTTGTTTTATAAAAAAAATTTGTCAAATGATTATTTGAAATCACACCATTGACTTACATTACCCTTATATTCTTGGACAAAAAGTCACTATAGTCTAATTATCGATATCCAATTGTTCCGTATTTTCAACTTAAAACAAATTTATGTCAAATGACTTTTTTTTAAAATGTCCACAATAGGTTGTTCAGAATTTTAAAATAAGAAAGTAATTTACTAGAAATGATTATTGAAAAACACTTTTTAGACTTACTTTACATTGAATTTTCTTGCTGAAACATAACAGAAGTTTTTTTTTAACCTGTAAAGAATGTTGCGGATTTGGTTTTGAAAAAGAAATCAACCTACATTACTTAAATTTTCTTACAAATCGTCACCAAAATTGTTCCGAATTTTATTTGAAAAATTTACTTACACAAATAACTGAAATCCCTCTTCTAATAAATAAAATAAATAATCTTCTTCTCATTTACGAATATCGGTTGCTCCGGATTTTTATGAAAAACATTCTCACTCTAGTTATGTAAAATCGCAGTTTTGTCGTACATTACATTTAATTTTCTAGCTAAACGTTTTAAAATCTAATTATCGTTAATATTATGTTCCGATTTTTAAGGAAAAAAACTTCCTACCACCAAAATATGGTATAAGGATCTCTCCCCAAGGCTATGGTACATGTAATTTTCGTACGAGGCCATTCCAAAAATTTAATTAACGGTATTAGATTTATCTAAAATTCTCTTTCTCTCTCACTATATATACAAACATCCGGAACAATCTATCATAGATACTTAAAACTATTGCGATGTTTCGGAAGGAAAATTAAAGGTTAATCAAATTTTCAATAGCTTTAGTTGTTATTATTTTTTATATTAACATGACGGACAGACAGACTGACAGACAAAACGCACAAAAAATGAGACTTTAATCCTAAAATAAGATATACTATCTTTAAATGAATTCTATTGGAACTCAGCGCATTGGATGATTGGTACACTCGATATTTCTCTCGTGTTAATAAAAACACTTTTTTTGTTACAACCCCATAGTGACGTAATGAAATTCATTTTCCTTTAACTCTTTATCCATTGGAGGCTATTAGTTTCTAACCAGTTTGTTACTAAGTTAAGAGCAATGCCGTCGAGCGCTTAGCGTGCTGACGGTCCCGGGTTCATGGGCGTAACCAGGATTTTTTTCGGGGGGGGGGGGATTTTTTTTTCTCCCCCCCTCCCGAAAATTATATATATATATATATATATATGTTTATATATATGTGTGTGTGTGTGTGTGTGTGTGTGTTTGGATGGATGGATGTGTGTGTGTGTACATAATTAACCTCTATTACATTCTGACCCTTTATTCTTTTGGAAGACGTTTATTGTGCCCTTGAATAGGTTCTTCCTGGAGTTAGTGAAAAAATTGTAGACTCCTCGCCAATGCCAGTAAGGGGTCTGGGAGAGCGCTGAGAGCTCCCACATCGCGGGCGTAGCACTATTTCTGGTATTGAAAGCCTACTAAATGCATATTCTGAGGTACCTACACTGCATTATTTTGCTATTAAAAAGTTTTATTTCAAAAACCTAATGTGCTATTCTTACTGACTTAGACCCTCGGCGCATTTGCTGGCAAGCTATTTCCACAAAAATCTGTCACTGGCAATGTCTGAAGCTTCTTCTCACCTGCTCTGAGTACCTCCATGAAAGTGTGGCGCCAAGTTATACTAGGATGTCATCGCAACTCTTATAATGCGTAATTCATTTTGTCAGAGAACATGTCCCGCAAACCTCATGCGACGCTCTGTCACAACCTTACTAAGGGGTCGACTCCCACTTCGGCATAGGATTTCCTTTTCAATTTCGGCAGATGACTATTCATTGCACTTTATTAATGGAGCCCAGCTACTGGTAGACATGTGTAACTTCTCTTGACTACAATCTTGGAATTAGGTGGCTATTTAGCTTTAGATGTTATATCGAAAAGGGAAGTTTTATCGTCAAAATTATTTGTTGGGGGGTTTTAAACTAAAATATATCTGGAGTTGGTTTTTTTTATTATTCAAAACCACATTTAGCTACGGTCATAGAATTTGGTGACTGTAGTTTGCTTTAGAAATAATATTGAAGAGAGAGGCTTTCAACCTTAAAACGCTCTGTAGGGGGATTTTAAACTCAAAACTATCTTGAGGGGTTTTAAACTTTTAAAAAAGCCATCTGGAATAGAGGAATCGAACCTCAAAACTCCCCATTGGCTTGGCTACGCTCAAAGAATTTTAGTGTGTAATTTGCTTTTTTTTATATTAAGGAGGTATTTTTTTTTACATCAAACCCCTCTGAAGGGAAATTTAAACTCAAAACACCTAATAAGCTTTGCTACGCTCATAGTATTTTGATTGCGAAATGTTTTATTTTTTATTTTGAAGATTTATTTTTTAGCTTAAACCCCGCAGTCGGGGGATTTAAACTAAAAATCCCATTGGCAATGCTCATAGTATTTTGAGTGCGTAATTTGCTTTTTTTTTACATTGAAGAGGTATTTTTAGCTTCAAACCCAGTTGAAGAGGGGTTTAAACTTAAAACCCCTTTGGTTACGCTCATACAATTTGAAGTGTGTAATTTGCTTTTTTATAATGAAGAGAATTTATTGTAAATTTTGGAGAGGGGTTTAAAATCAAAATCTTCCTTAAATGTGCTCTTGAAATTTGGGGATTGTCGTTTGCATTTTTTTTGTTTTATAGAAGAGGGTGATTTAAATGCAAAACCCCCTGGTAGGGATTTTAAACTTAAAATCCTCTGGTAGGGGTTTTAAAGTTTGAACCCCCTGGTAGGGGGTTTTAAACTTAAAACCCCCTGGTAGGGGTTTTCAAACTCAAAACCCCTGGTAGTAGGTTTTAAACTCAAAACCCCCTGGTATGGGGTCTCAAACTCAAAACCCCTTAGTTTGGGGTTTCAAACTCGAAACCCCTCAAAACCCCCTGGTAAGGGGTTTCAAACTCAAGACCACCTGTTAGGGGGTTTTAAACTCAAAACCCACTTGGCTGTGCCAGGGCAAGTGATGGTTTAGTATTAAAATTTCACTTAAAATAAACTAAATTAAAGCAAAAGATCAATCACTAAACTCCGACCCCCCCCCCGGCTACGCCCATGCCCGGGTTGTTTGTTTATTTGTTTGAATGTTTAATGCTTTTATCTGATTGTGTATTATAATGATATCATGGTCCGATAAACCAGTGATAATATCCTAGTATACTACTCATCCAGGGCTGTTGGTTATAAGAGATCTAATGTGTTTAATCTAGTTGGTTTTTAAATTATTTGATCTAAACTTCAGTTGTCTAAAGTTCCTATGAAAAGCTCATATAATGTCCTTAAGGTTTTGGTGTTTATCTATGGTTACAGTTTTACAATTTATATCAGGTAGGTTGAAGTCACCCATAATCCAAGAAACTGCATTATTATTTTTTTCTTTAAGTGTAGTTTACGGATTGCATAGTTCTTGGATGTACTCTAAACTAGAATTTGGTAGGTTGTAGAGACCATTAAGGGATGTTGCGGTGGTCTTAATTTTACAAAATGTTGATTCTATAATTTTTGAGTTAGGTAAATTGCATCGTCTACTAAATCTAGATTTTAAGGCCTATCATTGGAATATTATAAAGTCTTATAGATCTATACATTCGCTTAACCAGGATTCTTTCTTGGGGGGAAGGGGGTAAAATGGGGTAAAATGTTTCAATGTTTTTAATTGAACATTCATTATTTATTAAACCCAATAGCTCCTATTTCCGGTTGAAAAAAACCCTTCGAAAGTCCGTATTTAAAAAAAACTTTAAAATTTGTATTTTGAAAAAATAATCACATTGAAGATCTAATACATATAAACAAACAAACAACTTTAAAAAATAGAACTATATGTCTAGTTTTTTTTTAAATGTATACGTTTAAAACCACTAGAATATAAAAAACTTCAAAAATTCTAATTTTCCCATGTGGGGGCTTATACACTGGGGCTATGGGCCTATTCGTTTGAAAAATTATTTAAAAAATAAAAACCTTCCCGATTTTATTAAAAATAGAATCGGTAATCTCCAAAATGATTTGTAATTACGCTTGCAACGAGACTAGAAGAAATCTAGGAGAAATAAAAGTTTAAATCAAGTCTATTGAATAGGGGTTTTAGAAATGTTTTGCAACGGTTTAGAACAAAATTTGGAAAACGTTTCCAACTCTAAAGGGAGATAATAGGTTAAGAGAAAGAAAATTGCTCTATATTATGTATATAGGAATTATTGTCCTTTAAAAAAAATAATATTTTAATATATATTTTTTTTAATAATATGAATAGCTTTGGAGCTTGCACGGTGAAGATGAGAATTCGTGTTAACAATTCTTTATTGACATTAACCTTTCAGACTGTGAATTAGACAGTAGACCGCAATGGCATTCCAACAACGATTGTCCAAGCTGCGAGCAAGCTTATGGACTCGAAAGAAGAGCGATCACTATAATTTAAATAAGCAGAGACAAAAGATTAAGAATGTGTATAGAAGCGACAACGTGGACGAAACAGGAAATAACGCGCTTCACCTTGCAGCCATGGAAGGCAATTATGAATGCGTAAAATTTTTCTGTTTAAACTATGCCAATGTTGCCTTGCCCAACAGTGATGGCAATGACGCTCTTATGTTAGCTGTTATCCATAAACATAACAAAATTGTGAAATATCTACTTTCGGTAGGTGCGCACACTTACACAAGGAATAAAGAGGGTAACACTGCATATGAACTGGTCGATAAGAGCACCCAGAAGTCAGTGGCGGATCTTATTTTACTGAACAGGAGCAACGCCAAAAGCAGAAATTATTTATCTACCCAATCATTGACGCAGGAAGCGGCAGTTGAAACCCCGAGTTATGACATTAGTGACAGCGTTGAAAATAAGAAAAGATGGATTAGCGTTAAAATAGATGAAACAAAACTAGAGAACGACACTGATAAAGAGAATGGGACTTCATTTAAAAGAGAATCCAGCAAACGTGTTTCATCTTGTGAAATTGTAAGAACAATGTATATAAAGTCTAAAAATAATGAAGTTTACAAGAAAGAAACGTATACAAAATGTGTAGATCTGAACCAGGAGAACTGTCAGGATGGTAGGTTCGTTCCCTCTCTACCAAATGTCTTCAAAGAACACAGCGACACAGTTAACAAATATGAAAAATGCCATGATCAAATTGAACAGTCCAATCTAGTAGAACAAACTACCCAAAGTGTCACAATTACACAAACTACTCTACTTGATACTGCCACACAATCTTCCCAAACTGAAACTATGTCACAATCTACCCAACGTGACGTCAAAACACAATCTACCCAAAGTGACGTCATGGCACAATCTACCCAAACTGACGTCATGTCACACTCTACCCATAGTGACGCCATGTCACAAACTACCAAAAGTGAAACAATGTCACAATCTATTCAATGTGAAGCCATGTCACAATCTACTCAAGCTGAAATAATGTCACGATCTACCGAAACTGACACCATGTCACAATCTACCCAAACTGACGAAAAGTCACAATCTACTCAAACTAAAGCCATGTCACAATCTACTCTAAGAGACGGCATGCCACACTCTTCCCAAACTGACACCATGTCTCAATCTACCCAAAGTGACTATATTGCACAATGTACCCAAACTGACGCCATTTCAAAATCCACAAAAACTGACGTTATGTCACAATCCACCCAAACTGACACCATGTCACAATCCACACAACGTGACTCTATGGCACAATCAACCCAAACTAAAGCCATGTCACAATCTGCCCAAACTGACGACGTGTCACAATCCACCCAAAGTGACTCTTTGGCACAATGTGCCCAAACTGACACAAGCCATAATACCATCATACAATCAGATCAGTCAGAATTCTATAGACGATCTGCGAAGGATGATATCAATTTAAATCAAAGTCAAAGTAATAGAACAACAATAACTATTAAAGACAATGCAGCGACAGATCAAAACAACGAGAATAAAATAACACTTTTTCTAAACGAGCCAGGCAATTTTTCTGTACAGTTAAAGCTTGCTGATCAAAATTCCTTTCAAGAAACAGCCTCCAAAAAATTCGACGGAATTAAGAGGACCTTGAGCTTTCCAGCAAAAGTATCACCTCCGAAGGAGTTTCAATCTGTTGAACAAAACGTTGCAGAGAAACAGGCTTGTAGCCTTGATCAAAACCGTAAGATCTCTCTTGATTGTAACTTTAATTGTTTACCTATATGTTTGTTTGTCTTGCGAGACTGTCTCTGTGGCAGGTTACGTCTCGAGAGATGATCTTTTCCCTTTGCAACCTTTTTTATGACTAAAGAGGCCAATCCTTGATACACATCTGCGTTCACATATTGGGTACATGTGATCACCAGGCGCCATCGCACTTTCCCCCTTCTTTTTGCTACCGTCTGCAACCCAGGACCCTTCCTTTATGCTCTCTCTCTCTCTCCATGTGGATCTATCCAACGCCACGTCGATTTTGTAGAACTTCAAGTCGCGTTTGCATAAATCGGTTTACTTTAAAAGTGGGCGACCAGCGCCTCTCCTCCCTTCTGTTAGATCGCCATTCAAAATGTCTAGTGGATGTCGACCTTCTGGCATTCTACGAACTTGGCCAATCCAGCCAAGGCGTCGGCTGATAAAACAGCGTCTGTCCTGGCACCCTGCTCTTCGTAGCACTCCCTCATTGGTTATTTTATCTTGCCAACTTTATTTTAATAGATCCGCCTTAAGCATCGGAGATGGAAGATATTTAGCTTTTTTCCCCTGCCAAGAGTAGGTTGACCATGTTTCACTTCCGTATAGCAAAGTATTCATCTCACAGGTCCGGTAGACAAAGGCATTTGTATAAGTAGTCAGCAATGTATTGTCACACACTCTTTTCTGAAACCGTGACATGTTGCCCATTGCTTTAGCTATCCTGTTGTTGATCCAGGAGAACATCTTTTGAAATGATGGAGCCAAGATAAAAAAAAAATAGACTGCCAGTCTACTCCAACATTCATTATATAATTATGGCTAGAATTATAAATTAATTACATTTATTGTGTAAATGTATTTTAATTATTTGTTTGAAAATGTAATGTCATAGAATTACAACAATTTAACATTTTTCTTACTTTCTAACTCAGATGTGAAACTGAAAAAGTCAATATCATGTCCTAGTATTAAGTAAGTAAAAAAAATGATTATCTCTTATTTAATCCGCCTCCCTTGTAAAATTGTATTGTAATGTGCACTGTATTTGATATTCTAGTCAATGAGAAAATTGGACCTTAAAATTGGACCTTAAAATCAGACCTTAAAAATTAGGCCTTAAAATCGGACCTTAAAAATTGGACTGTAAAAAAAATCAGGCCTTAAAATCGGACCTTAAAAAATTGGACCTTAAAATTGGACCTAGAAGTGGTAGAGGAGATGTTTATACTTGCCAGCTTTTTGGTGTATAGAATACGAAAGTATTAATTAGTCAAGTAGTTCAATAAGTCATATAATAGTTTTGTATGAACTCTTCAGCGTTGTAGAGTAGAATTTCTAGGCTTTTTGTCCCCCTTGAAGCACAAAGTAATTTTGTGTGATGCAGTTGGCTACCAGGATCTTTCAAACTGGTTTTATGGTTTATTTATATCTAAATCTCTCCAAAACATATTCTTACCTTTTTCTTTAGGTACGTTCAATGGCTGCCATATTTCTTCATGTTTGATTACTCTTTTTCTTTCTTTCTTATTGCATTATATTTTTTAATGAACATAATAAGGCTTGACTTGGAGTCCGAAGATAAATAACGAATGCAGAATTTCCCGTGTGTATATAGACAACTAAAGATCGCGCGATACATATTTGAGACCAAAAGACAGTCGAAGACAAAAAAAACAACAAAAAACGTAATGGACCACGGGAAGACAATGGTTTTGTCTGCACGGGGAGGGAAGTTTTTTTTACAAAATATGTTAGGCAAAGCTTAGTCTTTGCAGACACTGCACTCATCCTTAATCTTTGGACTCGAAGACAAGCCTTATAGGACACGAGTGTTTAAAACCTAAATTGATCATGACCAAATCAACATCGAACTCAGTATTATCTATCAATCCTACTCATTCACACTATATAATGTACAACTTCTGATAAGTAAATAGATCAATCCTATTCTTCAAATGTCGCTTGTATTCTTTGAACAGTTTAATCTTCAGTACAGTCAACATCACTGGAAACGATTCTAAAACTGCAATTGACGGGACTCTCAACATAAATAAGGAAACATGCGACTCACAGTTGTAAAAAGAAAAATCGACACTAATGATGTATTTGTTTAATTTTGTAAACGATTGCCACAGTTTATTATTAATTAGACCTACTAATAATTTTATTTTAATCTAAAAAAAAAGCCCCGGTTTATAATTCATTATCTAGATGTTACTTATATTAGTGTACGCTAATATGCTCTGACATCCATACATGATAATAAAAACACTATTAGTAGCAACCGGTACTGTTGGTTTTGGATCAAGGCATACAGAAAACATAATAAATCATTTTAATAAAACAAAATAAAAGCTTTAGGTTAGTAGCATGCTGAACATATACATGTATAAAAAAAGGAACACTAAAAGATTTTGACATCATTAGAAAATATTAGAAGTAAAATGGAACACTGTCGTCGAGTTATCAGAGTCCTATTTACACTTCAACAAGGGAGAAAACTGAAATGATAATGTTATCTACAATGTTATTTACAATGTTATTCCCCTTGTTAATAAAAACCAAAAAGCAACGTTAGGATATATATTTTTTTTAAAATCATATTTTTCTAAGGGGGGAAGAGAGATTAAACTGTCTCACTGAAAATAATAATATTTCCCATTTCAGTGCAATCTCCATTTTGTATAATTTTAAATATGTATATTTTTTGCACAGTAACGTACTTTAGTCTTTCTTCACTATTTTCCAACTCAGTAGTAGCATAGTCTATAATTAATTATATGTTATTATAAGTATTTATTATTAGATATGATGCAATCAAGAAGAAATATTTTATTTTTTAACATTTTCAAATGTAAATACATTTCTGTTTAATTTTACACTATTGAAGACATATATTATTGTTTATATATATTAAAAAAATGTTTTCCTATTTGTCTCCAACATTTTTAGATTTTCTATTAATTGTGAACTTTGCGCGTCATTGTACACATTTTCTTGATGTGTGTGTTATATTATCACAATACACTAACAATACTGATGTTTAAAAGTTACACTCCATTTTTATTAACGTGAAAACAAGGAGAGAACAACCAGCAGAGACTAATACACAGTGAATACACACTACTGACACACTTAAGAGTAAACCGTGAACACGTGAACATACTGAACAGTAGAACAAGGGAGACTACATGAAAACAAACAAACACACACACAACAGACATAAACATAAATACACATATAAATGTAACAGTGCATTGCACTTTAAAAAAATACACTTCATTTACTTGAAGCCTAATTTTTGTTAGTATGTAATGGTCTCCTTCCTTGACACCCATTAGAGCTGGACTCAGAGGCTCAAAGATCCCGAGATCAAAAATTCCAGTTTTCACCAAGATTCGAACCCGGAAACCCCAAGTTCGGAAGTCCAAGCAACTCATCTGGCACCATTCGTTGATTTAAAAGTGAATTGGCTTCCTTCAGTCGAAACGACTCTGGTTCATCCAGTAGATAACTTTTGCTTGTGACTGTAGAGCTCTAATCTGGAGAGACATTCTCGTCTGTATGCAAATCAAGTTGAGGTGGCATTCATTGTTTGATCACGTGACAACTATATTTACCTTTATATTATGTTTGTGTCTGCACATATACCAATGTTTTAAAATCCTGTACTCTTAAGCAAACAATTCTTGTATGTATGTATGTATATATATTTATATTTAAATTTTATTTCGAAAACGGCTCTAACAATTTTCTTTAAAATTTCAAGGTATTTGTATATAAATGAGAAAAAAAAATCTTAACTCATTGACCACATGGAAAAAAACTTGAGGTCGACCGCTATATTGGTTTGAAAATGTTCAATTACTGTTATAAATGAAACATTTCCTTGATGTCAAAGGGAAAAAACTCCGCTTACGTCACTAGGCCTACAGCAGTAAATTAAAATATTTCTTTGTAAACATGAACAACTTTTAATGAATCCATAGAGCTATTTAAACATTGGCGCACCATCCTTTTGTAGGCTCTATTAGCTTAGGCAACAAAGTAAAAGTCACCCACACGGCTAACCGCAATTAAAGTGTAAACAATTAATTAAACTCGCAAAACACAATGACCAAACATACATCTGCAAATTTTATATATATTTTCCCATACTCTCGCAATAAATTAATCTACAAAGTAAATGCAAGAGTTTGTGCACTACTAAAATGCAAAATAAAATGTTATGAAGACTTATAAATTGCATTGTAATAATTAAAAAACTTTTTTTTATAGTGCAACTTTCATGCCTATAGCATTAACAGAGCGCTACGGTCCTATCTCTATGGTGGGGGGAGGGGGTATCTGGAAGCAGGTTTCCTTATTGTCTTTATACAAATCTTGTCTTCGAGTCCGATGATTAAGGAGGAGTGCATTTTTTTACGCGGCTACGCAGCACCAGCTGCGACCCACATAGTTTGCCACATCCAACGCAAACATAACCATTATATGCCGATGGTCGATTTAGATTTCTCTTTTCGCCGTCTATGTCTATGTCTGTCCTTGGCAGTCGATTTTCTTTTGTGTATTCCGCGCCTTTTATAAAAAAAAAATGTCCAGCTATCTCGTTCTGGAGCCGCCTGTAGTCAGATACTCTCTTCCATGTCAGTTAAAGCAAGTTGATGCCTAAGCTGGTCTTTAAAGCGTTTCTGTGGGACATCTCTGTTATGTCTACCACTTTTCAGCTCACAAAAAAGATTGCCTTTTGCAAACACTCGTCCCCCCATACGGGATAGTGCTTTCTACAGGGTAACTGTCGGACCATAAGAAGTCCCTCTATACTGTCCATACCGGCGTGTTCTGTCTGGGGACTAAAGAGACTTTTCTAATCGCCATGTACATCGACAACTATTCGGATTGGGAGTCTTTACCCGATCCAAAATAAGTAAATATGTTTCCTCAAGAAATTATTCAAACGAGCAAGGCTCGGTCACCTGGTACTAGTTTCTTTAAGTAGCTCAGAAAATTAGCAATGGTTAGTATAGAATTACGTTACCAAAGCTTTACATCTATCAGAATTGCTGACAAAATGTTAGATTAGGGTTAAATGTCGACATAGAAGTCACGCACTATTGAGCTGTTTAAACTGACAAGTTCAGGAAGATCTGTATAATCAGGCTCAACTTCTCTACAACTGTGAAGCTCAACCACTACTGACGAGGACAGACTCGAGTTCTCAGCAGATTTATGAGAACCCTCCTCGCCATTGACCCCAGCAACAGGTAAATAAGTTGTGACAGGTTGCGCCTTTGCTAAGATGGAGGTTTCTTTGATGATTGGAGGCTCATTGTTTACATTGTCCAAGTCTTCTTGCCTATTGTGTCGTAGTCTGTGGTCATTGCTGCCTGTACACGTCGAGCTATCAATTCTGTGCCCACTGATGTCTTTAAAAGACGTTCTATTAAGTCTGTACTCATTATTGTCGCTATAAGAAGTGTTATTAGATCCCACAGTGTTCTGACTTGAAGTCGCGACAGTGTGACTTGCTTGCATGATTGGAGTCTTGTGTAACAAAGAGATGTTTCTAGTGATTGTTTTTCTGTTTGAATGTGCACACCAATCTCCTTGTGAAGCTTCATGCTTTATATTATAATTCTCTCTGCAAGTCGTGACATTCATGTCTGTCCTGTGCTCAAAAAGTGTTTCTCCATACATTGGTTCATAACCTGAACGTTTCACAAGCGTATTGGAATTGTCTCTCTCGATCATTTGACTTAATTGATGACTTAATTTCCGAAGCAGGGAAGAACTTTTAAACGAGGAGTTCGGGTATTCGATACATTTGCGTTGTGTTTCTGACTCATAGCCATTAGTTATTGCAGCTTGGACATGATTTATTCGAGCCATACAACTTTGATTAACATTGCGTTGGGAGGCAGATAAAATTGTTTTCTTTCCTAGAAGCTCATCAAAGACAAGAGACCAGGCATTTAAATTGTAGACTGAGGCAATAATTTGACAGAATCGACACACATTTCTCATATGTCTCATCAAATAATTATAGTCCAGGCTGTCGTATCCCGTCGTCTGGACGTAGTCCAGAATTGTTTCCCTTTCTGCAAAATGCATGAAAGCAGGAAATTTTGAAGGCATTCGAGACATGTCCTGGAACATCTTGGACAAACATCTCTTGTGGAAATCGAACGTTTCCTTTGAATTCTTCCAGTGAATGATTAGCTGGTGCTCATGGAAAGACATCATGCAATGCTGCTCCTCATTCGAGTTGTGGCTGGGAAAATTTTGGTGAAACTGGGCCATCTTCTCTAAATGATCCACCACGGAATCCTCCCCTTGATTGCCCTTTACATCTCTGGTAAGCTGTATGTGGGACAAAGCTAAACGAACCGCCAGCGTGAAGTGGTGTGTTGTACTTTTCTTTTGAAGAATATTTAGAGCTTCTTTAACGTCATAAAAAGCTTCTGAAGCTCTTCTCCTGTGGAAAACAAAACAACTTTCAGAAAAGTAACTGAATAAAAGCCTTAATTCACAAAGTTAGCACAATCCACTATATGACAGTGATACAGCCTGTACTTAAACTAATGCATTATTTGTGTTATAAACCCCATAGTGTGATACGAGATTGTCAGTTAGGTTCAAGAATGTCGAAAAGTGCCATGAATGTCATTGGACTTTTCTTCCGACTAACTGTACTTCAAAAATCATGGAGGGTCATGATACTAGATCAAACGGCCTGTTATAATATTTCTTGCAAGGCACAATGCAGGTCTAGAGGAAAGGGGTGGATGATACCAAGGAATAACTGGACAACTGGGATGAAGTCGCGAAAGAATCAGCATTGGTGTCTGGGGCAGAAGGAAGACATTTTTATGTTCGTAGTATGAAATTAAAAGAATCTTATTTTTTTAAAAAGTCGAAAGACTGCTAGACCATTAAATAACTTAATAAATAAATTGAAATGCAAATTGAAATGTATACCAGTTTATACAATACATACTTTTTTTTACATCAAAGGGAAGGAACTGTCAATAGTCGAGAGAAATTGATCATCCATGAGTCGTATACTCCTGTCCTTCTCAGCTGCTAATTAAGGTGTTTGTGGTACACTGTAAACTAGATGTTAGCTAAATAGGAACGCACGGAACCTTTTCCTTTCCTTTGTGCTTAGATCTAAATGCTAGTATGCATCGCATCGTTACCGAATCCATTTAAGTGAAAAGCTTATATTCTCTCTTCCAGAAGTTCTGGACAAAAAACCCAAAGCAAACCTCATTTGCCAATCGTAAAAAAAACAACATTGATCCACGTGATTCTCTATCTCTTCTATACAAATTACGATCTAATTTTAATCAACAATGGTTATCACGTGACATTTTTCCCCTTTGTTTTATCAATATTATCACGTGACCGTTCGTTTTGGGGAATGAGGTCATTTGAGCACAATAAACGTATGTCAATAGACTGGATAGTGTGATAAGAACTTTAAAAGGAAGGATGTACTAAAATGTCTTTATTACGTCATTATTTTCTGTTGATGTTTTGTGAAAAGTACTTGAGAGGATGTGACGTATTAAACAGAGCTTTTAGCGTCTACTCTTGAAGTCTCTATTCATTCTTTCTGATGTTTATTCGTCTACATTAATGTATTTATCTGTAGTAACAGAACAAAGGGCAAGTGGCTTCCCAAAGCTAAACATTATGGCTGGGGCTTAAAGCAAATGCTGAGATATATCAGCCGCCGCCCTGGGGACTAGGATTACATTTTAGCCATTCCTAAATAGGTAGTTCCCCAAGCTAGAGCGTTTCCCAAACGTTTCCACTAACGGCACACTTCGCACATTCTGAGTATTTAGCGGAACACTTTGATTAATTCACGTGGTGGCTTACTAACTAATTATTACAGCATTTCTAGGATACCCTATTCAGGCCTCGTGAAACACTAGGGTTCTGTGGAACACAGTTTGGGAAACACTGCCCTAAGCTGATGGTATAAATAAACAAAATTATCCTGCCATACTTGTTTTAGTCCTTGATTCCAACCCGAATAGATGGTCAATAAATGTATGCAACGCTACATAAGAATAAGATTTGCGTCTTATAGCAGTTCAGATTAGAGCGGAGGTATACTTTTAGCATGTGCAATATGTAGTTTGAAGGTCCAATTTCATTTTTATTTTTATATATAATTTTCCAAAACTATATATTCAAAATTGCAAGGGTCTGTACTGGAAAGTTTGTTTCTAATAGTAGGATATTTGTGGTGCCTTTTTTTCTGGTTCCTGTTCGGCTTTTTAATGATGCAGATTTAGGTTACACTTACGTGGTCCATTTCATTATTCCTAAATTAAACAAGGTCACGGCTGTGTAGAAATGTTGCCACTCTGTTTGACGCCTTATGGCAATCACTTGCTGTAGACACTTTTCACATTTGTCTGCAATGAATTATTGAAATATAACATTTCTATGAGATATATCATTATTTAATGGTCTTGCTAACACTTAGATAATACTTTGATAACATCTTATGACCTAATGGTATTTAATTGTATTTGATTAAATACTAACTATAGTAAAAAAAAAAACGCAAGCTTAAAATCTATGGCCATATTACAAGATCTTTGGGGCTTGCAAAGACCTTCCTTCAGGGAACAGTACCAGGAAAAAGAAGAAGAGGCAGACAGAGAAAGCGATGGGAGGACAACATTAAGGAATGGACGCGCCTGTCATTGAAAGAGGTTCTAACTAAGGCAAAAGACAGGGAGTAATGGAGAAAGACGGTCGATGAGTCTTGCTTGGTGCCCCAACGGTCCAACAGGCTAAGGTATAGGTAAAGGTAAAAGGATTAAATAATGCTAATTGCCCTTTTGATTCTGTTTCTAATTTCTTCACTTGCTGTATTTGTAGGTTTTCCTCAGTATCCTTCTCTATAATCTCAATTCCATTGCTAGGATCCCCCTCTCTGGTTTTGCTGCTAGCGTCCAAGATCAGCAAGCATACAAGAATGTGGCCATGACCAAGAAAGCGCAACAATCTGGACAATTGGGCCACGCGATGACCTGCGTTTCAACAGACTAAGGGATAGATAAAGGTGAAGGCTAAGTGCCCTTATTATTATTTGTATATCGCGTCATCCAAGCTTCTATAGAATGTTCAGTCCGTGTAAGTCTCATTGCACTGAGTCGTATTGAGAACACTAGTTTCAGACAAGGAAGGCGGCAGTTCTTTGCAGAGTTGCCCTGTCTCCGTAAAGAGCCAACTCATCATGCGGGCCAGAAATTCCACTCAAAGGGCCATTGTTTTGTGTAGTACCGTGCACATCGTCTCTTCGTCCAGTTGGCAGTGTCGAACATTGCGAGTCGAAGTTCGCCTTGAATTAGGCAAAAGTTAGCCCCCGACTGTGCAGTGCTCTGTTCTGAACCTGGCAATCGTTACCTGATCATTTCTCTCTAGCTGCCACCATTCGTCTGATGTACCTGGTTCCGGATTCCTCCATACCTCCCTCCCCCCCCCCTGCCTGTGTTTCCGTTTTCCAAATTTCTTTCGTCGACACTTAAGGGGGGGGGGGAGATGTGCTGCTTTTGTATTCAGTGCTAAAGAAACACAACTCAGATCCAGTCACAACTTTAAGTTATCATTCCTAGTCTAAATTGGTTCGAACTCGACTTTTAAAATCTAGGGCCCCCACCCCCAACCCCCACGGTCAAGTGGTCAAGCTGTTTATGCCTCGCAGCCTTAAGTCCTGGGATTTTTAACTAAAGTTTAGATGCAGTTAAAAGAAAGCGCAGGATAATGGGAGTAAGGCTTCCAGCACAAATGTCTGCAAGTCTTAAAGGTTTACACTAGAGATGTGTGGATTCAAAACATTGTACTGGAATTGAAGTTACTTATTATCAGTGCCGGATTTAGCCTTGATAAGGCCCTAAATATTAGAGATATGGATCTCTTTTGGGGTCCTTTGTAAGTTAAGATATTAAATGTCAGTGCTAAATATTTCTTGGGAGCTCTAAGAAATAGCTTAGACCCATTACAAAATTTATATTTAGGTCCAAATAAAAAAAAATGCTTTAGACTGACCGAATTGTCCAGTTTGAAAGAAAGCCATTCCAATATTGACCATAGGTATGGTTAAAATTTCAGGGGAGATAGCTCGCAGTGGTTTTCTTGCTATAACTGACTTTTGATACCAGACTAAAGCTTCTTGTATTTTATTTTCAGCTGAAAGATGAAACATGGTATTATAAGTATTATTTCTAAGACAATTGCATACGCTGGGTGTAAGTGAAGGAGCTCCCAAACACCACAACGATGAATTTAAGTTGCCAATAGGATTAACAAGCCAATTATACACTACACAATTGGGCAATATATACTTCTAAAACAGTGGTACCAAAACTAGTTCAACCTGCAGGCTATCTCAATTTTCGACACTCGTGTCGCGGACCGCATAATCAAAAATGTATAAAAACATTTTTTTTTAGAAACCTGTGGATCTAGTTCTTACATTACTAAATGAGACATTGGAAGTTTATTTAGTTGTTTTTTTTACGCGTCGAAAAATTGTTTCTTTTCTCAAACATTGTAGCTAGCTTTACCACTGACTAATTTTCTGGTCTTTTTTTTTGGGTAAATATTCCCATCGATTCTCCAATCTCTCGGCCCAAGTGTCTCCAGCCAGTTTTATTGCTGGACCATCCTTTCCCGTTGTAGGAAATAATTATTAAAAGAAAATTAAATAAATAATGTTTTTTTTTAATGAACGCATTTACCTTACAAATATTGACTTGACGGGCCTGTCAATTTCATTAAAAGAGATTCAATTCAAAGTAAAAGACAAAAAGGAATGGAGAAAGAAGGTCAACAGATCATGTGGTGTACCCCAATGGTTCAATCCATTAGGTAAAGGGTCAACACACACTAACCTCTATGTTTACTACTGGATGGCTAAGTGGTCGTGCGGTACGCACTTAGGACTCATCAGGATAGTTCCAAATCCGAACCCTGCACACTGTCAATGCATGACGTCCGGAGTACCGAACCCTGCACACTGTCAATGCATGACGCCCGGAGTACCGAACCCTGCACACTGTCAATGCTTGACGCCCGGAGTACCGAACCCTGCACACTGTCAATGTTGGACGCCCGGAGTACCGAACCCTGCATACTGTCAATGCTTGACGCCCGGAGTACGAAAGTACAAAACGTAGAAAACACACACACACGCACACACACACAAACAATTACTGACCTCTCTCTAAGGTCAGCCCAATGCTGTTAAGTAGAATACTGTAGTCAGGGTGATGCTCTATGTCTGGCACAGACGACTTTAATTGTAACAGCATGTTTCTCGCCTTGATATTTTCTCCTGTAACAAAACCAAAGCGTTTTAGTTGGACATTTACTAAACATTACACATTTTGTTTTTGTAGAAAAAAGAAAGGAGGGGGGGGGGGGCGAGGAGCTTCTAAGTGATGACGACATATACAGGAAATTCCGTCATTTAAACTGTTTAGACAATCAACTCAAGAAGACATTAAGAAACTGGAACAGACACAAAAAAAGCAGTGAGATTCATAACTAACGAATATTCACATTTGACTAGAGTAACACCTTAAGTAAAATCACTAAATATAGAGAGCCTTCAGGACAGAAGACTCAAAAGTAAAGTAGCAATTATACATAAAACACTGAACCATAATCTTCAAATACAAAAAAAACAAAATACTCAGAAAGACACAAGGATAAAGGCACATTCCTCATTCCATATGCTAGGATTAATTTGTACAAATGCTCCTCCTTATAACACCTAAGTATTTTGTTTTTTTAGTCTGTGTTACTGGTTTACCATGAATAAGATAAGTGGAGTTTATTTGTTTAAATTTTTTTTTACTCTTATTAACTGACATTTTTCTGGGTGGAAAGACATGCTCCAATTTGATTCCCATTTCTGTAATTCATCTAATTCTCTTTGTAAAATTTCTGTATATTGTGTTGTTTTTTTCTTCTATATATTATGCAATCGCCTGAGCCAGCCAGGACTTGGCTGAATTTAAGTCATTGGTTAACATGCATGACTAAATGCAAGACGCGTAGGGCGAAATCATCTTCTTTTCTGAAGTAGCGCATCACTGATTTAGTGTAGCCTATTGATGTCAAACAACAATAATTTAATCACTTTTAATTTCCGAAGGTCAAGAACAGTGGGCTGTGACATATTTATATTGAAATACAATGGAAATGGTTTAACCCGATTAGTTGTAAAAGTTCTTTCTTCTTTACAATGTATAAAGATATAGCGGACGTTGAGTTTGCCAGGTTTTTCAGGCTAGGTAACTTAAACTATCTGTAGGACATCTAAGGAGTTGATCTAAAATATTATAGACAAGTAGTTAAGTTTAAACCAAACGAGCTAGAGAAAGTGAGAGTAACAAACCAACGACTAACCAGTAAAAATGAGCGGAATACTTTCATGGATCTGTGCAGAAATGAAATCTTCGTCAGCCTGTGAGTCTGGAACTGACAAAATGTCATCAGTGGAAGGCAACATTGCCAAATGTGCCGGGATCATTTTAGATTCTTTAAAAGCTCTGTAAAAAACGAAACATTAAATTGTCAAGATTTATAAGACATCTTATCTTATAAATTACAGACGTTCTTTCAAAAGAGAAGATAATTACGTCCTAATCTAGTCGTGCATTATAATAAGAGACTTAAAGTCATTGATTTTCCTGGCTGATTCCTAGCTGATTCCTGGCTGATTTCTAGCTGATTCCTGGCTGATTCCTGGCTGATTCCTAGCTGATTCAGACCATGCGTACTATGCACAAGGAAAGAAGGATCACTTTTTACGAATGTGTCCTAGAACATGGCATAAAAATGTGTCTTATATATCTAACTTATATCTAAGACACCATGGCTTCATTTATAATATTTAGAAACAAACTCTAAAAATGTTGTAACTGCTTTTTTGGATCTATATTCGTGCAAAAAAAGTTCATGAGATTTAATATTTACAAAGACGATTATAAACCTTACAAACTTCTTTTAAAAGTTAGAATAGGAGTACGTATTGGGAGACTTCCATCGATTACATGTATAACATAGCATACAATGTGGTGATTCACTTACTTCAGAGATTTCATATGGTAACCTTGTCTATGTAAAGTGATGCCTCGTTTTCTCTGGGCCCATCTGTAGAAGAAAGTTGGCCCGTTGATTTTTAAAGCTTTTAAAGCAGATTCAAAATGTTGATCTGATGACTTCCAGTGAGCATCTGAAACAATAGATGAAAATGTGGATCATACAATAAACAGACGAAACAGTGGATTATACAATAAACAGATGAAACAGTGTAACATAAAATAAACAGATGAAACAGCGGAACATTTAATAAACAGATGAAACAATGGAACATACAATAAACAGATGAAACAGTTGAACATACAATAAACAAATGGAACAGTGGATAAAAAAGATGAAACAGTGTTACAGACATTATACAGATGAAACAGTGGAACATACAATAAACAGATGAAACAGTGGAACAAATGTCAGCTTATGAAACTAGAGCGTATAGGAAGTGTTGTAATTTACTTTATTAAATCATTAAACATTTGCTTTAAGCAAACAGTCTAATCACTTTAAATGTAATATATCACAAAGACAGTAGGCTTAATCAGATACAAATAATAGACCCTGGTGTATGGTTGATACCAAATGAATAAGCTAATGTATGCTGTAGATTTGCTCATGTAGATAAGTCGATCTAGGAATGCTACCTTCTAAACCTATTGAGTACAACAATGTACTTATTGTTCATTACAAAGCTTATATCAACTCACTGGGTCTGTCTTGTCAAAAGTGTGTACACATTTTATTTCTCCCACAACCAATCTCGTATCAAGACGAAACTTTGCACAATTATTTCTAGCACCTGATATAATATGAATAAAAAAAAATTAACCAATTAATTAATTCCCTTTTGGTAACTAATAATAATTTAGTTTGGTATCGAACAAGGGAAAAAATCGTATTTGACAGATATAGAGGTATAAGTTGGATTGGTCCTCATGAGGAGACTTTTGAGCCATGAGTGAACAAGTTTTTTGTATGTATTTAGAAAGCTTTCATGGTAGCATTCCCAGACATCCCCATCTTCCCACATCCCTCATTCCCAGACATCCCCATCTTCCCCCATCCCTCATTGCCAGACATCCCCACCTTTCACCATCCTTTATTCCCAGACATTCCCATCTTCCCCCATCCCTTATTGCCAGACATCCCCACCTTCCACCATCCTTTATTCCCAGACATCCCCATCTTCCCCCATCCCTCATTGCCAGACATCCCTACCTTCCACCATCCTTTATTCCCAGACATCCCCTGAGTGAACAAGTTTTTGTATGCATTTAAAAAGCTTTCATGGTAGCATTCCCAGACATCCCCATCTTCCCACATCCCCCATTACCAGACATCCCCATCTTCCCCCATCCCTCATTGCCAGACATCCCCACCTTTCACCATCCTTTATTCCCAGACATTCCCATCTTCCCCCATCCCTTATTGCCAGACATCCCCACCTTCCACCATCCTTTATTCCCAGACATCCCCATCTTCCCCCATCCCTCATTGCCAGACATCCCCACCTTCCACCATCCTTTATTCCCAGACATCCCCTGAGTGAACAAGTTTTTGTATGCATTTAAAAAGCTTTCATGGTAGCATTCCCAGACATCCCCATCTTCCCACATCCCCCATTACCAGACATCCCCATCTTCCCCCATCCCTCGTTCCCAGACATCCCCATCTTCCCCCATCCCTCATTCCCAGACATCCCCATCTTCCCACATCCCTCATTCCCAGACATCCCCATCTTCCCACATCCCTCATTCCTAGACATCCCCACCTTCTCACATCCCTCTTTCCCAGATATCCCCATCTTCCCCCATCCCTCATTCCAAGACATCCCATTTTCCCTCATCCCTCATTCCCAGACATCCTCATCTTCCCACATCCCTCTTTCCCAGACATCCCCATCTTCCCACATCCCCCATTACCAGACATCCCCATCTTCCCCCATCCCTCGTTCCCAGACATCCCCATCTTCCCCCATCCCTCATTCTCAGACATCCCCATCTTCCCACATCCCTCATTCCCAGACATCCCCATCTTCCCACATCCCTCATTCCTAGACATCCCCACCTTCTCACATCCCTCTTTCCCAGATATCCCCATCTTCCCCCATCCCTCATTCCAAGACATCCCATTTTCCCTCATCCCTCATTCCCAGACATCCTCATCTTCCCACATCCCTCTTTCCCAGACATCCCCATCTTCCCACATCCCCCATTACCAGACATCCCCATCTTCCCCCATCCCTCGTTCCCAGACATCCCCATCTTCCCCCATCCCTCATTCCCAGACATCCCCATCTTCCCACATCCCTCATTCCCAGACATCCCCATCTTCCCACATCCCTCATTCCTAGACATCCCCACCTTCTCACATCCCTCTTTCCCAGATATCCCCATCTTCCCCCATCCCTCATTCCAAGACATCCCATTTTCCCTCATCCCTCATTCCCAGACATCCTCATCTTCCCACATCCCTCTTTCCCAGACATCCCCATCTTCCCACATCCCTCTTTCCCAGACATCCCCATTTTCCCACATCCCTCATTCCCAGACATCCCCATCTTCCCCCATCCCTCATTCCCAGACATCCCCATCTTCCCACATCCCTTTTTCCCAGACATCCTTATCTTCCCACATCCCTCATTCCCAGACATCCCCATTTTCCCCCATCCCTCATTCCCAGACACCCTTATCTTCCCACATCCCTCTTTCATAGATATCCCCATCTTCCCACATCCCTCATTCCCAGACATCCCCATCTTCCCCCATCCCTCATTCCAAGACATCCCCATCTTCCCCCATCCCTCTTTCCCAGACATCCCCATTTTCCCACATCCCTCATTCCCAGACATCCCCATCTTCCCCCATCCCTCATTCCCAGACATCCCCATCTTCTCACATCCCTCTTTTCCAGATATCCCCATCTTCCCACATCTCTCATTCCCAGACACCCCCATTTCCCCCATCTTTCATTCCCAGACATCCCCATCTTCCCCCATCCCTCATTCCCAGACATCCCCATCTTCCCACATCCCTCTTTCCCAGACATCCTTATCTTCCCACATCCCTCATTCCCAGACATCCCCATTTTCCCCCATCCCTCATTCCCAGACATCCTTATCTTCCCACATCCCTCTTTCATAGATATCCCCATCTTCCCACATCCCTCATTCCCAGACATCCCCATCTTCCCCCATCCCTCATTCCAAGACATCCCCATCTTCCCCCATCCCTCATTCCCAGACATCCTCATCTTCCCACATCCCTCTTTCCCAGACATCCTTATCTTCCCCTATCCCTCATTCCCAGACATCCCCATCTTCCCACATCCCTCTTTCCCAGACATCCTTATCTTCCCACATCCCTCATTCCCAGACATCCCCATTTTCCCCCATCCCTCATTCCCAGACATCCCCATTTTCCCCCATCCCTCATTCCCAGACAACCCCATTTTCCCACATCCCTCATTCCTAGACATCCCCATCTTCCCCCATCCCTCATTCCCAGACATCCCCATCTTCCCACATCCCCCATTCCCAGACATCCCCATTTTCCCACATCCCTCTTTCCCAGACATCCTTATCTTCCCACATCCCTCATTCCCAGACATCCCCATCTTCCCCCATCCCTCATTCCCAGACATCCCCATCTTCCCACATCCCTCATTCCCAGACACCCCCATTTTCCCACATCCCTCTTTCCCAGACATCCTTATCTTCCCACATCCCTCATTCCCAGACATCCCCATCTTCCCACATCCCTCTTTCCCAGATATCCCCATCTTCCCCCATCCCTCATTCCCAGACATCCCCATCTTCCCCCATCCCTCATTCCCAGACATCCCCATCTTCCCCCATCCCTCATTCCCAGACATCCCCATCTTCTCACATCCCTCTTTCCCAGATATCCCCATCTTCCCCCATCCCTCATTCCCATACATCCCCATCTTCTACCATCCCTCTTTCCCAGACATCCCCATCTTCCCACATCCTTCTTTCCCAGACATCTCCATCTTCCCACATCCCTCTTTCCCAGACATCCCCATCTTCCCCATCCCTCATTCCCAGACATCCCCATTTTCCCCCATCCCTCATTTCCAAATGGTCCAGACAATTGATAGAATCACAGCGCATTAAGAAAGCTAAAATCATGAAATTATGCGCTCAGATTTATTATTGTTAGTCTAGAACTATTACAAATTCAATCACATGACTGATGCAGACCAATAGTTACAATTACATTATAAGCTCTATTATTGCTTTTGTAAAGTATATTTTAGCACACGTTTCTTATTTTTCTTCTATTACAAGACAGCAGTATAAAACCAAATTGACAACAACAGTTTTTGTAAGTATATCTAGCAGATCCTACCTTTAGACATGGTAATGGTCAGTGCTAGGCAAGCCTCCACGACAGCCACCTGACTGGACGTCCCGTAACATCGAGCACTGTGCAATAAAACTGTATAGAAGGCTCTCGCCTCATTGGGGCAGCTAGATATAATTACTTCCCTTGCAGACACAGCAACCTATTGAAATGTACAGATTTAGTCTTAGAATACTAGGAAAATACTCTCCAATGGAGTGCGAGAGTGCGGGCTGCAGCGGTTGACGCCCATCCTAGTGACGCCGATGCGTACATCCATATCATATAACCGTACTCTATATAGTCTAGAATAGTGTCTCTCACTTCGCACATTCTGAATATTTAGCGGAACACTTTGCTTATTTTTTTTTTTTTTTTGAGAGGCTAAAGAACGTGGTGGCCTACTAGTTTAGTATTCCAGAATTGGCGAGGTGTGTTCGCCCTTAGCGATCCGGGACCACTTGATGATTTCCCTGCTTGTGGGTCTATGCTATCCTTTTTTTGTATCCCAACTGTTGGCGTCCAGAGATTCATATCGTGCTTGTTTTGGTAAAGCAAGAGTTACCTTCTAGAAAGTAGACATTTAGAGATTTAAAAATAAGAGTTGCCTTTAAGAAAGTAGACATTTAGAGATTTAAAAATAAGAGTTGCCTTTAAGAAAGTAGACATTTAGAGATTTAAAAATAAGAGTTGCCTTTAAGAAAGTAGACATTTAGAGATTTAAAAATAAGAGTTGCCTTTAAGAAAGTAGACATTTAGAGATTTAAAAATAAGAGTTGCCTTTAAGAAAGTAGACATTTAGAGATTTAAAAATAAGAGTTGCCTTTAAGAAAGTAGACATTTAGAGATTTTAAAGTAAGAGTAGCCTTTAAGAATGTCAAAATTTAGATATTCTAAAATAAAATTATTTACCTTCAAGAAAGCTTTATAACCTCCAGTGGTGTCCTGGATGGCTGTTTGCATTAGTTGTTTGGTATATGGCCAGTCCTTGACCTTGCAGCCGAACACGTGACCACTGGGGCTAATCGAAAGCATGGCTTTGTCTGTTTTCATCAGAACTCTGCACAAAAGCTGCGTGTGGCTGTTGTTAAATAAACATTTTTTTTTAATTTACGGGGCTTCTAAGAGGTACATTGATCTATAACATCATCTGATCTCATCAGAGAAATACATAGATCTAGATCTAAGTGCTAAACTAGATATAGCCGGAGGAACAAAGAAGATTCTCACAAAAGATTAAAAACATAAAAATGACACTTATCCCTTATAATTTAGCGAGTCTGAAGGTGGTAGTCGCAACAGAAGTGTACCCCGGAAACTCAACTCAGGTGTCAGTGTGACATCACTGGTATAGAGTAGGACAGCTGGCCGTAAACGGCCTTGGATAGAGACTGTTGGAGATCTCCATCAAAGGCAGACGGAAAATACTTTTGAGACCCTAAGAAAATCTTCGCTGAAGACTGGCGTAGACAGTGAGAATATAACTAAGATTCTCCTGAAGAGAACGGTTTTGTCTGCGTTACATAGTGAAAATATATGCAGAACGAAACTGGGCTTGCATAGTCAGGTTAATGACTGCACTCTGTTAACTGTCGGACATTACATTCATGAAAATCATTTGGTGCGTTAGTCTCCCTTACTGACTCTATCTTATCTTATATAATACAGACGTTACTTCAAAAAAGAAGATGATTACGTCCTACGCGTCATGCATTTAGTCATGCATATTAACCAATGACTTAAATTCTGCCAAGTCACTGGTTTTTCTGGCTAGCTCAGGCAACCCATTTCATGCTCTAATAGCACTAGGGAAGAAGGAGAGTTATAGATCCTGGCGTGCTCGGTTTCCTCTCCCCTACCTGTCACAAAATTTGGATCCTCTCTTGGTGCCAGACCATATTCATTTTCGATAGGTTAAAGAGTAGCATTTATTTGTTGGATAGTTGACAGTGCAACATTATCAAACAATTACGTAGTATAAATACGAATATATTTAATAAACACAATATAAATCTAATTCTACACATTAAACATTAATGATATATTAAACAACAACAACAACAAATAACCTTTTAGTTGAGTGGTCATTTACAGATGAGCTTTGGACTCTCCGACCATGCATGTTGCAATAATACAGAATCAGGGGATGGACAGACAGAGAGTGAGTACCATGTGATCTTAGTAGAATATATTTCTTCAACAATCGCCGATAGCAAACTGACCAGTCTTCATAGTTTTGATGCAGATTTCTTCGCTGATAAATTTCTCTGATACTGTCTGAAATGTTTAGATTTATACGAACTAGTTTTATAAGTTTTAAAGTTTAGATGTATCCTATAAGACTTGTGTTCTCATTAGAAAACTTTTCAAGATACTATAGACTTCTAGCTTTTAGGTGTGGCTAGATACTATAGACATATTTTAATAAAACTAAAAGGACACCTACACCACCAACCAGTGGCGTAGCTAGGTTGGGGGAGGGGTGGGTCCAAATTTGAAAATACCCCCAAAATGATTGTCCTTTTTTTTTTCCATTAAATATTAAGCCTATGCCATGTTATCTCGCTATTCATGTTGTTATGTAAATGAGTGACCATGTTGCATGTACTTCACACATAAGAGTTATTTATTTATTAACAACATTATCTCATGTCATGATGTTGAATGTCAAAACGCAGGGTCCGTAAAAGAGGCCAAGCCCCCCCCCCCCCCCCCGGGCCAACAACTTTCTTGCTACGCCACTGCCAACAACTGATAATAAGTATCCAAAAGAAATGCCATTTGGCGTACTCCTAATTGAGGTAGTTCCAAAATAGGATATTTGACTTGATCATGTGTCCTGAATACTTGCACAGTGTTGAACTGGACTACTACATGTCGCTAAAATCCCTAATTTGGGGCAAGGATGCAAGTAAACAAACGTTTGGATTCGGAGTTTTTCTTCTCCTTGGTGGGTAGCCAGCCCAGGTTAACGAGCCCCTTTTGCCCGAAGCTTACTGGTTTTGGCACAAGTTTCTTAGCTTTGCCCCGTCTCCTCTCAGTGATAATAGTTCCGCCGAGCCCAATATCTAAGCCACACCTAAAAGCCAGAAGTTAGACTGGCTGTCAGAATCAAATCTGAGAAAAAATGAGGAGCCGGTAACCCTTAGCTTGCAGCACACAGTGCCACAACCTGGCAGAGCATGCAACGCCTCAGATCCCAATAGTATCGGTATCTGCCGTTCATTTGGACACAGCTGCTCGGAAGGGGGAGGAGGGGTGAGAGCTACTATAGGGCGTCATCGTTCCGACCATAGCGCATACCCAGCCTTTTATCTTATTTATTTGAGAGTAATCCGTTGTCGTATCATTACAGGAGGTGGTTATAATTAAATGTGTTAGATCTAGAAAAAATATTTTCAAAAGTCTGTCTTTTTTTTTAAAATGTCATACGCCATAGAAAGGATAAACTCTACTCTTCTAAGTGTTCTAACAGATAGTTATGAATGTAATAATATTACGAACTTTTCAATAATATAATTAAGGGAAGTGATGGCGTTTTATGTTTCAAACAAGAAATGTTAAAATATATACCGTTTTAGACAGCGGCTTCTGCATTAAGTAAAGAAAAGTAAAAGTTGCCAATGTCAGGCCTTGCGATTTATAGGGCAGATGAGGTAAAGGTCAATGGCCCACGGTTAACGAGGGCGTCATGTGGTCAGCACAATGATCAACCACTTTTACTTCTCCCCAACTCATGTCAGGTACCCATTAGAGCTGGGTGGACTAAAGATCCCGAAATTAAAAATTCCAGTCTTTGCCAGGCTTTGAACCCGGGACCCCCTATTCGGAAGCCAAGTGCTTTACCATTAAACTAACGCATCATAGGTTTAAAAAAAAAAAGACACTTTAAAGATAACCAGATTGTACTCGACTTTCTCATGTCAAAAGTCGAATTTATCCTGACTGTCCTAGTCGTTCTATTGACGACTTTAACGTGACATTAAAAAACAGCTTAAGAAACAATCTCAATATTAACTTACTTCAAACAAGAAGATGATTACGTCCTACGCGTGTTCCTAGGTCAATCTAGCCATGCGTGTTAATCAGTGACTCATATTCTGCCAAGTCACTGGTTTTCCTGGCTAACTCAGCCAACCCATTCCATGCTCTAATAGCACTAGGGAAGAAGGAGTATTTGTACAAATTTGTCCTAGCATATGGAACCAGGAATGTGCCTTTATCTTTGTGTCTTTCTGAGTATTTTATTAGGTTTTGTATTTGTATTTGAAAATTATAATTTAATGTTTTATGTATAATTGCTACTTAACTTGTAAGTCTTCTATCCTAAAGGGTTTCTAAATTTAATGATTTTACTAAAGGTGTTACTCTAATCAATTGTGAATATTCGTTAGCTATATATCTCACTGCTCTATTTTGTATTTGTTCTTGTTTCTTAATGGTTTGTTTTTTTTAGTTGAGGGGCGCGAAGTTTTGTGTTTAAATGGCGTAACAAGTAAAAATGTGAGAAACACTGCTTTAAGCTTTGCATTTATATTATGTAAATGAACTCCAGTTAAGTAATGCTGCTAAGTATTGTACCTTCTGTTAATACGTTGAGAGACGACTGAACAAGGGTGGTGAGGAAATCAAAATCTCTTTTGTTTCCAATCCAACTTTTCACTTCTGTTGCTCTTTTGTGAAATATGTGATACAAAAGATCTTTATCTCTGCAGACGATGCTTAGTAAATTGCCAGGTGGCGGGCGCTGGGAGCTGATACTGAGATATTCCTCCGCCAGCCTTCTCACAGCTTCAGGTAGACACAGGAATCTTTGACAGATGTGGACGTAATCTCGTACGCATGATTCAGGGGCGTAGTGCTGTAAGAATGTCAAAATGTCCAGGGGATCAGTCAACATTCCAACTTGAACTCCTGTAAAAGTTTCACCGATGACTGGAAACTGTTGAAAGGTGGTGAATACTGCAGTAGTTCCGGTCACGTGAACTTGGCAGTCTGACCTGACAAGACGAGACAGGAAATCTAAAAAGGCGTGGTCCTCTCCAGCGTGGCGGAGCGTTTCCGTTTTGTGAAACACGAACACGTGATGGCTGCAACATTTGACCTGTAAAACTGATTTTATTTTCTTCACAAAGCGGGCCGTGTCCTCGAGATCCACGGGATTGAGTGTTGTAGTGGGCTCGAGGTCCACGGGATTGAGTGTTGTAGTGGGCTCGAATAGAGTTTTGTGTACTTTGCTCAACACTTGCTGCAGACTGTTGAGATGTTGGCAGTTGATGCTAAAGATCTTAATGTTTTGGTTGGACTCTCGTATCTCTTCGACAACCTGGATAAAAATAAATGAGAAAAACATCTCGAAGGCATTGCACACAATTATTAAGATAATCAAAATCAGAAATATAATTTACACAAATAAACGGCTTAAAATGACGAAAAAGAATTCAGGTGAAAAGCTTAATAAGGTTACAAAAAAAACAAAGTAAAATCAAAATAAATGCAGATTATAACGTTGGCAGAGTAGGCATTTCACATTGCATACACCCTCCCTCTCTCCTATCCTAAAAAGTTTGACGTTAGGCTACAGCCTAGTCTTAAATTACGGTAGAAACAGCCCTGCCAGGTCACTCACTATATATAAACACATATGCACACACACAAATACATATTTATAAATAGTGGCGGAAAAATTACGTTGGTGCATCTCGTTTCTTATGAATTCTAAATTTTCCACACAAAAAAATATAATCTTTCTTTAAATAATTGTATGAAATCATGCTAGAGAGTAAACATTTCAGTTCAGTATTCTATTCAATGGCATAAAGTTGGGGTCAGGGGCCGACACTGAAGTGTAAATAAGGTTCACGTAACATCAGTATGTTAATTGCACATATTCTTAGTAACATTATCTTCATTTTAAGTAAAAACCTCTTGTTTCAGTCTTCAGGACGATGGTAAGACGCTCTGGGGGGACTGTTTTAACTCACGCATAACGTGTACAGTTTGCAGGATACATATTAAAATGTTGAATTCATAGGACTATTTTGAATCATTTTTGTACTTCATAAATATTCAAATTTCAATACATTTTAATTGAAAGGCCCAAACTACATTGATAGCACATCAGATTCCCACTTCCACCCACCCACCCACTTTTCTAAAAAATAAAAGAGCTACCTTCAACCCAGTCAGGAAAGATGTACCATACAGGTTGATAAAAGGTGATTTGGATTTAGGGGATTTTAAGGGACGCTCCTGATAAAAATAATTTCTCTCCTACAGTAATATTTCAAGAAGAGATTCATCATTCTTATTTAGGTAATTAATTTTTATTAAAAAGGTCTATTTAAATCTTCGTTTTGTTATAAAGCTATAATTAGTCTTCCAAAGCTCTGAAAAAAAAATTGGGAAAAAAAAAGGGGGGGGGGAATGAAGTAGGTTGTTGTGGGGCTATCTGACTTGACTTCTATATTACTAATTATTACTTCACATTAGCCACAGAACATTACAAGTTAACACTATACTTAATAACGACTTTCACTGTTATAACACGACACTTTTATTTCTCACTGGGAAATCTGTCCAGTCTTCCTAAACGTCGCTATCTCTAAGTACTATTCAAAACAGCCTACTGCTAACATAACGCCATGTTGGTCTCCTGTTCGCCTAAGTCTACTACGTCATTCGTCTGTCTGACTACATCATTCGTCTGTCTCTCTACGTCACTACTTTGACCGTCGCTAAAAACAGTACACAATATATATGTCTAACAAAACTAAACCTACTCTCTTAACTAGTACATAACAGGGCCTATTAATTTACTGTATTTTAATCAGTTTAAACATACACTGAAAGTGAGTTACAGGCCTAAAAGTTATTTATACAATAGATACATTTGACACTGATATGAAGTCACTAATAAGCAAGTAGGAAAAAGATTTGGGCTCAAAACAATTCTACCTTGTTCCACTTTTACTTAAAAGCTTCTTATGAATTATACATTTCACACAACAAAGTCTTTCTTTAAGTACCTCATGTCAAATTGGACTATCCTGCTTTGAATGTCACGCTTTTGTTGGAAAGCAATGATTGCATTCGACATAAGCGAATGTAATATTAAGCATATATGAGTTACACAAATTATGTAATTTTCCCACTAAAATAGCCCCGTCATCCAAAGTAAGGTTGCTGGGGGGGGGGGTGCGGGGGGGCGGGGGGGACGATTGCATCTACCGTCCCTCCAGCGGATGATCGAGTAAAGGGCGGGGGAGGGGGGGCGCTCATAGATCCTTTACCACTTATATTTCACAGCATCAGTGAGTGGAAGCTGGTTAAAAGGGATTTAGAAGACGTTAATTTAAAAAAAGGGTCAATTATCTTATTAACAATTATTTGATTACGTCTTATTAGGCTCTCCCTAATTCCTTCGCCAAACACCCAAGTCTTAAGTGTTTTATAACATTTCTGAACACCGAGAAACTCAGAATGCTTGCATACAAACCTGATCCACAAGAACCGATTTCCCAACCATAGGAGGCCCGCAGACCTGGACAACGTTACCAGGTAATACAAGTCGTCTGATTTGATCTTTTTCACTTAGCCGGGCTCCAGTCACGTAGGTACCACCATGTTGTCTGTTACCACGATGATTGGTAAACTCTCTCATCCCTGGATTGTCCATCTGATGTCCATCTAATGGAAGAACTCTTGGCGAACTTCCACGAAACAGGTCCACTTGGCCAGAAGTACCTGCACTGTAACACACTGAATTCGTATGTCTGTCGGGTCTATCCTCTCTCCATTCAGTCGAGTCCCAGTGTGGAGCTCTCTGGTCAAGACAGATTTGTCTGTCTCCAATGACATGTTCACGTCGATTGTCTTCATCAGACTCAATAAAACCAGCCACATTCACGCATGAGAAATGTGCCAATTCTTGACTGAACATTTGTTGATAATTCGGATAGAATCGTGTTCCATCTCCATGAACAGGAGGAACTTGATCAGAAAAGTTCATATTATTCCTGGCATAGAAATGTCCTGGGAATATTTCTCCCATTTTAAAAATGATAAAATAAAAGGCCTAAACTTTATTGATATTAAAATAGTTTTGAGCACTACACAACTACGTTTTGGTCACAAATCAATCAAACGCGCGAGATAATTGACTTGTAAACATACTGTCACTGTCATACATTAAGCAGAGTAGATTATTTAGTAGTTGAATTTATCTAGATCAGCCATCAAAACTGTCTATTCAAAGTGATATATAAGATTGCATTAACACTATTAGAAACAGATCCTAGTCCACAGATAAGAAACTCAATAAGAATTTGAAATATTTATATTATAATGTAAGTATCACGCTGTTGAATCATCAGCGGGGAAATTATACTTTAAAAAATAGATATTCGCTAGACCCCTGGACTAATAGAATACAAGTGGTCAAGTGGACACATGAAATATGTAATAAACTTCCGCAATGAAAGACGTCAAGATTAGGGTCCAACCACTTAAAACATATCAGGTTGATGAGATACTTCAGAAACACTTCATATCATTTGGTAGATATGTACAATCTTTTAGATCAGAAATGACTCGTCTTTAAAAATGATGATTCTCATTTAAAGGATGTAAAAATTGAGCATTACATCTTCGACAGGACCCCCCCCCCCCCCACCTCCTTGTAGACTCAAACTAGAAATTTTCGTCTGGGAAATCGGATTAAAAATTTAAAATATATCATTGCATGGAAAAGCTATATAGAAGAAAAAATGTTGAAAACAAAACTAATTGAGATACATTTAGATCAAACCTCTTGTAAAAATTTTTTTGGGTAGTTTAAGACTAAAACGTACAAAACCAGGGATTGGAAAGAGGTGTATTAGGAATTTATCTAATCTCTGCCTGCGGTCCCGTCTGAGGCATCCTTCAGGCGTCTTGGTTCTGGACGAGTCCCCAGTTGTCCCCACGTGTTATGGAGTGGATGTGTGTGATTTTGATAAAACCATATGAAAACTAGGACGGATGTTTTCCTCGTGTAGGCTGAAGAGTTTCTGATGAAACCAAGAGATGGTCTGTCGTAAATAAAAAGAACTGGTGTGAAAGATGAAGGAGAGACTAACAAGAGCCGCGAGACAGAAAAGAGAGGAGACAGAAAAAAGGAGACAGAAAAGAGAGGAGACAGAAAAGAGAAGACAGAAAAGAGAGGAGACAGAAAAGAGAGGAGACAGAAAAGAGAGGAGACAGATAAGAGAGGAGACAGAAAAGTAAATATAAATGTGAAGCTAGGTAATGAAACAAAAAAGGATACATACATATTGAACATAAATGGACAGCAGCACCAGGGACCAGTTTTTAAATGAAAAGACACTGGAGAATTAAATGCGACGAAACTAAGGACTGCGACGACGGAGGCTCGAACCAGTGACATGCCAACGTTGGGCATGTATTCAATGACCATTGGGGGTGGTAATTTGCATACGGACGAATGACTCTGGACCAGAAGTATGTTGTTGTTTTTTGTGGACATTTCGAAAATCGCTTGACATTGCGTTACTGCTAGGCGGTGTTGTCCTTTTCGGGGTTACTGATTGAAGCCACGGTCCCATATTTTCGTCCCATTTAATTCAATTCAATACATTCTCTCATTTAAACACTTGGTCCCGGGTGCTGCTGTCCATTTATGCTCAATATGTATGTATCATTGAGACAGACAAGACGTGTATTTGTAGTAGGATTTTGTTCAAATAGTCATTTTATTTGTATTGTCACATACATACATTTACTTTCAAGTTGAAGCTATAGAGAAATACAAACTATATTTAAGCTTTTTTAACAGATAGGTCCATTCAAGTTTTGTTTTCCAAATCTATTTCCTTAAATAATTTAAAACTTTTACGTGACCATGTGTTTAGTTGTACTAGCTTTTTGGGGCTACAAACCAACGACCGAGGCAGGGGCGTAGGAAAGAATTTTCCATTATCTGGGGTCCGGGGGGGGCTCTATCTCTTTGGTGGCCCCTGCATTTGTGTAATATTTAATTTAAAAAAAACACTCATTTGGGCGCTCCCCTCAAGTGGGGACCAGGGAGGGATTTTCAAATTGTCCCCCCTCCTTCCCCCACCCTCGCTACGCCTCTGGATCGAGCGACAACAACAGGTCTTGCTCATCTGCAAAGCATTTGAGTCCAGTTCCTTGCGCCACGCATTTCTTAGCCGTCCCCTCTTCTTCTTTCCTTGGGGGGTCTGGTGATGTCTCGTAATGTCTCGTGCAGGCTAGCGAATGGGGTATGGCCTATCCATCGTTAAAGTTTCGGAAGTCTATCTTCATTGTTTTATGTATTCTCATATTTCTGACACATTTACAAAACAACAACAAAAAAGCAACAACAACTAAAGACTGTAAAGAGAAGCCGGGGGCAAAACTTTTGGGCCGAAAGAAGCTAATATTGTTGTTGTTGCTAATCCACGAAAAACCAACACTAACGAGAAGAACAACAAGCGAAGGGTTTATCTTCCGATCCTTAGAGATATAGAAACATAACTCGACTGTACAAACCTTCTCTTATAGCACTGTATAAAAGACAGGATGTCAAATAAGATTAACGTCATAATAAAAAATAACAAAATACAATTGTTGCTAAAAGTAGAACAAAAAATGTAATTCATTTTCAAGGATAAATCTTAGAGTCCATACAACATTACTAGCTGTAATAACAAGTTGACAACTGAATCATCTATAAGGCTAGAATAAAAAAAGGGAAAACGTTGTACAGGATGAAGTTCACTCTTTCTACGGCTTGATAAGGAGATGTGGAAGCCAGAACAACATAATATGTATTTGATATAACCATTCAAGTGGCATTGAAAGATTTGAAACATCTAAATATTTCTGTATACAACTCTATTGTAAAATAGTCTTTACACACCAACAAGAACACAGACGAAGAAAAGCTGAATGGTATAGCGCTTGGATTCCGAGCCGTGAGTCATCTCAGGTTCGAATCTCCGTGAAGACTAGTAGTTTCAATTTTGATTTTTTATTAAATACACCACTGAGTTCACCCATCATTAGTTGGGGAAAGTAAAGGTGGTTGGAGGTTGTACTGGCCGAGTGACTTCTTCGTCAACCGTTGTTCATATGATTAAATAATACATAATTACAAAATCTGCCTCATAGGTCGAAAAGCTTGAAAGGGTTACTTTACTACTTAAGACAATAAGTAATAATTTATGTCTATACCATACACACAACGCAGAACAGATAATGTAAGTATGTATTATTTATCCTCTATTTCAATTTCACCATCCCACGGTTAACTAAGGTGTCATCTGGCCAGCATAACGACTAACCGCCTTAAGTTCAATATTGTAGATGACATTAACATATCATGAAACATATCATGATTCCTCAGTACTGTCAGACCAATTTAACACATCATGCATATCCTGTTCAGAGTCACTACTGAATGTCTCACTGTCTGAAATAGACATGTTCACTACCCTTTGAAAGATTGATTCACTAATTTCACTAACTGAAGGGTTCATTTCTGAAATCAAAATATCAACCACACTTTGATATTCTAACTCACTAACTTCACTATTATTAACGGCATACAGGATATTCATATCACTTGTTTCACTAATTGAAGTGTTGAGCACATTGAATGATATATGTGATCCAAGCAATCTCGATATAAGAGTATTGCTTTTTGGTCTAGCACCATCTGTTTCTAAATTTAGAGAGTAAGACAAAGTGACAGATTGACTTTCATCTCCTGTTTCAGATTTGTTACAAACAGTTTTTTCAACACAGTTGTGGGTTGAATTTCCTTTTTTAATGTGGGAAGAAGAAGCAAGATCGTCTGTTGTAAGTTGTTAGCTCCAAGAAAATTTATTGACATCTTGACGTAAACTTGTACAGTTTGAGCAGACGTCTAACACGAAACCATTGAACTCATGCAAGGTGATGTCGCTAAATTCTGTTCGCTCAATATAATTATAAAAATGTTCATATTTGGTAAGGATTGACAGTTTTGGATCATTTGTAATTCCTCTGTGCCCTTCAACAAGTGTCCAATGCTGTTTGAAATATGTCTTGTTCTTGTTAAAGTCACACCTGGACTGACCAACATGTACCAGCATGCCATGGACACAAGCCGACAGGTAATTAGAATGGAACTCAAAACTATCACCGCCTCGAGATTCTTTAATGCACAAAATTTGTAGCAGAAAATCTTCTGGTGATCTCTTCAGATCAGACGCACTGAACTCCGGTTCAGTTCTGTCCATGGCAGACGTCTGCAAATCAAGCACTACGCGTAAATGTGCAAGGTCAAGGAGAACTTCAAACATGTAGTCAGCATTCTGGGCCTTGTTTTCTATAATAGACAACGCCTCCAGGTCGTATTGATACGCTTCGAAATAATTCTTTCTGAAATGTAAACCAAAAAAAGAAGTTGTACGAATAATTTATTGTTTAATCACATTTTTTAAACAAGTTTTTGTGTCCCTCCCCCCCCCCCCCCTGTCTGTAGCTCTCCATTCCTCCTGTCTAATGATATTTTTAGTACTGGGATATCATCTTTTTTAAATAAACCTTTTGCAAGATATATTCATTTTTTTGTAATTTTGTCTGCAATAATTATCTAACAGGTTAAGTAACTTACTCGAGACCGGACTGTGTATGGTCTTTTTAGACGCAGACCGATACATGGGGAACTGGGGTTCAAAAGGTTAATTCTTACAGAGGACAAGTTTGATGCCACTCACCAATGTTGCCCAGGGGTGTCAGGCATCACCCGTTAATCGCTAGGAACGCCTCTAATTCTGCATATATCCATCCAAATAGTGTTTCTTACTAGTTATGTTCATATATTCTGCTTTTTTAGTGTCGACGTATTGCTATTAAGCTTTGGCACCGGCAAAATACCAATAATTACATTTTGTATAAATTATTTCTATTAGATATATATGTAGTGATAATTGTAATAATGTCAAATAACAGACAAATAATAATGCACTGAAAACTACCATCTAGAAAGTTAACACTTTCAAAGACTAGCCCTAATCTAAGTTTTTAGCGTGACAAAGAAACATAGTAATGCAAAGACTGTTAGCATTATTCGATACAAGCAACACATTACATACTTTCTCATCTTCAGTTTTGCAAGGCAGCTTTTGGTCACGGCCGTGTCATAGTAGTGACCAGTTATCTCAAATAAAATATGCGAGGCTTCCGTGAGATACTTTTCACAGTCCTTTAGTGATTCTTGGTCTGTAAGAGACAAAGATTTTTTTACGTCAACAAATGTTCGTTTTTGTTTCTCATGTACCATTAGACTAAACATTTAGTGATAAATACCCTTAAGCTTGGCATTATAGAGAAATACCTTTGACTTGACATCAGTGCTTTTTTGTAAAAAAAAAAATTGGTGCCGGTACTCAGTGATGGATTGACTAGCTTTTACTTCTAATAAATTAATAATAAACGTTAAAATATTTATATATTTTCCTCACATTGAAAAAGGTGCCGGTACGCCGTACCGGTGCGTACTGTCATGTAAGGAGCACTGCTTGGCATAATCGAAAAGTACCCCGATACCTGCTTTCATTAACAATTACATAAAGACGTGCTTTTTGTGTACACCAATACCGAAACAAAAGTCTTCAAGTTATTTTTAGTTTGACAAGTTTTGCACGTTGCTTTAGAATTAAAGATTAATACTTCCTAGCCCCAACCTTCCAGCAGACGACGACAGATGGCAGCCGGCAGGGTTCGATCCCAGGCTCATTGATACGACAGTTAAAGGCGCCCACCACAGGACAAGGCGGCCATCTTCTGAGAGGCAAATCAAATATTCGATCTTCTCACGAAGCTCATTAGTTGTGATGCTGTCTTTTGAATTAACTGACCAGCGAAGTCACAACCTGTTGCCAGTCGTTGAGGAGTGATATAGTGCAGTTCCCAATGATATAAATTTATAATGTATACAATGGGAAGTCTTAAAATAATCACATATTTATTGAAAGATTTATATGCTTATAATTCTTTATCTTAAATAGAATAACATATAATGGGTAAAATGAGACATACAGATAGATAGAATTCATATGTATCAAAGATACTCTGGACAAGAAAATCTAATTTACTTTTAAAACATGTAAGTGTACCCACTGCAGCCTAATAATTATCAATTTAATATTATATCCAACAAATATTTACAAACGTTTGTAGTTACCTCCACTGTACTCTTCTAATAAAAGTTTCGATATATTATTGAGAGCATCTAGCAGTATATAAGGTGAAATCTGTTGTAACGATCGTCTTGCTTGCAAGGATCTCCTGAACCATTTCAGAGCTTCTTCAAACATTTGACCTGTAGGAAACAACAACCATAGTCAACAACCACAGCCAACAACCACATTCAACAAGAAGTTAACAGTCACAGTCAATCATTGTCAACAACCACAATTAGGTGGTGTCAAAGCACAGATAACACACACACACAAACAGTTTTCGGTGAATACAGCTATTTGGTGCAGCTGTTTGAGACAAACATCCATAAAAAAAGCTAAAAACATTATAAAAATAAAAAATCGCCATTTGGGTCATCACAAAAGAGATACAAGACACCGATAGCAAAGACAAACAGACACAAACACTTTTTTTTATCCCCCCCGGCAATCAAATCATTAAATAGAAACTATCTGATATAAACTTTTCACATGTAAACTATGAGTGAGTCTGGTGTAAATGTACATTTTGTTTTTTTTTTATAGTTATAATTTTTTGTTTGGTGTAATGCAAAAATAGTAATCAATAACCTAAAGGTAAACACAAATTTCCTTACGGACAATAAAGATCATTATTATTATTATTTTGTTGAAAAGAATGAGTATTAATGCTCTGGCGCAGCCAGGGTCGAGTTTCGTGAAAGGGAAACAAAATTCATCGTAGTCCCTTTATCAGTTTCCACCGGAGTATTTTCTGGTGATGTGGCAGGTCTGCAGCAGTACCGCCCTCTGACAGGCAACAAGAATGTTCCTAGGAATGCCAAGGGCCTTGAAGGTAACTATGAGGTCAGTTGTTATTATCCCCTCGGTTGATATAACAATGGGGTATATTGTTATTTTGGATAACTTCCATAAACGCTTAATCTACAAGCCTAGATTCCCATATTTTCGTTGTTTTTTCAGCTCAGTTTTTCTTAAATCATGCGATAGTGGTAATGCGATTGTTATAATTATAATTATTATTATTTAAAACACTTGAACTTGAAACTTTGATAGAGATAATGATAAAAAAAAATAATTTAAATTTTATCCACAGTCACGCACATACAATGCTCTCACAAAAATAGTTACTGACGGCAAATTTGCATTTATTTTTCGAAGAGGCACATTACAGTTTGATTGATCTTTTGTATCTTAACATTTTGTGTTTACCGTACAGTATACTTGATCTATAAGTGTGCAGATATACATACACCTCTCATAGGCCAAGCCAAAGTTGTTGAGAAAGACTGTAAAACTTGGATGACTTTCAAGTCCGGGTCTCGAGGAAAGTTCTTGAAGCTTTTCCAAAGCATCTGATGGGTTGCCTAATTAAAAGCACAAAAGATCATAGATAAATAACTATGTATTAACAATACGATACTGCTCTAGTCTTGAACCCAACATCTAGCATAACATGCATATAAACACCTATATGTTTTACCTTTGACCTTTACCTATCCCTTAGTCTGTTGGACCGTTGGGGCACCAGGCAAGATTTGTCGACCGTCTTTCTCCATTCCTCCCTTTTTTTTGCCTTGTTTAGAACCTCTCTCAGTGGCAGGCCCGTCCATTCTTTAATGTTGTCCTTCCATCGCTTTTTCTGTCTGCCTCTTCTTCTTTTACCTAGCACTGTTCCCTGAAGGAAGGTCTTTGCGAGCCCCATAGATCTTGTAATGTGGCAAAAGGTTTTAAGTTTTCGTCTTTTTACAATAGTTAGCAGGTCGTCATGGGCTCCGATCGCTGTCTCTGATTTCTTGGTCTGTGATGCGGTCTTTGAATGTGATGCCTAGGAAATGCTACAGAAGGACCTATATGTATATACTCATAAATGTCCTGGAATTTTTTCGTAACGGTACATTTCCTGGCCTTGGTTAAAGGATCATGGTCCCTCTCTCGATCCAGTTAATGTGCTCCAAAGAAATGCGGTGTTATACGTTTGGTACCAACTCAGTTGTAAAGGTGGTATAAGGGAAGATAGCTTATGAATGTTCCTCGAGATTTTGACTCCTGAACACTTAGCAACGCAAAGTAGCGGATGTTGAAATATTGCTTACCTGAAATTTTGCCCTTTCGGTGGCCCTACCAACCCTTTTCGGTGCCTAATAGCTAGTCCGCCCATGGCCTTGACACACAAATTATAATTCTTTCACATGACTTAAAAAAGCTTAGACACCCTACAGTGTCGTTTCATGCTTCACTACACTGATGACAATTACACTTTCAGCCCACCAGAAGTAGACTCTCAGTTTCTAGTCTTGTTGAAGTCAATCTCTTTGAGTTAGACCAAGCCTTATAAGGGACCTACCTCTAAAGATCAGAGGGGTGATTTCATAAATAGCGCGAGTTAGATTTTCTTCCTCTTCTATGTAATCAGGTATTCTAAGACTTTGTTCCAAGCTCATTAATTGATGTCTGTTTTCATGTTCCCTAGCAGTGTCGTAATATCTGATCAAAGATAATGGATAATAAGAAGTGTTTAGTATGACACCCAATCAATAATGAAGATAACAAAGCTGTATTAAACACGATTAATTTGCATTGTATCTTTTGTCAGAATTTTGTTTAAGTATTTACACTGGGCACCTGCTTAAATAATGTAAGTTTTAGAATGCAGGCGATGTGGCTGATGGGTAAAGCGCTTGGCGGGGCCCCGGGTTTGAATACTAATGAAAACTGATTTTATTTCGGGATCTTTAGGGAGCCAGCTCTAATGGGCACCTGACTTTAGTTGAAGAAAAGTAAAGGCAGTTGTTCGTTGTGTTGGCCACATGACGCCCTCGTTACCGTGGGCCACGAGTTCGGAAGTCAAACGCTTTACCACCGAGCCTCCACTACATTTATATTTCCAGATAACGCTCCCAAACGCGAATATTAAAAATAACCAAAATGCTAGTATTAAATAACACCAGATCAGAGTCTAATTTTTTGCATCAGAACAGGACACAACAAGATGAGACAAAATATGTTCCGGAAGCTCAAATTGGAACCAGTGAAAACTGCCTATGTGGAGTGTCACCAGAGAATTTTGATCATGTCCTTAAAAACTGCCTTCTTTACTAAGAAACCCGAACAAGGCATTGGCTCCAAAACACCCCAATAGAAAGAAAACTCTATGGAGAGCTACCTGATTTGGAAACCACTGCGCAGTTCATCTCATGTATTGGTCTCTAGTCATCTGAACACTTCAACATAACAATGAGAACGAGGAAGAAGAAGAAGAAAAAATAAAACCACAAAGGCGAATTTCAAATAACGCCTTAAAAACGAATATCTAATCAATAACCTAAAGGTAAACACCAAAAAAAACGCCTTAAAAACGAATATCTAATCAATAACCTAAAGGTAAACACCCAAAAAAAACGCCTTAAAAACGAATATCTAATCAATAACCTAAAGGTAAACACCAAAAAAAAACGCCTTAAAAACGAATATCTAATCAATAACCTAAAGGTAAACACCCAAAAAAACGCCTTAAAAACGAATATCTAATCAATAACCTAAAGGTAAACACCGAAAAAAACGCCTTAAAAACGAATATCTAATCAATAACCTAAAGGTAAACACCAAAAAAAACGCCTTAAAAACGAATATCTAATCAATAACCTAAAGGAAAACACAAAAAAAACGCCTTAAAAACGAATATCTAATCAATAACGTAAAGGTAAACACAAAAAAAAAAACGCCTTAAAAACGAATATCTAATCAATAACCTAAAGGTAAACACAAAAAAAAAACGCCTTTAAAACGAATATCTAATCAATAACCTAAAGGTAAACACCAAAAAAAAACGCCTTAAAAACGAATATCTAATCAATAACCTAAAGGTAAACACCAAAAAAAACGCCTTAAAAACGAATATCTAATCAATAACCTAAAGGTAAACACAAAAAAAACGCCTTAAAAACGAATATCTAATCAATAACCTAAAGGTAAACACCAAAAAAAAAACGCCTTAAAAACGAATATCTAATCAATAACCTAAAGGTAAACACCAAAAAAAACGCCTTAAAAACGAATATCTAATCAATAACCTAAAGGTAAACACCAAAAAAAAAACGCCTTAAAAACGAATATCTAATCAATAACCTAAAGGTAAACACCAAAAAAAACGCCTTTAAAACGAATATCTAATCAATAAACTAAAGGTAAACACCAAAAAAACGCCCAAAAGGCAAATATCAATAACGCCGAAAAACAACATACTATAATAAAATGCATTGTCAAACTTACCTTTCAGAATCCAGATATCTGGCTTGCCTGATTAAAATATAAGCCTTCTTATTGGCAGCCCAGGTCAAGAAGTAGGTCAGACCATACTTTTTTAAATCACTCATTGCTGAGTCCAGGGAATCTTCAGCTAGCATCCAGTCTATATCTAAAAGTAGACAATCTATAATATATTCTCTAAACACCTCTGATTGATCTATTCCGCCAAAACGGATGAAATTTCGTACACAAGTTTCTTTTACCTCTAAGGTGCTCGCTGGGCCGGGGTTGGATAATTGAAGAATAGAAATTGGTGGCCCCCAAATGAAATTTAAAAGAAAGAGAAAGAAACAGCAAAAAATAATATTACGCCATTTATTAAACTCCACATCGTCTAAATGTAAGTCGACCAATAACTCAAGTTCATATATCACAATGTGCTTTGTAGAGATAGAGCATCTAGTTATTCACGGTGCTCTACTATGTTTGAGATCTGATCCAAGATTCAATTTAAAAAAAATCTAAAATCATTTTTGGTCCTGTGCGATGACCCATTGATTGGGGGTCCTAGGCGGCTGCCTAGTTTGCCTATGCCCACGGCAAGCCCTGATGCTCGCTAGGAAAAGGTTTTGACAGATTCGCTGTCTGAATTCTCCAATTTGCGACAAGAATCGCTACCTTTTTAGTAACGTTTGTATTTAATTTCGATCTTTCCCTCAAAACTACCCCGTGTCTATGTATTATGATTCTATCTCGTATAAAATTTATAAATCTAAATGTAATTTATAATGCTTTTGTTCGTAACTCGCCTATAGGGACATTCTTAAAAGTTAAATAGCAAAACCAAATTGATATCTTTATTTTTATTTTTTTTACATTTAAAATGAAAAACAAATTTTAAAAGTCAATCTAGCTTGTATTAAGTGAAATTGCTTAAAATTTTAATAAGCCTAGACTAACAATAATAAATGTGAGCGATTATGAATTTAAAAAAAATTTTAAGCGTTACTTTCATGCTTGTAGTTTACTTAGTGTGCTACGGTCAAATTTGTGAACCAGTTAGGGTGGCGGAGGATTAGCAGGGAGAAGATTCTGCCAATGCATAAGAAGTGTTTGCAGGATTTGGTGGGCGCTTCTAGTGTGTGAGACTGGCCAGACATCAAGGCCGAATCCAAAACATCAAAACAAAATTACTGACAGTAAAAAAACAAGTTCAGTGATGACGTACATCCAAGATCAGATATTTTTTTTTTCAGTCTCATCAATACTTTTCAAATATTGATTAATAACATCCCACAAAGACATTTTTATTATTAAAATTCTGGTATGTAATGACCGATTTCAATATCAGTCCCAGTCTTCAACTTACGCGAGACACCTCTTGGTTCGGAACCCAAGCGCTTCACCACTCAACCACCACGACCCCAAGGCACTCAAAAACCCTGGACAAAAACCCTGGACAAAAACCCTGGACAAAAAAAAACTGTGATTAAGTGCAATGCAGGTATGTCGCCATGTAGGTCACGAATATGTAGCTTTACAGAATTATCGCAAGGAATTCGGCTACTTTGGACTGTAAAAAATAATTCGAGACACTGTTTCCTCTTCATCCCCATAGCTGGAGCACAGTGAGTTTAGCTGGAGCACTGTGAGTTTAGCTGGAGCCGTAAGAGACACAAACTAACCGGACAGTGGCCAGAATTGTTCTGTACTAAGTTAAAACACTTGGCCTCACGATTAGCTTTTGGAATAATGTAGATTGAGACTATTCTAGGGATTTGAACCAAAGACCTTAGTTAAACAAGCTCCTACTTTATATATCCAGGTGTTTATGTACAACGTGTGTAGTTATTTCAGCGTTTATGCTTCAACTTGTACTAACCAGCTCCAAGGGCATAAAGATTTCCTATGTGAGCTCTTAGTGCTGCTTTGAGTCCAGGATGTTCAGCTTGTCTTTCCAAATCTTGGTAGAACATTTTGGCTTCGTCAGGGAATGTGGTTATCATCAATTTACTAGCCAAGAATGCAATCTGTTTTAAAGGTTATATTGAAGTGTGTAGCGAGTATAAACGTGATTCAAGTATATGATATTAGAAACAAAAAAATGAATAAAAAAAAGAAAGCCTACAATTTTGAATAAAATTATTTGAATAAAAATCTATGCGAAAGTAACGAAGAGACTCGTAATTCATTAGGAGTCAACAAAAGAAAGCAACAAATATCAATTATTTGACTCCTCATTATATAAGCGAGTACTCTTTAACCCAGATGTTACGTTCTGACTGATTCATTTCATTATCTGCCTCGTATTCTCCCACTTGGGCGGGTGAACAAAAAAAAGGAATATCTAGCCTGTTATTACATCCCTTGTAACCTGTAACAACTAAGCATATATTCCTATATAAGTTTTAAATAGTTTTTAATATGAAATTTTGAACTAAAATATCGTTTGTTTATTCATTCAACAAATGACCATTTCTATTATTATTTCTGTTTCTAACACTCCTTTCACCACCCCACCCAATTAAAGAGCCAGGAATAACATTGCACATATCAGACTAACATACGTGAACTACAGTGTATATAATCAAGAGTGTAAAGTGATATAGTTACTGGTCAGCTATATAGGAAAACGTTATTGCATACTAAAAGAGTGATAATGTCGAAATGTGTATTTATTGAAGTTATTGAAAACAAATCTAAATTCAATACCTTACAAAGTGAACCGAACGGTTCATCTCCTGAGCGCTGCATAGTTTCGTGTATTAGTACTTTTAGCTCTGACCAGTGTACGGCATATTGTGGACAGCGTTGAACCAGTTTTTTGAAGTCTTCTGCCTTTTTGAGGATTTTAGACAAGAAGCGGGTAAGCCTATAAAAAAAACCCTATTAGAACTTATTTATCAATATGTCAGAATTAGTAACGAACTGATATCTCTCTTTGCTGGTTCCATGTGTTCTTTAACCTCTCTATGTGGCACCAAAAAAAAAAACTATAAAAAAAATATCGCAAAGAGAGATTGTGTTATCACATAAACTCAGCGGGGGCCACAAACGGATACGCCCATGGATATTCAGCCCATGTTCTTGTTTTGATTTAAAAATTTTTAAATATTTAATTGAAATGACAACATTTAGTCATAAATCTTTAATTACTTGAATCAGAATAAGATCTTAAAAAATGTTTGTGATATGTACATACAATTTACACTCTTAGCATTTATAAACAAAAATTCATAATTGAACTTCTGGACCCTAATTAAATGTACTTTAATTCAGAAGAGCCCATATACACAATCTTTGGTGCTACTTTGTAATATTCTAAAAACAAACAGAACAACCTAACCAATACTTTATAACAGCTATCATTGTTCTCAAGCAAATATGAAACTACATATTATCAATAATAAGATTTCTTTAAGTTTTGGAAACAAAATTAAAAGTAATGTAAGTCAGGAGAGCAATTTCCATCTTTTAAAGCAACCTGTTTTCGATATTGAGATTTTTTAATTTTTATATATATATATTTTTTTTTTGGCCAAAAGACAACATCAGATTTTCCATAGCTCTTCAATTTGGTTTTATGATCAAAACTTGGCCGGCGACTTAGTAACAAACTTTCTATGTCAAAATCAAGATTAAAAAAAAGAAACAGATCCTACCATGTGCTTTTATTCCGCAAAGGAAGCACCTCATTATGATTACAGATGCAATGATAGATTATCAGTGGGTGAAACATCAGTTCCCTGGAGTTATCACAGTTTAAAAGAACGTGTTTTGCTAGAAGTTCATCAAAGTAATTCATCCAGCTAGCGGGACTACACGTTGGACTTATGGCTTTACATTTGCTGTAGGCTTCGTATAGTTGGTCTGACAGAAAAAGTCATTGGGTGATTATAGGAGTATTAATCTCTTTACTTCCATTTCCAGACACCCTTAACAAAAACACATTTATACAAACACACTTTATACAAACACACTTTATACAAACATATATTTATACCAGTACAAACACGAAATGATACAAACACAAATAAAATAAATATTGATACATATAATACATATAAAAAATATACAAACACATTTTATACCAAAATAAACACACATGAATAGAAACAAACATTTATACAAACACCGAAATACATTTGTACAAACACAGACACATACATACTGAAACCTACGATCATTTGTTAGTAACTGCTTATTTAGGGACGTGAATATAATACAGGTATAATACATTGACACATACCTTCAGAATACGTCCGTAGAAATGATATTGGCTGACACTTGTAGACAAATAGTAAGTCTTTTTCGTCTAGCCAGCTGCAGACGTCTGCCAGTCTTTTGGTAAATATTAAATGCACCAGTTCCAAGTCATTGTTGAATATTTCCTCCAAGTATTGCTCAGAAGGTGAGTTGGAATTTGATAGCAAATACTCTTCGGCAATTCTAATTATTCCTTCCGGAATGCCCAAAAACCGCTTGCAAAAAAGTACGCATTCTGATAGATCCTCGACCTCCTGTGAATAGTGTCGCAGTAAAACTTCAATATCTTGAGAATCAACAAGCATCCCAACATAAACGTGTTTTACATTAGCTCCTTGAATTAGGAAATCCACGTACGATGTAAACACTACCGTAACGTTCCCATTTTCCGAGACATTTAGATATGCCAGGGAGGCAACCAATTGTAAAAATTTGCGATCGTTTCCTGACAGACGTAATGCTTCACATTTCTGAAAGACGAAAATGTTATGACAGCTTGAGTTACTTCTCAATACAGAGACTAGTCTTATTAATGTAGTGTCGATTGTTGCTGGTAAAACACTGGCAGGTGCTATGCCCATACTTTCCAAAGTCCTTTCCAGAATGTCTTCAAGGCATGTAATATTCTTGCACTCAACGCAGTATTGATGGACCTTGCATGTACTCCCTAATTCACTTTGTATTTCAGAAATGACCTGAACATGACACAACAGAACGAATTAAAAACATGATCATTATAGTTTTAATAGTTTATTGCCTGGCCATGAGCTATGCGCTTCGTCGCAGTAATCGCAACGCACCAGCCGCCCTCAACAAGGACTAATACGTCTAAAACTGAAATTAAATGATTATAATCACTTATTGATCAACATATATTTCAGGAAAAGTATGACTAGAAAAGAAGTCGTAATGAAATCACAGTACTAAGGAAGTAGGTATAGAGTTGAAACAAATGTGATACATACATATATTAAACATATTAAACATGTGTGCTGCTATTCATTTATGTTTAATATATGTACTAAGGAAGTAGACAGTATTTCACTATCTTGCAGAAATACAGCAGTTAGATAGGCCTAAATGACTTTACACACTATTATTTAACTCTCAAAGAGGCAGCTGGAGAGCTCACATGAAGCTCGAGGGGCACATATTTGAGTCTCTTGAATTGAATAAAATGATGTAGAAATAGTTTCCCATAAAAATTTGTTCCAATAATGAATGAATGAATTGGTTCATCTTTAAATAGCGGAAAGTTTAAATTCGTAGAAGAACTAACGTGACGTGTAAATTAACGAAGGGGAGAAAACCCCACATACTTAGCCATATCTCAAGGATTTCATTTCCCTTGTTGCTATGTGTGTGAGAGAAATAATGTGTTCAAAATGTTCCACCAGACAGATAGAATGAGCTGATGTGTAAATACAATGGTTCCAAAAATCATGTCAAAAGTTGTGGAAGGAAGTAAAAAAAAAAAACACGAAAATTGTTGTGTGTGTGTGTTTGTGTGTGTGTGTGTGTGTGTGTGTGTGTGAGTGTAGATGTCTTGAACTTGTACTCATGTGTCAGATCTGAATTTTGATGTATGTGCCTAATCAATGAGAGATACAACTATATTAGCATTCGACTTACTAAAACAGCATACACTTGAATTAAGGAGATAGATTTACGATTAGCCTTTTGTTTGTTTTGACATTGTTGGTGATAATTTTATCAAAGTGTGCAAAACATTAAAACGGAAATATACAAACGGTATTAGTGTGTAGTTTGAATTTAATAAACATTTTTACGCCTATCATAGAAGTGCAAGATCTGTTATCAAAACAACAACAAACAAAAAAAAAAAGCAAGTCTACCTGGTCAACCAACATTGACTTTCCAACCATTGGTGGTCCGTGAACTTGTACAATGTTTCCGGGAAGAAGCAACAACGCCTTTAGGAAATCTTTTTCGTCTCGTCTTATTTCTACGCCAAACTTTTGATGTTGACTGTTATGTGATTGGTTACTTCTGCTGGCTACTATCAAGTCCATGATCTACAACTCTGTAAGTACGATTTCAGAACACAAATGTGACAATATTATGCATAAATATTGTAATTACTTGATTCTAATGCATAAAAAGCACAACTTTAACTATTCTTGCACATTAGACGTAACCCCCCCCCCCCCCCCCAAAAAAAAAACAACAACAGTTAACTGAAAAATTTCCCCATTTGTAATTGAAACATATTATCATTTTAGAAATTAATTATTATTCATTCCTTGGCACTGCCTGTGTGGATTTTTTTTAGAGGGATACAAAATTAATTATAATCCTTTGAACAGTGTCCACTGAGGAATTTTCTGGTCATGTGGCAGGTCTGCAGCAGTACCACCCTCTGGCATGCATGTATACTTAAAATTATAATTATTTTTTTATTATTACTGTTATTGTAAACAGTTATTATTATTTTTATTGTAAACAGGGGGGGGGGGCGCCCTCTCTTGTGAAGTCCCCAGGGCATTAGCCCCGTCTGTCTAAACTTAAATCCAGCCCTGCCATAAATGGATGGCTGCCTGGTCGTGCGGTTTGCGCGTTTGACTGTCGTTCAGATTTATCGATGGTCCAGGGTTCAAACCCTGCCCGCTCCCATCCCCCGTCGTACTGCGGGAGGTTTGGACTAGGAAGTAATTATCTTCAACTCTGAAGGAACATCCGAAACATGTCAAACATTTTAAACTCAGGAAATGCAGAATAATCTTTTTCTAACTAAATGACTTACCTGCTTGCTTTCGCTCAGAAAGCAGAGATCCAATTTGAACATATTGATTACATTAATCGTAGATCTAGATCAATTAGCAGCTCAAAATACGAAATAATGAATCATTTGATTCTAGTTTAATTAGAAAAACTTCTGTAGTCAACGGGAAAGTAAATAAATGATGGTGTGACACTTTCTAAACTGACGAGAGAGAGAGAGAGAGAGAGAGAGGGAGAGAGAGGGAGAGAGAGAGACAGAGAGAGAGAGAGAGAGAGAGAGAGAGAGAATGAGAGTGTCGAGCTTTCTTTACCACCCTATACGCCCTTTGCCGCCCTACACGCCCCAGCTCAGATCTCCTGCAGTGGATGGCAGGGCAGCGGAGAGGATTGAAACTCCTTTGTTTCGACAGTCTGGAGCGTATACCAGCCAGCCATCCTTATATTTCGGATAAATCCTCACATGGTAATGCAACCGAAAGTTTCACTATAAAGCAGAAACATGGGTGATACTTACAATGTAAAACATATACTTGGTTGACTTTTGTTTGCTTAAGAACAACTTTAGTACATAATTAGAAGATCTAAATATGGTAGATCAGTCAATAATGCAATCAGTACACCGCAATGTAACCATTAAACTACAATGTAATCTTTACACTACAATGTAATCCTTACACTGCAGAGGGGCTGTCGAGAGTTCTTAACTGTTCATTTGCTCAAGCTTTAGACTATTTCTTTGCGGTCTTCATTATGAAGTGTCAGTTTGCTCGATCTTCTTTACGACGCTCTACAATTGACGAACTTTGAACGCGGCATTTTGTGACGTCGCGTATAGTGGGGTTAAGTTTGTTTATATGCTATTTTATTCAGTTGGTATTCGTACTTCAAGGCGACAGCATCAGATATCGACAGAGACCCGAGAGTGGCCCATTATGTTATACACGTAAGTTCCAATTCATGAACAGCCTGAACTTAACTCTTCACTTGTACTTGTGATGCGCTTTGCTCATAGAACTTGCATTAGTATTTGCTTCCTTCAGCTCTGACTAGAAACATGTATGCATAAACCTGGGCCGGATTTAAGTATTGGAGGCTCCGGGGCAGCAATTTTGTAGAGGCTCCTACACTTTTCCGAAAGCTTTGATAAAAATCCACTTACATGTCATATTTTTTTAAGAAGAAAAAAACAACAAAGTTCTTGTAAATTCCTTCTCTTTTTCCTTTTTTAAAAAAAAAAATGTGTTTACATATTTTACTTTAAAATAAATTTTATGTTTGCGTTTGTATAGGGAAAGGCCCTGGGTTGACGCACTGCCGAAAATCCGGAGCTCCGTTTGTATACTACGGGCAATCTACATACAAGCGGACACTTCTTACCCACGACACTGCTACCAGCAATAGAATTTTAAAAAGATTTTATAAAAATGAAATAGTTTATAACCATAAAATCATATTCCATTTTATATCTCTATGGTGGGGGGGGGGGCGTCCTCTCTTGTGAAGTCCCCACTTATATCCAGCCCTGCCTTAAACCTCAAGTACTATAACAATTTGTGAAACGTATGGTGGATATGCACTCTTAAAATACCTCAACAATCAACATGGTTGGTCAAATAACGAAACCCAGATATGTTTCATGCTAAAAAAAAAACCAGTCAGACGCTATGTAGAAAATTTTGTTACATTTTTACTTCCCACAATTCTCTAGTGCTGGTCTAAAACTATTTTTTTTGTTTATAAATAGATTCTCTATTTGTATATTCCCGAGAAGATAATCGTACATAAATAACATCCAATAGGACAGAAGGAATGCTTACAATGCTTGTACAAATACTCCTTCTTCCCTAGTGCTATTAGAGCATGGAATGGGTTGCCTGAGCTAGCCAGAAAAACCAGTGACTTGGCAGAATTAAAGTCATTGGTTAATATGCATGACTAAATGCATGACGCGTAGGACGTAATCATCTTCTTTTTTGAAGTAACGTCTGTATTATATAAGATAAGATAAGAATGAGCTACAGTGTAGTAGTGTTAGTGAATATGTCGGTAGTAGATCTGACAAATGTGTGTGTGTAATAGCGATTCTGTCATGTGCTTCAACTGTGTCAACTGGTGCACAAAAGATAACCACGATACTTAGGAATAGAATTGATACAAGAAAGTGTCAAATAAATTGTTAGTTCTGAGTACTCCTAGACCCAGCCCCAAACCGGTTACGTTAAGGCGGTGTGATGAACTGAAAACTAGATTTAATTTAGTTGGTGAAAGTAAAGGCGGTTGGTCGTTGTGCTGGCCAATTGACACCCTGCTTGTTAACCGTTGGCCACAGAAACAGATGAACTTAACATCATCTGCTGTATAGATCGCAAGGTCTGAAAGGGAACCTTTACTTGACTTACTTTCAAGTATTTCGAGACAAAACAAACTGAAATACAAATCTTCCACTTAATAAACAAACACAAGCTAAAAAGAATAAGAAAATGATGGGAAACACAAACACGCAAGAAATGATGTATCCCATTGATTAAGAGGCATTGTTATAATCCACACACACACAATTATCTTGTTAAAAGACACAACAATAAATACTCATTTTATTTATTTCCAAATCTAATCAACAACAAAAAAAAAACTATTATATTTTTTGACACAAATTTATGATAAACATAATTGTTGTTAGTTGTGTTTTACTATATTTACTATTTATAATTTACATCCCTCTCCGCCACAACAACAGATATGAAAATTTTTTCAAAAATAATTTTATTTATTTCATGCATTTATATGTCTTTCGTTCTGTACATGAAAAATACTTAGGCCACAAACATACATAATAAACATAAATAAGTATCATTCTTCTTTAAAGAAATACTACAATAAACTTAAACAATGTGACTAAAGCATTTCACCCCAAAACGTCCTATGCGCCAAAGCGGACGAGCCAAAAAGAGGCAATCGCTTCAAAACGGCTGCGGCAAAAGGTCCTGCTTCGAAGAGATAGATACCAAGGCTGGACAAAACTATCTCTTATGACACTGTATCAATTAGAGAGTTAAGTCATTATTTAAACAAAATACGAATAATGTACTTTTTTAGTTGCTTAAAGTAGAACAAATACATATCCTGCGAGTAGAGTCAACATAACACCACTAGCTCTGTTAAATCAATCTCAAAATATAAGTGATAGGTAACACCGGAAGTAAAAACTTTCTACCAGATGACCTTTACTCTTTCTAAAATTGACCTGATGAGGATTGGAAGCCAGTACAACAAAATATTTAAATATCACAACCATTCTAGTGGCATGGAAAGACTTGCATGGGATACAAAGTACTGTATCAAGATCATAACAATTCAAATAGTTTTCACACACAAACACCAGCAGACGATATAAAACTGAGTGGTTAAGCACATGGCATTTATTACCCTGGTTGGGGGGGGGGGGGAAGGCTCGTATCCGAATGTCTGTGATAACTGATTTTTAAAAAATTATTTTCGCCCCCTATTTCACCCAAAACATAATCTGTACTTGATATTAATTTGGGAAAGAAAGGGCGGTTGGTCCGTGTGCTGGTCAGGTGAAACATCTCGTCATTCGTTGGTCACAGAAACAGGTGATCTTTACATCACCTGCCGTGTGGATCGTAAGGTCTCAAAGGGGTAATGTACTGCTTAAGATGAGTATTTCTAGTACCAAGGTATAAGGTTGAAATATTCTCAAATAAATACATATTGCCTATATTCTTTGAAAAATTTAAATATTATTAATGTCTTTAAAAAGTCGTAGTCTATGAATGTACTGGCAAAACATAACATCATGATTCATCAGTAGTGTCTGACCATTTGACACATCATGATTCATCAGTAGTGTCTGACCATTTGACACATCATGATTCATCATTAGTGTCTGACCATTTGACACATCATGATTCACCAGTGGTGTCTGACCATTTGACAAATCATGATTCACCAGTAGTGTCTGACCAATTCATGACACTCTGCGTCCCACGCTCAGAATCACTACTGATTGTCTCACAGTCTGAAATAGACATGTTCACTACCCTTTGAAAGATTGATTCACTAATTTCACTAACTGAAGGGTTCATTTCTGAAATCGAAATTTCAACACTTTGGTATTCTAACTCACTAACTTCACTATTATTAACGGCATACAGGATATTCATCTCACTTGTTTCACTAATTGAAGTGTTGAGCACATTGAATGATATATGTGATCCAAGCAATCTCGATATAAGAGTATTGCTTTTTGGTCTAGCACCATCTGTTTCTAAATTTAGAGAGTAAGACAAAGTGACAGATTGACTTTCATCTCCAGTTTCAGATTTGTTACATACAGTTTTTTCAACACAGTTGTGGGTTGAATTTCCTTTTTTAATGTGGGAAGAAGAAGCAAGATCGTCTGTTGTAAGTTGTTTGCTCCAAGAATATTTGTTGACATCTTGACGTAAAGTTGTACAGTTTGAGCAGACGTCTAACACGAAACCATTGAACTCATGCAAGGTGATGTCGCTAAATTCTGTTCGCTCAATATAATTATAAAAATGTTCATATTTGGTAAGGATTGACAGTTTTGTATCATTTGTAATTCCTCTGTGCCCTTCAACAAGTGTCCAATGCTGTTTGAAATATGTCTTGTTCTTGTTAAAGTCACACCTGGACTGACCGACATGTACCAGCATGCCATGGACACAAGCCGACAGGTAATTAGAATGGAACTCAAAACTATCACCCCCTCGAGATTCTTTAATGGACAAAATTTGTAGCAGAAAATCTTCTGGTGATCTCTTCAGATCAGACGCACTGAACTCCGGTTCAGTTCTGTCCATGGCAGACGTCTGCAAATCAAGCACTACGCGTAAATGTGCAAGGTCAAGGAGAACTTCAAACATGTAGTCAGCATACTGGGCCTTGTATTCTATAATAGACAACGCCTCCAGGTCGTATTGATACGCTTCGAAATAATTCTTTCTGAAATGTAGAAGTTGCACATATTTGTTTTACAAATTTTAAACACATTTTGGTGTTCAATGAAATTACTAGAAGAAGAAACAAAATTACTCTGAATGATAATTATTTGTTTAATGTTAAAATTTTTTAAACTATTTACATTTCATTATGTTATACCTGCTCTGACATCAACGTATATTAAACGTCTATGTATACAAATGTAATTGTAACATTACTTTGAATCAAATCTATTATATATTTGCAAGTTACCACTAACTGATTGATCAAGAGATCTCTACCTCTGTCGTACAGATTGGCATGAAATTTCGTAAACAGTCTCCTTTTACCCCCTAGGCGTTCGCTAAGAACAGGTTTTGACAGATTCGCAACCTGACCACCGCAATTTGCGAAAAACCGCACGCTTTCTATCAGACCTTTTGAATTCTATTTTCGGTATGTCCCCAAAACGCCGCAGTATGTATATATAAAGCATAAAAAGAAATAGCACTAAAATTCCGTATTTTTAAAGTATTTTTTCCCCTAGGTCTACTTATTTTTATTATGCCTCACGACATTTCCGCTTTCTTTTAGAGTCTTTCACTTGTGATTAAAGGATTAATTGTTGTCTCAGTAATAAAAAGGGGCTACGTTCGAAAAGAAACAGAGTCTATTAAATAAGAAGAAGTCTAATAAAGTCTGAGATTGCATGCAGGAATAACTTTTTATTGTGAGCGGGAGATAGTTAGTGGGTCACAGGGGGGGGGGGGGGGGAAGCAGATACGTAAGGGCAATACTAGAATTCACGGTCAAAGGTATATGTGCTAGTAACGCTATTAGAGTAAGATAGTTCGTCTTCATCCCCGTTTTAATATTTTCTTCTTTTGCATTTTTATAATTCGTTGATCCTCTACTCTTAAATAAATTAAAACAAATTTTTAAAACAATCTATAGCGTAAACAAAAGTTATCAAATAGCTTTGATATAATTTGCATAAATCTTAATAATCGTTCTTACTACTTCCTTTCTTATTGTCTGCTAAAATTAAACTTTGTGTCAGTGTACTGTTATTGTTGTTTTTTTTTTGTAATACCCTGTCAATGACTTCCATATTTTCCACACACTATACCTATTAGATATTTATGTAGAAAAAAAAAGGGCCAACAATAGTAATTGAATCAAAATCGAAAAACTATTAACTAGAAAGTGAATATCTTCTCCCAGACACCCCTTAACCCCCACAAATATGCGATTTGACCATGGCGTTCTGAGCATGCTATAAGCAATGAGAGTAGCGCTATTTAATAGCTCTAATTTATTTATTTATTTACATTTAGCAAGAATGAAAGTCAGCGTGGTAATATAAACAGCATATATATGTTCTTGTTATGTGATACAGACAACACATTACATACTTTCTCATATGCAGTTTTGCAAGGCAGCTTTTAGTTGTTGCCCTGTCATAGTAGTGACCAGTTATCTCAGATAAAATATGCGAGGCTTCCGTGAGATACTTTTCACAGTCCTTTAGTGATGCTTCGTCTGTAGGAGACAAAGATTTGTTTATGTCAAAAAAAAAAGTTTTTTTCTCAAATACCCATTGACTAAACATTAATTGTCAAGTACCATTTGATTTTGTATTATTGACTTACACCCTTTCACTAGGCATTATTGACGAGTACCATTCGACTTGGCTTTATTGACAATTACCTTTTGACTTGGCCTTATTGACAAATACCTTTTGAAAAGGCATTATTGACTAGTTCCCTTTGACATGGTATTATTAAACCTTTGACTAATACAACGATACAGCATGCTTTCATTAATAAATACCAAAAGTCCATATTTTATTGTGCAACAAAAAATTTCTCAGTTACTCTTTGACTAAACATTAATTGACAAATACCCATTGACTCGGCTTTATTGACAAATACCCTTTGACTCGGCTTTATTGACAAATACCCTTTGACTCGGCATTATTGACAAATACCCTTTGACTCGGCATTATTGACAAATACCATTTGACTCGGCATTATTGACAAATACCATTTGACTCGGCTTTATTGACAAATACTCTTTGACTTGGCTTTATTGACAAATACTCTTTGACTTGGCTTTATTGACAAATACTCTTTGACTTGGCTTTATTGACAAATACTCTTTGACTTGGCTTTATTGACATATACTCTTTGACTCGGCTTTATTGACAAATACTCTTTGACTTGGTATTATTGACTTATACCCTTTCTTTAACTGCGTAGTTTTGTTTTTCTGTTCACGTTGAGAAATACTTTGAGTTCAGTCCCTTGGCTGCTTTATTGGTAGAAGTGATGCCTGCCGAAATGCAGACATTCATGAGAGATAATGATACACATGTTTGCGAGCAGACTATAGGAACTATTATTGTGTTCTAAACATGTAGCTCTTGTGGTGTTCTTTATTAAAGCTTACCCGTCTCTTACAAGGAAAATTAACAATAAGTGCAAAACAGTATTTTGTCGCTGCACTTAACATTTCGTGGAAGAATGACGATTTGCGACCATCAGGCTGGTGTTTTTAATTCAATTGTATAAAAATAATAATAATAAGGCTTGTATTCGAGTCCGAAGATTAGTGAAGAACGCAGTATTTCCCGTGGCTGCGCAGCCCCAGCTATGCCAGCTAAGGCAAGTAGGCGCCTAAGCTGGTCTTTAAAGCGTTTGCGTGGGGCACCTTTGTTACACAGAATTAAGATGTATACATTACATACATAGGTGTAAAAAAATAGTATTTTCTTTTAAATAAGTCTACTTAATTGATATCGATATAGTATAGTACAGTATAGTATAGTACAGTACAGTATAGTATAGTACAGTATAATATAGTATAGTACAGTATAGTATAGTATAGTATAGTACAGTACAGTATAGTATAGTACAGTATAGTATAGTATAGTATAGTATAGTACAGTATAGTACAGTATAGTATAGTACAGTATAGTATAGTATAGTACAGTATAGTACAGTATAGTATAGTACAGTATAGTATAGTATAGTATAGTATAGTATAGTATAGTATAGTATAGTATAGTATAGTATAGTATAGGTTTGCTGTTACCTCTCATATAGTATCTTAATAAAAGCTTAGATATATTGTTCAGGGCTACCAGCAGTATAAAAGGTGAAATTTGTTTTAAAGGGCGTCTGGCTTGGATAGATCTTCTGAACCATTTCAGAGCTTCTTCAAACATTTGACCTGTAGGAAACAACAACCAAAGTCAACAACCAAAGTTAACAACCATAGTCAACAACCAGTTAACAACCATAGTCAACAACCAGTCAACAACCAAAGTTAACAACCATAGTCAACAACCAGTCAACAACCATAGTCAACAACCAGTCAACAACCATAGTCAACAACCATAGTCAACAACCAAAGTTAACAACCATAGTCAACAACAAGTCAACAACAAGTCAACAACCTTAGTCAACAACCAAAGTCAACAACCAAAGTCAACAACCTTAGTCAACAACCAAAGTCAACAACCAAAGTCAACAACCAAAGTCAACAACCTTAGTCAACAACCAAAGTCAACAACCAAAGTCATCAACCAAAGTCAACAACCAAAGTCAACAACCTTAGTCAACAACCAAAGTCAACAACCAAAGTCAACAACCAAAGTCAACAACCATAGTCTAGATATAAATGAAGATATTAAATACTAAAATATATTCAAACATTTATGATACGAACATATACACATACGAATCTATATAAATCTCTCTCTCTCTCAATGAATAACTGTATGGTTTTGTGGTGAGCGCTAAGGGCTGTTGTTCGAACCCTCTCCCTCGCCAGTTTAATACTACCAGTAGATATAAACTGATCCTATATTATGATTGGTTTAGGACATTTTTTGAAGAAAAGCCAGATATCGAAAGGTCAACGTACCCAATATCAGAGAACAAATTAACATAAAAAAATATAAAAAGGATATATTCTACCTAACTAAATGGCTGGTTACGAGTATCATGTTACATTGTTACACAATCAACTTTTATGCTTTGTTAAATTTTTTTTTAAGTAAAAGAAAGAATTTGTAATCTTATAAGAACCAGAAAAAATAGATTGCATATATATTGGTATGTTTCGACGCGAGTTCAGGGGAGATAATGAATATTTAAGAATATTTCTAAAAAGTATCTGAACAGTCTACATAAAAGTTTCTGTATTTTTGAACATAGACAAACGCGTAAGTAATTATTTTGAATATGAAAACTGGAAGTCTTTTCTTCACGATTTTGTTTATGTATTTCTATCACAACCTGTTTTAGAATAAGGATTTTAGTGTTTAATTAGATTCCACGATTGTTAATTAAAATCCAACACGCTACCGCACAATTCAAATAAAGTTGGTAACAGTAGTTTTGTATTGTATTCACATACTGAAAGGCTACATTTTGAATTTATTTTATTCGTAACATTTTCAATGTTTACCGTACAGTATACATGATCTTAAGTGTACTAACATACATACACTGCTCATACGCCAACCCAAAGCTGTTGAGGAAAACTGTAAAACATGGGTGACTTTCAAGTCCGGGTCTCGAGGAGAGCTCTGTAAGTTTTTTCAAAGCATCTGCATGGTTGCCTAATTAAAAGCACAAAATACCACGTTATTAATTAATAACTGTATACTAAAGGTATGTACAATGCTGCTCGAATCCTGAAGCTTTACACAGAAGACAAATGCATTTTTTTTTTTTTCATTCTACCATTTTCTTCGTAGTCGAAGATGAGCACATTTCTCATTTCCAATAAACTCGAAAATGGTTATGGAGTCGAATCCTCGCTTTCAAAAGCCGGCCATATACATGACAAAAGTAGGTTGGGCCTGCTACAGTTATGCCTGATTATTATCTGCCTTTTTTTTTAGATATATAATTCTTGTATACTCTGGCGCGTCCCAAATACGCTGTTCTGTGCCATCTACTCTGTTGTGTCTTAGAAACCCTGGTTTGTGCCATCTACTCTGGTGTGTCTTAGAAACCCTGGCTTGTGCCATCTACTCTGGTGTGTCTTAGAAACCCTGGCTTGTGCCATCTACTCTGGTGTGTCTTAGAAACCCTGGTTTGTGCCATCTACTCTGGTGTGTCTTAGAAACCCTGATGTGTCCCTTATATTCTGGTGCGTCCCATATACTCTTGTGTGTCCCATGTACTCTGGTATGTGCCATATGCTCTGGTGTGTCCCATATATTCTGGTGTGTCCAAAATACTCTTGTTCCTTTGCCCCATATACTATATTAAGTTTCCATTGCTCTGTTGTGCCGTGACCTTTATTCATAAATAGTTTAAAAATAAACTAATATCAGCTATTAACTGGTTTATTTTGTTTCGACTCAGACACAAGTTTAGAATAACTCCTGGAAGACGAGAACACTGTAATGCTGTTAACCTGCTAGTTATTGTTTGTGGCCTTGACCTGGGGCGGACTTGGTGTCAAAATCGGCCCGGGCACTTCTATACCATCCGACCTACACATTGTATATCATATGACGGGCAACCAATTCTATGCTTACATGCCCTCAAAATCACTAGGCTACGTTTCGTAATGTATCGATAACTGTACGCATGCTCTATATCTTTCTTTCTATAAGAAATATAATCTTTATGTTGCTTTTTATTCGCTAAGTGTGTAGGTGTTAAAAGAATGAAGCCTACAAGTAGCATCGTCTACGGGGGTAGGCTATTACATTATTTGGGAAAATGTGTTAGATTAAATTACTGGATACCCTGTAGAGTCTGTTAATTTTTTTTTAAACACGACGCTCAAATGGTCACTTTTATCAGAAAATATTGTAAGACCTTTAACAATTTAATATGCATGACTAAATGCATGACGCGTAGGGCGTAATCATCTTCTTTTTTGAAGTAACGTCTGTATTATATAAGATAAGATAAGAAGAAGTTAATACCTGGCATCCATGCGGCCTTTTCGGTGGCCCTACCCTACCAGCCCATTTGGGTACCGGCCCAACGTGTACTGCCCGAATGCCCATAGAGCCAGTCCGCCCATGGCCTTGACACAGACATTATAATCCTTTCACGTGACTTTAAAAGCTTAGACACGCTACAGTGTCGTTTCATGCCTCACTGGTTCAAAGTTTCTAGTCTGTTAAAGTCAATCTCTGTGGGTTTTACCAAGCCTTATAAGTGACCTACCTCTAAAGATAAGTGGGGTGATTTCATAAATAGCGCGAGTTAGATTTTCTTCCTCTTCTATGTAATCAGGTATTCTAAGACTTTGTTCCAAGCTCATTAATTGATGTCTGTTTTCATGTTGCCTGGCAATGTCGTAATATCTGTTCAAAGGTAACGGATAATAAGAAGTGTTTAGTATGATATACACAATAATAACGATGATACATTAACTTCAATACGATTAGTAAACATAATAAAAAGTATTTAGAATGGCATACACAACAAAAAAGATAATCTATCTATAGCTCCTCTTTCGTGGTCGAAGATGAGCACATTTCTCATATCCTATGGACTCGAAGATGACTGTAAAGTCCAATCCTCTCTTTAAAAACCCGTTCGCCTATGTGGCATGGGTGGATTATGTCAGTTGCAGATGGGCCTGCTTCTTCTCTCAGCTTTTTGTTGGTTCGGCGCTCTTTCACCCTGGCCACTCTTCTTGCTTCAAAAGAACATGGGGGATGAGAATGTGGCTTGCGCGATGAACATTTATTAAAGTGAGTGAGATTTGCGCTACATCAGCCTCACTCTTAATATCAAATAACGCCCCAAAAGCAAACATCAAATAACGTTCCAAAGACGTTTATAAAGCTATAAAGAAGATAATCATACCATGCTATAAAGCAGATAATCATACCATGCTATAAAGAAGATAATCATACCATGCTATAAAAAAGATAATCATACCATGCTATAAAGAAGATAATAATACCATGCTATAAAAAAGATAATCATACCATGCTATAAAGAAAATAATCATACCATGCTATAAAGAAGATAATCATACCATGCTATAAAGAAGATAATCATACCATGCTATAAAGAAGATAATCATACCATGCTATAAAGAAGATAATCATACCATGCTATAAAGAAGATAATCATACCATGCTATAAAGAAGATAATCATACCATGCTATAAATAAGATAATCATACCATGCTATAAATAAGATAATCATACCATGCTATAAATAAGATAATCATACCAAGCTATAAAGAAAATAATCATACCAAGCTATAAAGAAAATAATCATACCATGCTATAAAGAAGATAATCATACCATGCTATAAAGAAGATAATAATACCATGCTATAAATAAGATAATCATACAATGCTATAAATAAGATAATCATACCATGCTATAAAGAAGATAATCATACCAAGCTATAAAGAAAATAATCATACCATGCTATAAAGAAGATAATCATACCATGCTATAAAGAAGATAATCATACCATGCTATAAAGGCTTATAACGCCGCAAAGGCGAGTATTAAAAGATGGCGGGCCGCTCCTTAAGGTGAACTTACTTTTCAGATTCAAGATATTTTGCTTGCCTCAATAAAATGAAAGCCTTCTTATTGGCAGCCCAGGTCAAGAAGTAGGTCAGACCATACTTTTCCAAATCTCTCATGGCAGAGTCTAGGGTGTCTTCAGCTAATTGCCAGTCTATATCTAAAAGTGAACAATGTTACAAAGTAATGATAGGAAACTCCTGACATTTATTATAGCGGTTCTTGAATACGATAGTTGAGGCGAGACCAATCGTTATAGAGGGCCTGAACACTGACCAGTGACGTCGCAACGTGTTGTGGGCAATTTAGACCAATAGCTCGTTACGTAACAGTTCCAACAGCCTGACGTCAAAGTTCCAACGTCATGAGGTCTGGTCAGAGCGCCTTAAGTACTTCCCCATAATTTTGCGTTTTTTTTTTGTTTGAGCAAAATATCCATCGAATCTAAATGGACGTTTTAGTCTTAAGTTAACACTCTTGGCTTCACGATTAGCTTTTGGAAAGATCTACCCTAAGACTTTTCTAAGTTATTAGAACCAAAGACCTTAGAAAATAAAGTTCCACTTTTATCTATTTTATACAACTAGATCAGTGTTTCTCAAACTTCTACCCGTGGCGCAAAACCCCATTAAAAAATTCGTGCTCGCCGCCCTTAGCCAGCTGGGGACTTTGAGGAGCGCTTTAGGCTCCAACAGTAGGGTCCGGGGGGGGGGGGTTAAAAATGTAATGAGAAGAAACTTTACATGTATCATTATAACACGATTTCAAACCAGACGAATACGATAGACATTTATAAAGTTCCTTTTTAGAAGACGAAAGAACGTCTCTTACTTTAGCTATTCTTATTATATTTTATTTTAATGTCAGTTTACTTGGTTAATAATCAAACCTGGTTTCATAATTACAAGGAAAATGTAAAAAAAAAAAAAAAGTTCACCCTTGAAAAATAAATGCTCTGGCTCCCCCCCCCCTTTAGGACGTTGCGCCCCCTTTGACAGGACGTCGCGCCGAACTATAATTTGAGAATCGCTGTACGCTGAACTTTGTGCTTGTGCGTTTGTATATGTGTGTTATTAGTCTATAGTTGATGCTTCAACTTGTACTAACCAGCTCCAAGGGCATAAAGATTTCCTATGTGAGCTCTTAGTGCTGCTTTGAGTCCAGGATGTTCAGCTTGTCTTTCCAAATCTTGGTAGAAATATTTGGCTTCGTCAGGGAATGTGGTTATCATCAATTTACCAGCCAAAAATGCGATCTGTTTTAAAAAGGTTATATTATATAAATATAAGTAGAACTATGAATAAAGTACTTGATATTAAACAATACTTAAAAAAAAAGATTATTTAAAGGGAAGAACGCAAAAAAAAGGTCACTGCGATATATCTTAATGCAAGATTTATATCCCTTTTCTATATAATAAAAAATATTTTATTATCACTGATTGATGATTAAATAATTGGTTAATGTTTTATTCTTCCATGTATTGTCCAAATTTCAACTTTATACTAGAATGGGAACTGGGAGATAAAATAAACGTGTACAAAATTTCTACCAGACAGACAGACAGACAGACGGAGTGAGTTAACATAAGCTTTGTAAAAAAAATTATCAAGAAATAAATAAGTAAAAAACTTAATTGTCTTGTTACATCTAGTGACAAGATCAAATGTTTTTTTTTATTGCATTGATTACAATTGTAAAGACCAAGGATTTGTCTGCGTTAGATCTGAATAAATATCAGGGTTACAACCAGGTCTGCGTAGTCACGTGAATTACTGCACTCCACCTTAATCTTTGCACACCTTTACATGATCTGTGTAGCTAATGAATCAATAAAGTTATGAGGATGATCTGAAAATATGGGTTTACACTTTTCTTGCTTCTTGAGATTTAATCAATATTTTTAAGCTAAGCTAAATAGTTGGACGTTTAATGAAGTTAAGGAAGACCAATCTGAGATCAGTACCGTACAAAGTGAACCGAATGGTTCATCTCCTGAGCGCTGGATAGTTTCATTCAGTAGTACTTTTAGTTTTGACCAGTGTATAGAATATTGTGGACTGCGTTCTGTCACTATTTTGAAGTCTTCTGCCTTTTTGAGGATCTTAGACAAAAACCTTGTGAGCCTAAAAAAAAAAGCATTAGAACATATTCTTTACTTAAAGTCAGTAGAACAAGGATAGCGTTCAACCAGTAACATAAAAAGTAAAAACTCTTCTTTCAGACAATGAGATCTATGGGGCATATATGTAAATATAATGTTTCAATGGCCCACGATTGACGTGGGCTTCATGTTGCTAGAACAACGGCCTTTACTTTTAACCAACTAATATCAATTACTCATTAAAGCTGGGTGGACTCAGAGGCGGCTCTTAAGCATCAGAAATTAAAAATTCAAGTCTTCAATACTTTAATACCAATAATTAACTGACTAATAGGGTTTGTTGCTGAACATAAAAATTATATATGTGTCAGACGCGAATAGCCCAATTTTCAATAAAAGAAATTACAAAAGTCATTTCTCTATAGAAGAAGTTACGAAGGCTAAATAAAATACAACCACAGACCTATATATACTACAATAAATATAGATTTTTGATTGCTAGTTACGATTTATTTAGGTAGGTGCTGTTTTACTATTACATACCAAGTATTAGAGTTTAGAAAAACCCAGGTTTGTTTCTTATGCAACGCTATTAGCTAACACCTCATATCATCTCTCCATTAGTATATTTAGATCTATAATCTAATTCTAGTCTAGATCTATATATAAAAATCGAATAGATCTAGATAGTAATAGTATAGTTTCTATATTGAGACTAGATTGCCGAGTCTAGCCTATGCTATACCTATAGTCAGTTTTTATTAGAAAAAAGTCTAGATATTAGTAAAGACTAAAGTTTTTTAATTTTTAGATTATTAGATATAGACATAAGACATAGATCTAATAATACTGTAATTCGTTTACTATACTATATACTTAATCTACTAAACTAGAGATCTATCTATAGATCTATCTATAATCTAGTCAATTTAGATCTATACAATATTCATTATAATACTTCAACTTATAATGACATATTTAATAAGTTACTACTTAGACTTAAATCTATTATTGTTTATTAATAGATTTACTTTTCAATGCCTAGACCTAATAATAAAATTGCGAATGATGTCTATAATGACTGATTATTTTTTTTAAAATAATAATTGGCCTACTAAATCTAGGTCTAGAGTCTAGACTCTACATAAATCTAGTCTAAAATAATGACTGTCTAAGACTCTAGATGATTGAGAAGTTCACATAGAGGTGTTTTTAATAATACGGCATGTTGGCTGAAAGTATATAAAGTGCTTTTTTTTTTATAAAAATAAAAAAGGGGCTCCGGTACTCAGTGATAGATTGCCTAACTTTCAACTACTAATAAATTAACAATTAACGTTGAATTACAAGAAAAGTAATCATTTTTCCCGACATTGAAAAAAGGTGCCGGTACCGTCACAAAAATATATATATGTATATTTCAATCTTCTTTCATTTAATTTTTTTTGCGGGGTTATTGCTAGTTAATACATTGATACCGGATCGATTTAAATAGGGCCTAAGTATACAAGCAGGATTTCGAGCATTGGATAAATTTATTTTTTAAGTACAAAGTTTTATGGAAGAGGCAATATATTAGTTGTTTGAAGTTTGTAACTTCTTGAATTCAGGCTAAAAATATCGAAGCCTACATTTTTACACTCATTTCTAAACAATTAGAAGAGATGGACTAACTCATAGTGTAGCTTGTGTACATCTGCAAAAATCTTATAATCTTATCAGTTAGACTTTCAAAACTATTAAAAGAAAAACTTTGTGATTATTTTTACAATTCTATTATTATTCCTTTTTAGAATTAGGATATAAAAATTAAACACCTAACCCAAAAAGTAAGCAGACAGCTGCAGAGTGAATACATAAACAATGTAATATCTAAAGATAACAACAAAAACCTATGGTCATACATTAAGTCTAAGAAAATGGAAACAACAGGCATAGCGCCATTAAAAGATGAACATAACATAATACATAATGATAATGAAACTAAAGCAAACATCCTAAACAAATACTTTGCATCAGCATTCTCAGCCCCAGGAGACAAAGACATATTTCTTAATTTGAACCAAGTAGACAACATAGAAGATTTAGTAGTACAAGAAAATGGAATTAAAAAACTATTAGCCAACACCAAACCAAATAAAGCGTCTGGACCTGATGGTATTCCAGCTAGATTACTCAAAGAACTAAGCAATGAGCTAGCCCCAGTGTTCAAAATACTCTTTCAGGCATCGCTTAACCAGGGCAGAGTACCAAAGGACTGGAAAGAAGCTAATGTCACCCCCCTATTTAAAAAAGGAGAAAAATCTGATCCAGGAAACTACAGACCAGTATCACTTACCAGCATCACATGTAAAATACTAGAACACATAATATGTAGCAACATCATAAACCACTTAGACAAACATAATGTCCTCACCCCATACCAACATGGCTTTAGGAAATATAGATCATGTGAAACACAACTAATAGGACTAATTGATGATTTCTCAAAAGGTTTAGATAATAGTGAACAAATAGATGCTATCTTACTAGATTTTTCCAAGGCTTTTGACAAAGTTCACCACCATAGTTTGCTTAAAAAATTAAAATATTTCGGCATTAACGGTCCACTGCATCAGTGGATTAAAGATTTTCTGATAGGGAGAGAACAAACTGTAATAATAAATGGCTCTAAATCAACACCAATAACAGTAAACTCAGGTGTACCTCAAGGAACAGTCTTGGGTCCACTACTATTTTTAATTTACATAAATGATTTACCAAATTGCATTAGTTCAGGAACAAAAGTCAGATTATTTGCAGACGATTGCATAATATATAGAACAATAAAAACAAAACAAGACACAGATATTTTACAAAGAGAATTAGATGAATTACAGAAATGGGAATCAAATTGGAGCATGTCTTTCCACCCAGAAAAATGTCAGTTGTTAAGAGTAACAAAAAAAACAAATTAAACAAATTAATTCCACTTATCTTATTCATGGCAAACCAGTAACACAGACTAAAAACTCAAAATACCTAGGTGTTATAATAAATGAAAAACTGTCATGGAATCCACATATTGATGAAACTATAAAAAAATCCAACAAAGCATTAGGGTTTATTAAAAGAAATTTCTATAAATCAAATAAGAACATAAAACTAAAATGTTATTTAACCTTGGTTAGGCCAATAATAGAATATGCATCCACCGTGTGGGACCCCTCAACTCAAGAAAACATTAAGAAACTGGAACAAACACAAAATAGAGCAGTGAGATTCATAACAAACGAATATTCACATTTGACTAGGGTAACACCATTAGTAAAATCACTAAATTTAGAAAGCCTTCAGGACAGAAGACTCAAAAGTAAAGTAGCAATTATACATAAAACACTGAACCATAATCTTCAAATACAAAAACAAAATTTAATAAAATACTCTGAAAGACACAAAAATAAAGGCACATTCCTCGTCCCATATGCTAGGACAAATTTGTACAAATACTCCTTCTTCCCTAGTGCTATTAGAGCATGGAATGGGTTGCCTGAGCTAGCCAGAAAAACCAGTGACTTGGCAGAATTTAAGTCATTGGTTAATATGCATGACTAAATGCATGACGCGTAGGACGTAATCATCTTCTTTTTTGAAGTAACGTCTGTATTATATAAGATAAGATATAAACAAAAATTTGCCATATGACTTTAACAGAAAAAAACAAACAAACTTACGTCTATTTATGCAGTTATTTTTTAGTTACCTAGTAATATAAAATATATTGAACTAACACGTACATTCATCATAATGCAGCCATGCGATTTTTCGTTTATAAACATAGCATTATTTAGGACCAATATTTTACAAAGGCTGCTTGGAGAAATCAGGTATACCCATTAGGAGAAAAACGACCCCATTACTCAAGAAAAATTTAAGAAACTAGAACAGACACAAAATAAACAGTGACATTCATAACAAAATAATATTCAAAATTGATTAGAGTAACACCTTTTTAAGTAATCATTTAAAGTTTGAAATCACTACAATTTTTTTCAACAATTATTTTGTGTATGAAATTGTGAAACGGAAAAAGCCGGGTACATGAAATATGCTAGTCCAAAAAACAACAACACAGATCTTGGGTAAAATACTCATCAAATAAAGTACCGTAAATGTGTAGTTTCACGCGCTAGTTTCACGTCTTTTCTTTTTATAGCCTCTATCGGGTTCTATCTACCCGTATTTTTGTGCAGAATTTTTTTCTCTATCAGGTACACTTAAAATTATAGCATAATAATGTCAGTTTAATTTAAAAAGAGAACTGAAAAATACAAAGATATATAGGGAAAAAAGCGACTTCCGGCCCAATACTTTTTAATCAAAGAAACGAAACGGACTAGTCCAACAAACCCTATTGGTTAATTTTTAAAATCCATTATTGTTTCACAAAAAATAATTGTAAAGTTTCAACCTGATCTGAGAATGGGTTTGGGAGAAATAACGCATTTAAATATCTATAGGGGACGAGACCCTAGATATTTAGTCGTATCTTTGAATACTGAAGGATTTATTTCCTTGTTATTATCAAACAAATTGAGTTCTATATAGGTATTGTTACTTGTAAAAATAATGGAAAGAACATTGAGTAAAATAAATCCTACCATTGGCTTTTATTCCGTGAAGGCAGCACCTCATAATGATTACAGACACAGTGATAGATTATCAGTGGGTGAAACATTAGTTCCTCGGTGTCATGACAATAGAAAAGAATATGTTTCGCTCGTAGTTCACCAAAGTAATACATCCAGTTACCAGAACTAAAAGTTGGACATTCTTGTCTACATTTGCTGTAGGCGTCGTGTAATTGGTCTAACAGAAAAAATTCATTGGATGATTATAGGTGTATCATATCTTCACTTCCAAGGGCAGACAAACTCAACACAAACACTGTGATAGTAAGTGTATGTGTTTTGAGTGGCTGGCAGTACAGTGTGTGTGCCTTTTATGAAATGACGAGTGGACCTTGAGTGTACATGGTTGAGTGAACAGCATGGAAAGTGTGTAAGTCAGGACTGTGTGTAAAAGGAGGTGAGTTTAGAGAACAAGTGGCTGGAGTACAGAGCATAAATAGAGACTAATAAAATCATTGTGTTTATTGAAGCTCATGTTGTTTTAGTGGGTCTATTACAAACACGTGTACACAAACACACATTTTTACACACATATTACAAACATAAATTAAAAACAAACATATTTATACAAACAAAAAAAGAAATTAGTTAAACCTACATTCATTGAAAATTTGACTGTCACATTTAATCAAACACACATTTTGACAAACACAAACAAATAAACATCAACAAACATTTTATAATAAAGTCAAAAGTTTCCCTTTCAGACCTTGCGACCTAGGGGGACAAATGAGGTCATCTGTTTCTATGGCCAACGCTTAAGAAGCAAGAATCCCAAAATTCAAAATCCCATCTCCAACTGCTGAATTTAGAACGTCTCTATATAATAAAATATAAGAAATTTACAAAGTCACAAATACCTTCAGAATACGTCCGTAGAAATGATATTGGCTGACACTTGTAAACAAATAGTAAGTCTTTTTCGTCTAGCCAGCTGCAGACGTCTGCCAGTCTTTTGGTAAATATTAAATGCACCAGTTCCAAGTCATTGTTGAATATTTCCTCCAAGTATTGCTCAGAAGGCGAGTTAGAATTGGATAGCAAATATTCTTCAGCAATTCTAATTATTCCTTCTGGAAAGCCCAGAAACCGCTTGCAAAAAAGTACGCATTCTGATAGATCCTCGACCTCCTGTGAATAGTGTCGCAGTAAAGCTTCAATGTCTTGAGAATCAACAAGCATCCCAACATAAACGTGTTTTACATTAGCTCCTTTAATTAGGAAATCCACGTACGATGTAAACACTACCGTAACGTTCCCATTTTCCGAGACATTTAGATATGCCAGGGAGGCAACCAATTGTAAAAATTTGCGATCGTTTCCTGACAGACGTAATGCTTCACATTTCTGAAAGACGAAAATGTTATGACAGCTTGAGTTACTTCTTAATACAGAGACTAGTCTTATTAATGTAGCGTCGATTGTTGCTGGTAAAACACTGGCAGGTGCTATGCCCATACTTTCCAAAGTCCTTTCCAGAATGTCTTCAAGGCATGTAATATTCTTGCACTCAACGCAGTATTGATGGACCTTGCATGTACTCCCTAATTCACTTTGTATTTCAGAAATGACCTGGAAAGAAACACATAAGAACGAGATAATTTTCTATGTTTTTTTTTAATGCAACTTTTAATTATAATGAGAATTGAGAATCAAGTTTGTGTTAATAATTATCTAATCGTTTCATCTGTAGAATGAATTGCCCCCTCCCCTCCTAAAAGAAAAAAAACCTGAGAACTATAAGTGTAATTGTTTGCTGTTTGACCATCTGGTATGCACTTCTTGTGGTATGCACTTGTTCTTGAAGGTTGGGAAAAAAAAACAACCTTATATTTTACTTTTATGTTTAAGTGAGTTTGGTTGTTTAAACCAAAAGATTTGAAGGATTCTAGAAATATATGTAATTAATAATAATAATAATTGAAAAACAAAAATATGGGAACCTAGGCTTGGAGATTAAGTGTTTATGGAAGTTATCCAAAATAACAATATAACCATTGTTATATCAACCGACCTCACAAATACCATCAAGACCCTTAATATTCCTAAGAACATTCTCATTGCCTGTCAGAGGGCGGTACTGCTGCAGACCTGCTACATCACCAGAAAATTCCTCAGTGGAAAATTTGTTTCTCTTTAACGAAACTCGAGACTGGCAGCGCCAAACAATGATCGTTCGTTTCCAACGAAACCCTAACAATAATCTTTATTATCCATGAGGACATTTGCCCTACGGTTTGTGCATCACACCACACAAAACATCATAACTATAGAACACTAAAATATACATTCACACAAGACTCGCTCATAATTTACATGTGAAATGTTTAGAGCAGATAATTACATTGCATTTAATTGATTGCCAGGGGAACAAAAGAGATTTGTGTCTGTTTGTATTTGCTATCGGTGTCTTGTATCTCTCCTTTAGTAGTAAAATCACAAAATCATGACCCAAAGGGAGATGATTTATTTCTAAAATCTTTTTAGCTTTCTTATGAATGTTTATTTTCAAACAGCTGCCCTAATGAGGTGGGCATTTTTTTGTCAATGCCCTTATCAGTAGCATCTACGATTTTATGAAGTTTTTTTTGACTGTTCAGATTGCCCTACCAGGCAGTAGTATTAAAACTACACTTAATGTGACAGTAAAAGTCTAATTGCACGAGTAACGAGAGCACGTGATCTTACTTGGGTAATATCCCAATGTACGACTTCCTGTTTAAAAGGGCAGCAACCGAAACCAATCGTCAGAGCAGGTCTTAACACTGACATGTGACATGGCAGCCTGTGGTCTTTTTAAAACGATCTATTATTAACAAATCGTTGTTTTTTTTTAAATTTTATTATTATATTTTTTGTTACGATGATTTAAGTGTGATGGTAACAATTGTTTCAAATTGAGGCTGTGCTGTGTGGAGGAATGGAGTGAGGGAGACGTGTGTGTGTGATGTGTGTGCGAGGTGTGTGTGAGGTGTGTGAGTAAGGTGTGTGTGAGGGGTGTGTGTGTGTGTGTGTAGATTGTCAACTTTGCCCGAGAAGCGAATTTTGTATTTCTCTAAACACCAGAATAACCTGAGGTGTAAAATTAGAAAACTATTTTGTCCAAATTTGTGTCATAACTCGAGGAAGGAAATAATAAAGTGTGTGTGTGTGTGTGTATGTGTATTCATTTCCCGGACTTGTGTGTGTGTGTATGTCTATAGTGCTAAGTGTTGAATTAAGCTGTACGTGTGTTCTAAGCATTCAGATGTTGAGATGTTGTTTCCGGGGGGTTTCTACAATAGCTTACAATGACGGAAGGTCCAATTAGATTATTAGTAGACATAAAAATTGGAATATACTTGAATTTAGAAATTAATTAACAATCAATCTTTTTTTTCTACATTGTATGTGATTATATCTTTAAAGTGTGCAATTATATACTAATTCTATATATACATAGATATATAAACAGAATTAGTATACAGTTAAGAGATGTTTACACGCCTGTCATAGAAGTGCAAGATCTGTTATCAAAACAACAACAGCAAAAAAAAGCAAGTCTACCTGGTCAACCAACATTGACTTTCCAACCATTGGTGGTCCGTGAACTTGTACAATGTTTCCGGGAAGCAACAGCGCCTTTAGGCAATCTTTTTCGTCTCGTCTTATTTCTACGCCAAACTTTTTATGTTGACTGTTATGTGATTGGTTACTTCTGCTGGCTACTATCAAGTCCATGATCTACAACTCTGTAAGTACGATTTCAGAACACAAATATGATATTTTTATGCATAAATATTGTTATTATGTAAAAATTGTTCAACTATAAATATTTTTTATACGATTTCAATGTATAAAAACAGCTTGAATGGTAAAACAAAGTCTCATTCTTTGTGAAGTTAATCCCACTGCTGGACCGGTCTCCCACTTGATATCTTATTACATGTACTACCTAGAACTGACCGGGAAAAGTGAAAGGATTTGGCCACGCGAACTGTCACAGCAGCCCTACGTCAAGGGACAGATTAGATGAGAGTATCTCACGGATAAACTTAACATAAGATGTTTAACTGAAACCGTAATAATTGATGTACAGTCACTCTGCAAAAGTTGTCATATATGTTTTCTCTTTATGTCGACTACACCTTTGCTACACTATTTTAAGAATGCTATTATTATCATGTTGTTATTATGTGAAAAACGAACTAATATTCATTTTGCTGGCACTGCCAGGGTCAAGGTTCGTTAGAGAGAAACAAAATTCATTGTAGTCTTCTTAACAGTGTCAATTTTCTGGGGATGTGTCAGGTCTGCAGCAGTACTGCCCTCTGATAAGGATCCTTTTAGGAATGCTTAGGGCTTCGAATGACTCTGCGAGGTCAGTTATCACAATCCCTTCCATCGACATAACAACATTGGGTATTGTTACTAAAAATAGCTTCCATATTCGATTAATCTAAAAAAAAAACTTAGCTATTAGCATTAGAATTATCATTATTATTATCATTGTAAACTGAGAAAAATCCAGAATATGTTTCGGGTTTAACTAAATAACTTACCTGTTGAGCCCAGGGAAAAGAGATTAAATTTGCACATAATGATGCCACTGAATAAGGCTCTAGATCAATTAACAGCACAATATACTGAAGAAAAAAATATCTAGGTGTATTAGAAGTTGTCACAAAAAGAAAAGAAGAATCTAATAATTGTATCATTACTTCTAAATCCCAATAGGAATTTAAAAATTTTAGGAAAAAAAAAAGACCTTGCCAGTGAGATAAAAATTTCTAAATTACCTTTAGGGTGAAAAAGAAGAAAGAGACACGCTGTCAGATGAACATTTATATTAATGCATTCGTTGGGAAATGACAAGAAATAATACGTTTTCCCCATGAGTCCATAGAGTACGTCAAGCGTCCAGTTAACAAGCCTGTTGTTTGTTTGTTATTTTTGTTGGTACTTATTTCTGCAGTTTTTGTTGACGTAGTATTCATGTCAAGGGGAAATTGTCGGTAAAACATCGGCTAAGAAGGTCAAGGTTCACCCTTTGCAAAATTGACGAAACTTTCCCCCCGACTTTGTTTTCAAATAACTCAATGCCCTTGACATTGCTGATCAGAAGTGTATTTTCATCCACTGAATGGCAGGCCATGTGTCCTTGACATACTGCCAAGCTGCTTCGCCAAAATTTTTGGGGTTTCTTCTGCCATCACCGTTTTGCTATAACTAAAGCTAACAACATGATTGTCGAAGTATTTTACTTTCTTAGTGTCAGAGAAACTTTCAAATGTTTTGGTTCTTTTTACAATAAGACATTGAGCTACTAGTAAGGATGTCTGCCTAGTCGTGTGGTATGTGATCTGGACTGATGTCTCAATGGTGCAGGGTTAGAACCCTGTTTCCCACTATACCCAATCGTCTTGCGAAGGGTTCAATTCTGGAGAAACCCGTGAGACATGTCAAACAAGAAAAATACAAAAATTCTTTTTTTTAACAAACAAAAAAAAGCTTATCTAAAGGGAAAAACTTTTCATTTACTGCTATATTTATCAAAAATGTGAAAGTCGTTTCCCTTATTCGATATCAAACAAAATATTTATTTAGCAATAATTAAGTGAATAATTTGCAATTTTTAAATATTTATTACTGTTTTGTGAGGGTACAAAAAATAATAGTTTAAAGTATCAACTTTATCGGAGAAATATCTTTAACAATTATTTAAGGGGACTAAACCCTACTAATTTAGCGATCTCTGTGAATACGGAAGGTCTAATCTCCCTAGTTGGTATCAATCAAAATAATATGAATTAATAGTAATTAATTCACTAATTGGTTAATGTATTAATTCATGTCTTGTCTACGCCAAGAAATAATTTGGCATTTTCAATCTGAGAATGGGCGAAATAAGAAATAACACACTTTTTACCAGACAGACAGACAAACAGACAGAGTGAGTTGATATAAGCTTTTTAAGAACAGCACTTCTGAAATCACAAACATTGGGTGGCTGTTAAAGCTGTTGGTACTTGTATGCGGCATGTGGTAATGAATCATGGTGGGCTAAGTGGCAGTAGAGAATATATTTCCTCATTGTTTGCGTAAAGGTGTTTCCAACTTTATTCTCTTGTTCATTCTTTCTGCAACTTCATTTTTATGTCTTTAATTTGATCTCTTTCTTTCTTTATGACATTTTTCCATATAACAATTTTTTAAAACTTAAAAAACAAACTACAAAAGGAAACAATGGGTGTCTGGTCGTGCGGTATGCGCGCTGGACACTCGTTCGGACATCTCGAATGATCCCGGGTTCATACCCGCCCCACTGCCATCCCCAGGTCGTGCTGTGAAAGGTTTGAACTTGGAAGTAGATTCTCTTCAACATCCGAAACATGTCAAACATTTTACAAACAAAATAACGATTTCTTCTTTCCGTCGCATTTGCTGTAACCCTTGACAAGATAATGGGGCACGGCTGTTGACTCTTTTCAACTTCACGTGAATCTGAGTGGTTTTGATTACAGGATAAAAGAAGCGAAATAAAAAAAAATATAAAAAAAAAAAACAGAGCTTATATTAGGTGTATCAATTAGTCTCACTACTCTATGATCCTATCACTTGTCTGGACCAGTTGAAAAGGGAGGGTGGCAAAGAACGGTTCATCTGGGTGACCGCTTTTTAAATGTATTTATTTAAAAGTGAACGACGTGAATTCGAACTCGTGGGCTAAAGTCTCTTCAGGCTTCTCAAGCCAACACGGTAACCAATCTGCTTGTGAAGAGCGTATTAACATGGTGGTTATATATGTTTTTCTATTTTTCATAATTGTGTTAACTAAAGCCTCAGACGACGACTTATAAAGGGGACTACTTCAGCTTATCCCGCCACTTCAGTCAAGTAAAATTTTGTATCTTTCGTTTGAGATACCAAACAAAATAATGACTTACCAATAAGTTCATTAATTACTTGGTTCATTTATTTTTATTGATGCTTGCATTGTCAGGCAAAAGAAATAATTTAGCAAAATTTCAGCTTGATCTGAGAATGGGTGTGGGAGAAATAACGTGTACACTTTTAGCCAGACAGACAGAGTTGATAGAAGCTTTGTTATAAAAACAATAAAAATAAATCTTCATAACTTTTATATCTTCTAAATAATAATAATAAAAATAATAAACCAACAACGAAATAAATCTATAACACTAGTCACGTAGCTATGCCCCAAGAGGTATTTGACCAAAAAGCAAAGGACCGCTCTCTCTCTCTCTCTCTCTCTCTCTTTCTCTCTCATTTTCTCTCCGTCTTACTTTCTCTCACTCAATCACTCTCCCATGCTACCACCCAAACACTTATCACAAACTTATCACAAACTTATCAGAAATGTTGAACTATGTTACAGCATTATTATTTACTTTCTTATCCCTCGCCTGGCAGAAAGTCTTTGTAACCATGCAAACTTAGCATAAATGAAACAAAACAAGATGTCGTCAAGGACACTGTTTTGAATCATTTTAAACTTTGAATCTGTAAAGTCCTAGGTAGATTTTAAGACGGGTATAATTATAGAGCCTAATTGTGTTTTGTGATATTCTAACTAATATGTTTTAATTGTCAAGATTAAAGTGTTTAATTACTAGCGCTGAAAAGCAAATTGCGCGTAGCTTTGCAAGGTTCAGTAGCAGATTAAAATCAATTCTTATAGAATGAAACAATGGACGGACCAAACTTTAAGGAGCTATTTAGAAACATGATTATTTGACACACATGTGTGATTATTTGACACACATGATTGATTATTTGACACACATGATTGATTATCTGACAAACATGATTGATTATTTGACACACATGATTGATTATTTGACACACATGATTGATTATCTGACACACATGATTGATTATTTGATACACATGATTGATTATTTGACACACATGTTTGATTATTTAACACACATGTTTGATTATTTGACACACATGATTGATTATTTGACACACATGATTGATTATTTGACACACATGATCGATAGTTCTACGTCATAAATTAAAATCTTTGGTTTCAATTAATGTGACAACTTCCGAAAGATTTCGCCTTTGAAGTTAATCGATAAACTAGAAAATCAAGGGGGCCAAGACTTGTACAGACGAGAAGTACTATCCTTATTGTCACGTAGCTTAATGAAGCTAGGTTTATTTTTTTTTAGTTCTCCGCAACCATCTCCATAGCAACGAGCTCTTGCAGCAAGCATGCTTTCTTGAAAAAAAGGAAGCAAATGACCATAAAAGGAGCAGCGAAGATGTAGTGGGGTTTGCAAATGCAAATAGAGGCTAATGACCTACAAAGTTTGAATCTCCGGCATGATGATCTTATGTTCAGCAATTGTTTAAAATTGAAATCTACATTAAATTATAAAATCAGAAACGCATTGTCTGATCAAGACAGTCTCATTGTAACATCAAGACATCTTCACATCGAAATACGCAAAACAAAAGACCGTCTTACGCATGAATAGAAATAGGCTGAGATCTAATATATAAAGTAGAATGTAAGGCGTATGTATGAATGTCTCGCATAGAAATCAATACCGTTTGACCAATCTTGATAAAATTTGGTATAAAGGTTTCTTAGATCATAGATGGCGGAGACCGTAATGTATGTTAAATGTTCCTCTTCACGACCGGTGTGTGTGTGTTGGGGGGGGGAGCTAAAATGAAAGAAAATACCTACATTTATTTCTATTACAAATTGGGGAAAACTCAGCCCGCAGGTCGCGGGTCATATTCGGCTAGTTGTCTATAAAAGAGAACTGCTTTGCTTCTTAAATTATTATTACATATTTGTTTTCTTCATAAATTAAACTTTTTATAAATATGTTGAAGGAATTTTTTGTTAAGTTCTTCGCCTCTCCCCCCCCCCCAGAAAAGGGGGGGCAGTTTATTATATAATACATACCACGCTTCTGATATCAACACTTATGTGTAACAACCTCTTCCCCTAGCCATGCTTACAAGTTTTATGGGGAATTTCCTTTTGTGAACCATAACACTTCAGTAAAAAACAAAACAAAAGTGTAGCCATACAATACCTTACAGTTACATGATGGACTATAAAGAAACTAATAATTCAACCCTTGTAATAAGAGATTAAAAGAACACTGACTACTTATAGGTCTAACACTAAACGAATGAAAGTATTAGAATAAGATTTTATTTTTTTTTGGAAGTATCACTTGAACATAAGAACAGGAAGGCTTAAATGAACATTTTAACTAGAGATGGGAAACGAACCGAACCTGAACCGAACGAACCGAACTCGAACCTCACTTATGACCGAACCGAACCGGAACTTTGAAACTGCTTTTTGCGAGGCGCGTATGCACAATATGGGTCAAAAGTTTTGAAGAAAACATTTTAAAACATCTCCGCTAGTGTGATTCTTCTGCATTTTTTTGTCTCAGAATAGTCGAATTTCTTCCGTATATTGCAATTTATTATAGTGACGACTTATGTGTGAAAAAAAAAATCCTCGATAGAGAAGTCTTTACACGAAGAATATTTGTTTAAAAAGATCACACCCATTATAGAAGTACGGGCGCAACATGTAGGCCTCCCAAGAATGTCCCTTGCATAATTCTATGGCCAGGTCTGCCTCTTTATTATTAGATTTAATATAGCCCTCGACTTTTTTTATATCCTGATGAATAGTGCGTTCTGAAAGAAAGCACATCGATATTAGCCTTTTCAAAAAAATTCTCTCTTCTTACTAAGAGAAAAAGGTTAGAATACGCTTAGCGCCGAGTCATGCCCAGAATTAAACCACTTGCCGACTTAGCGAAAACCTGCCGCATCTTCATTTCTATCTCGATTAAGAAATTTTTACAAAGCTTAAAATATATGTAGGCAACATTATTTTGGAAAAAGTATTGCCCATAGGCCTATTCTTTCTTGCAAAGTATTTGCTTTATTTGTTTTATGTAAAAATTCAAATAAAAGTGTTTTAACTACTAAATTGCATTAAACCTTATAACTTAATTTTGCTATTACATAATGTCATAACATCGAACCGAGCCGAACCCGAACTTTAGACCTGACCGAACCGAACCGAACTCGAACTATTCTCGTCATCGAACTGAACTCGAACTTAAATCTGACCGAACCGAACCGAACCCGAACTTTAAAAGTTGGGTTCGATTCCCATCTCTAATTTTAACCATTGAATGAATACACATGAACGCTGAACAGTAGCTTCTTGAATCACGTAAACAAATACCATCATCGATAGAAAGCCATAATTGAACATACCAAATTTCTGTATGAGAAAGACACAAAGATAAAGGCACATTCATAGTTCCATATACTAGGACAAATTTGTACAAATGCTCCTTCTTCCCTAGTGCTATTACAGCATGGAATGGGTTGCCTGAGCTAGCCAGGAAAACCAGTGACTTGGCAGAATTTAAGTCATTGGTTAACATGCATGACTAGATGCATGACGCGTAGGACGTAATCATCCTCATTTTGAAGCAACGTCTGTATTTTATATGATAAGATATTAATACTAAATTAGCTCTGACTGATTTATAAAGTCATAGGATATGATGTTTATAGATTAGATAATGTTTAAGCTAGTCATGGAATGGGATGGTTTACTAAACGGAATATTTTGGCTAGTCATAGAATGGGATGGTTTACTAAACGGAATATTTTGGCTAGTCATAGAATGGGATGGTTTACTAAACGGAATATTTAAGGTAGTCATAGAATGGGATGGTTTACAAAACGGAGTATTTTGGCTAGTCATAGATGGGATGGTTTACTAAACGGAATATTTAAGGTAGTCATAGAATGGGATGGTTTACAAAACGGAGTATTTTGGCTAGTCATAGAATGGGATGGTTTACTAAACGGAATATTTTGGCTAGTCATAGAATGGGATGGCTTACTAAACGGAATATTTAAGGTAGTCATAGAATGGGATGGTTTACTAAACGGAATATTTGGCTAGTCAAAGAATTGGATGGTTTACTAAACGGAATATTTAAGCTAGTCATAGAATGGGATGGTTTACTAAACGGAATATTTTGGCTAGTCAAAGAATGAGATGGTTTACTAAACGGAATATTTTGGCTAGTCATAGAATGGAATGGTTTAGTAAACGGAATATTTTGGAGGGTTGTCATATATCAGTTTTAGAACCCCTGTAATATTTGGTGACTAGTAGTCACTGAACTATTCCGTGCAGTTAGCACGAGATTTTTCCTGGTCGGGGACTGACCACGAGGTGGACACTTCACTTGATCTTGGGCTCTCGTAGAGAGAGAAATATTATGGATATCTTGTCCAGTGTAGTAATGTATAGATATTAAGGTTGATTTTTGGACTCCTGGGAGCAAGGAACATGTGTATTCCATTGGATTCTAATGTACTATGTTTTGTGTATATTTCTTGATGGCTGGACTTGCCAATATTTTTTATGAATTATTTTACATGTAATAAAACCTTGTCTGCTGACCCTGCGTCTATTTATGATTCTGAATGTTGTGGTCGTAGAGTTCAGCATGATAGTGTTCTTGCGCACCAGCAGATATAGTGCGTGTGAGAAGGTATTTAGTTAGTAAGGCAAAGAACTTTATAGTGGTACCAGAAGAGGTAGCTACAACACACAAAGGCAGATCCGCTCAAGACCGTCCAGACCTGTAACGATAACCAGGCTGTGACACTAGTCATAGAATGGGCTGGTTTACAAAACGGAATATTTTGCCTAGTCAAAGATTGTGATGGTTTACTAAACGGAATATGGGGGGTTAGTCATAGAATTCGTGTTCTAACAATAAATAAGAACGCTTGAGATAAAATCGGATGTTTGAACTAGCCATAGAATTGGATGTATGAGCTAGCCATAGAATTGTATGTATGAGTTAGCCATAGAATTGTATGTATGAGCTAGCCATAGAATTGTATATATGAGCTGGCCATAGCATTGGATGTATGAGCTGGCCATAGAATTGGATGTTTGAAGTAGCTGTATTATTGGGAACGACCTCACAAAATTTATAAAGAATACAAAGAAAATATAAAGAAAAAAAACAACCTAACCCTAGAAGGTCATAATTAGAATGTCACTGTCATACTATACTAAAATAAGGTGGCAAGATAAGATAACCAATGAGGAAGTGCTACAAAGAGCAGGGTGCCAGGACATCCGCTTTGTTATCAGCAGCAGACGCCTTGGCTGGCTTGGCCACGTTCGTAGAATGCCAGAAGGTCGACTTCCACAGGACATCCTGTATGGCGATCTGATAGAAGGCAGGAGAGCCGCTGGTCGCCCACTTTTACGTTATACGGATGTATGCAAACGCGACATGAAGCTCTTCAAAATCGACACTGGCAACTGGGAAGAGGTGGCACTGGACAGATCCTCATGGAGAGAGAGCATAAAGGAAGGGTCAAAGATTGCAGATGCCATACACAACAGAAGCAGAAAGAAGGGTGAAAATGCAACGGCGCCTGGTGATTATATATGCCCAACCTGCGATCGCAGCTGTGTATCAAGGATTGGCCTCTTTAGTCACACAAGAAGTTGCAAAGGGAAAAGATCGTCTCTCGAGACGTAAAATGCCACAGACTATACTAAACCATAACTCTAACCCTAATTGTAAACCTTCTTTTAAGATTTACTATAATCTATGTTTAAATATATATATATATATATATATATATATATATATATATATATATATATATATATATATATATATATATATAACTAATCCTAATTCTAACGCCTTCACGTATTGTAGATCAGTTCAGTAGCTTGATTTCATCTCAGATAACAACGAAACTGCGTCTCAAGCTATGACTTTACAGACAGAAAAGCATAACTGTAGGGACATAAGTGACAGCAATTTAGGATTTTTAGTTACGATGATTACTTAGATATAGATGACACGACAGTTATAGGAAAGGTGACATAGGAGGATTGTTAGTCCATAAGCAGGAGTCAACAAATCAAGCAGAGAGAAAAATTTGGTGTAACTCGCACCCCCTAGCGAGTATTGCAACTAGGATCTTGTTTTTAATTTCTATTAGCTGGAAAGTAAAAAGAATCACTTTACCTTACAGTATTTTTTTACAAAGTTTGTGAAATGATTTACATGTTTCGGATGTGCCTAAGAGTTGAACACAATCTACTTCCTATTTTAAACCTTCCGAAGGACGAAAGGGGGATGGCACCGGGCAGGAAATGAATCCAAACGATGGTCCAGCGCGCAGACCTCACGCCCAGACAGCCATCCTGTAGCACACTCACTCTGTCTGTCTGAAACTTTACACAATCATTTATTGCACCTAACAAAACATGAATCAAAACAATTAAAACCAATTAGTCAATTAATCTTTGGTTATTAATTATTTTTGTTTGATATCGAGAAAAGAAACAAGGAAATAAAACAAACAGCATTGAGAAATATGGTTGTAAATGTTTTTAAAAAGTATTGTTTTATTGTATTTGTTTTGTTTGTATTATAAGTTTACATCATTTCTTCTGAAATAAAGATTATTGCGACCTAGTCCAGATCTCCCGCAGAACGACAGGATTCGAACTACGGGACAGCAATTTCGACATTCCTAGCGCTTACCAGGCAGCCCTCCTTATATTCGGGATACCCCTCTGTTAGTACTATAACCCAATGCTACACAACGCAACAGAACCACAAGTGATACTTACAAAGTAAAACAGAAAATCATGTCCACTTTAGTTTCTGAAACACTTTAGCGCTTGGTGAGTAGATCTTGATATTTCAGAACAGACAGTCAACACTATAATCCTAGAACTAAAATATAATCACTACACAATACAGGACAGCTGAGTATGCATGCTGATTTTACGTACTAAAGCTTTAGACTATTTCTTACTATCTTCATAATGAAGTGTCTCAGTTCTTTGATGACATTCACTTCATGTATATACTACTCGTTTCGTACAGATGTGATTTAAAATATTTATTCATAAACTTGAATACCATAATAATCAACTGCTTGTAGCATAGAATAATCTAGAACTTGCTGAGCACGTCCGATTGCATGCATGCGAAAGAGTAATCGAACTCACTTTACATGCATCAAAGAAATAAATCAAAGTGAGACGATGTGTAGCCAATCTTTTTACATGTTCACATTGCTAGAGAGCAGCTGTCTGAATAGATTTAAAAATAGATTTTTTTTTTCGAAGAAGGAAATCGTCAATGAATTGAAGCGGATATAAATAGATTTAAAAATTGATTTTTTTTTCCAGAGAAGGAAATCGTCAATGAATTGAAGCGGATCGGGAGGAATTACTGTTCATTGCAGTAACCTTCAGTCTATCAGAGTTAGAGATACACTTCAGTGTTGGAGCTAACATGTGTGTGTAATAACAATATTCAGTGATGTGCTTACACTGTGTCCGCTGATGCGGAGAAGTTGAAACGAAGACTTATAATTCCTGCATAAAAAAAGAGACAGGTTAGCGTACACACTATTTTCTTTCATTTCTTTGTTTCGAGTGCTCTTAGACCCACTCATATACCAATGACGTAATAACCAATGTCGTAATAATAAGGCTTGTTATAATAAGCAAGTTGGCGTCTATGCAGGTCTTTAAACCGTTTCCGTGGGGCACCTCTGTTATGTCGACCACCTTTCAGATCATCTAAGGACAGACGTAGACGGCGAAAAAACAAATCGACCACCGGCGGACAATGGCTTTGCCTGTAGTAAATGTGGCAAAATATGTAGGTCACAGCTGGACCTGCGTAACCACGGGAAATACTGTTTTCCTCATATTTTTCGGACTTGAAGACAAGCGTTATTATTATTTTGTTATTTGAATAAAACGTGCCAAGTTTATATTTATTTACTTTCTATGGTGTTTTTTTTTAGGTTTTCTTCCTGTTTATGTCTACTAGTCTTATTTTCCTGATTAGTTTTATCACAAGTTTGTAACTACTCAAACCAAGGATCGAAGACTGACTCCCCTGTCTCAAACGTGTCTTAAATCATGTCTCCAATCATGGAGACGCCATATTTAACAAGTATCAGGCAAGCTGAGAAGGATGAAATCAAGGCCGCCTTGAGGACCGGTCAAATAGTACAGCTGCATGGCCCACCGATGGTTGGAAAATCAGTTCTGATAGAGCAGGTGAGTCTCATCTTTTAACTCTTTCTCTCCGTAGTTATTGACCACATTCTGGTGGAATCAACGCTGGTAGCGTCAGTTAGGAGAGAAAGAGTTAATACGGTTAAGATCGTTCTAGTTTTAATCGTCAGTTACAAATACAACCCAATGAATGACAAGGCAAATGCGTGCCCTGCTTCAAATGAGTTCGACGACCCTGCCATGACCTACTTATTTTTGTTTTACATGTTTTGGATGTTCCTTCAGAATTAAAGATTATTACATCCTAGCCATAGCCTTCTCGCAGGACGAAGTGGAATAGCAGCGGACAGGATTCGAACCCTGGAACATTCTAGAGCGCATAGCACACGATCAAGCAGTCATAAAGTTTTTTTGAGTCTAATGCAAACTATGTCTGATGTTAATAAAAGAATATTTTGTAGTGCAGTGCACATCTATCAACAGAGACTGCACACACTAGATTCTTTTCGCTAAAATTAAAAGTTTAAAAATATGATATCTGTTAGGACATGAAATACAAACCAAAAAAAAAAATATTCAAAAGTACTTTTTTTTCTGAAGACAATATCTTCCTCATTCAACTTAGACAGAACTATCATTAATAACTAATACAGTGTATCCCATACTTTTTTCCTTAACGAAACATTCCGCACATTCTGAGTATTTCCCTAAATACTGTTGTTTTTTTTAGAGATACTATATCACGTGATGGCCTACTAGTTAATTATTCCAGTAGTTCGTGGAACACCTATTCAGGCCTCGCGGAACACTATGGTTCCTCGGAACACAGTATGGGAAACACTGAACTAATGAATGCTAGATTTAAACAATGGAACATTTGGTTTGACATTTGACATTGTTTTTTTTTTCATCTTACCACAACCCCCTACACTTTAAAATTTGAAAACAAGCAAAATGAAAAAAAAACAAACAATGGGCAATATAAGGGAAGAACTACAAATTCACTGCCATATTATCTTAGATCTCTTTTTTTTTCTATGTAAAACAAGTTAAATATTTACAACTAATAGACTATACAATTGTTTAATTTTTTTATTCATGCATTGTCATCGACTATAAGTCCTTTCCGAAAATTTCGACTGGATCCGAGAATTGGAAATGGGACAAAACGAAATATGATAAATAATCTCACATTTACAGCCTTTTCTCTCAATATGTAGTATTTATTTATCTTTTCGATACCAAACGACATCATTAATTACCGACAAAATACTTGGTTACATATCGGTTGATTCATGCTTTGTTTAGGTACAGCAAATAATTGTGCAAAAATTAAAAAATTTCAACTTGATCGGATAATCGGTCTGTAAGAAATAACCTATAAAACAGACAGAAAGACAGACAGAGAGACAGAGTTTACATAAGCTTTCTAATTAAAACAGGATTTACTTCAAAAAGAACAAAATAAATTGTAAAATGTAACTGAATCATTAAACTAGGTATATTAAAACATCAATGCTTTGACTTGGAGACCAAAGATTAAAGAAAGATATGGGGGGAAAAAACTGCAAAGACTCCTCCATAGAGTTCTAATAGGCATGCGCAGTCCAATCTTCACTTTCAAAACGTTAAGATTACTTTAAATTAAGAAGTAATAGGAAACAAAAAACCGAATTCTTCTTTCCATGCAGGTCATTGATGAAATGCAAACAAACGGAAGGAGCAATAATGTGGTGCATTGCTCTATCGACTGCAAAGCTTCGAAAAGTTTCACGGAGTTCCTGCAGAGAACTTTTCAAAGCCAAGAGTCTACATCTGCTAATAACCTCGCGTCTGCTAGAGGTCTCACGAGTACACTTGTACTTGACAAAATACTGTCTGTACTAAAGGCTAACCCAAGCAGACGTCATATATTTGTATTTCACAAATGTGAAGCACTGCGCATGTCAGGAAACGATCACGAGTATCTCAAATTCATAGACTGTATTTCCAGACTCTCAGCATCGGAGAACATCAAAGTCAATGTCGTCTTTACATCTAACGTCAGATTTCCAACCACTGGACGACATATGGAGGATGTACATCTTAGAATGTTGACTGACGATCTGGATGTTGAAAGTTTACTAAGACACTATAGTCAACCCACGTCCGCGATGGTCAGCCATGTCAGGATTGGTCAACGGATTCTTGCATTTCCAGCCGGGATAATACAATTTTCTAAAACATTTCTGAATACTGCTTCAACACATTCAGCGCAATCTTTGATTCCATTGATTACAAGCGACCCTGAGTTCTTGGCATCAATATTTCAAAGAAAACTTGATGAGGTCACGAGGATGAAATGGTTGGACGATAGAGACTTAGCTTTCATAGCCAGATGTCGTCCTGTCTTTCTGCGCACGTATACACAAGGTAATCATTAATTGATTCACATTCCTTAAGGCTCGCTCATCATTGTGATGTTGATTATTGAAATTTAAAAAAAAATAAAAAAAAAGGTCCACTCTTTATTCTAGCGATTTATGGGGCAAATGATGTTTAGGTAAGCTGTTTCTGTGTTAGGTCAGCTGTTTCTGTGTTAGGTCAGCTGTTCCTGTGTTAGGTCAGCTTTTTCTGTGTTTAGGTCAGCTTTTTCTGTGTTTAGGTCAGCTGTTTCTGTGTTAGGTCAGCTGTTTCTGTTAAGCTAGAAAACGCTACACTTAATAACCATAAACAACGCCAACACTATAACGTCAGATTCATCAGTCTATTTATTTACTTACCCTCATAGTACGAGGTTACACACAACACTCTGATATGAACTTTCTTACCAAGGGGAATAACTCTACATACTAATAACAAACACATACACCTAAAACACAATGTCAACATTAATTACAATTTTTTTTTCTTTCTTTCATTTTTCTTTCATTCCTTTCTTCATTCATTCAAATCTTCCTCTCTTTCTCTCTTTCATTGTAATTTGAAGGCTAAGTAAAACTGAGCATATAGGCTACATAAGAAAACAAAACTAGATGATAGTACCTCTGACTACCTGGAAATATAATTTAACAAAATAGATATACAAAATGTTGCAAGTGTTCTTGTCTACACTAGATACACTTCAATCTTCTCAAACAGCAAGGAGAATGTCTAGAGTGAGAATAAAGAAACAAAAAAAACAAAACAAAAAATGTCAACTTTAAAAAAGAAATGTAGCACTGTCTGGTATGTACAGAGTTGCTTTAGCATTACATTCAATAAAACTTGTACAGCAAAATTTTAACTAATCAAAATATTAAATTTTATGCATGCATAATGTAATAGTGTAGGCTACGAATATCAATGACATACAATAAAATGACATGATGTTAGACCTGCACATGTAAATGGATAGATTTGAGTAGTATATGTCAAATGGTAAGAGGAGTATTCTGGAGAGAAATAATGTAATTGTATTACGTCTTCTGACAGTGTATGTTCATTCAAGAAATATATCAAACTTTGATCATAATGAAAACAAAAGAAACAAGGTATCAGAGATACGTATGCAAAGTACTAGTGTGAAGTGAAACTCAAGAACAAGTATCATAACAATGAGAGAAACAAAAATACGGTACATCATGTTGTACAATATAGAAATAATTGTTAATAAGAAACAGCCAGATTTCAACCAGTCTTCTTTATGTGCCCGTCTCAACTGATCAGCATTCATATTTGGTGTTTGGCATTGCAGGGCCTTGGTCACTCATCACGGCGATTCGTGTACCTTTGTATCTGGTCAAACATTGGCTGTAAGTTGAAAACTACATAACTGTCAAGCTATGCACGTATAATGGAGTCAAAATGGGTTGTCGACATTTGGTTGATAAGACTTGGAATAGAATAAAATGTCTTCAGGATGGAGGGAGGGGGAAAAAAAGGTATGGAGCCATACATCCTAAAAATGTTAGGCTTAAAAGACGTTATGAATGGAGTCAATTGTTCTGAGGATGTTATGGTGGTAAGCTGTCCCACCAAAAGACTTGTACTGTCAGACTGTCACCTTGTTTCTTCACTAGTTCTGTATTCTCTGAGAGTAACGTTGGTGTTAACAGTGGCAAGTGCAGATCGTCGTCTTTCTGTTGGTGTTGTAGGCACTAACCAGAAATACACACAGTCTCATACACCCAGGTTTCAAAGAACGTTCTTCCCACACAAAGAAGATAAAATATAGTAGGGTAAATAATTGTTGACAATGCTCTGCAGTCTGATCAAATGTAGTGGGGTAACAAGACTGGGGGGGGGGGGACTGTTAACAATCTGCTCTGTTGCAGTGCTGTTTTCAAACTTGATGCGCATCGTATGAATCAAGAGTGACTCAAAGGCGATACGGGAAAGTAATGCCAGTTGTTAAGGAACAATGTCTCTATACACAGCAAACTTGTGGCTAGAGCAGATAGATTCACATTGTCTCCGACTAGCACACAGATGTTTCCTTCTGGTCGCTAGAACAAAGGTCACTTAAAGCAAAAATATTCTGCCTAATATTTCGACACAGGTGTGTTCACTTTGTTTTTTGTTTCAGTCACAGGAACTGAAAGTAGTCTACACACACACACACAGAGTCACAGGAGCTGAAAGTAGTCTCCACACACACACACACAGTCACAGGAGCTGAAAGTAGTCTCCACACACACACACACAGTCACAGGAGCTGAAAGTAATCTCCACACACACACACACAGTCACAGGAACTGAAAGTAGTCTACACACAGTCACAGGAACTGAAAGTAGTCTCCACACACACACAGGAACAGAAAGTAGTCTACACACACAGACACACACACACACACAGTCACAGGAACTGAAAGTAGTCTCCACACACACACACACACAGGAACAGAAAGTAGTCTACACACACACACACACACACACAGTCACAGGAACTGAAAGTAGTCTCCACACACACACACAGAGTCACAGGAACTGAAAGTAGTCTTCACACACACACACACACACACAGTCACAGTAACTGAAAGTAGTCTACACACACACATAAACAGTCACAGGAACTGAAAGTAGTCTACACACACACACACACACACACACACACACAGTCACAGGAACTGAAAGTAGTCTTCACACACACACACACACACACACAGTCACAGTAACTGAAAGTAGTCTACATACACACACAGTCACATGAACTGAAAGTAGTCTACACACACACACACACACACACATACACAGTCACAGGAACTGAAAGTAGTCTACACACACACACACACACACACACACACACACAGTCACAGTAACTGAAAGTAGTCTACACACACACATACACAGTCACAGGAACTGAAAGTAGTCTACACACACACACACACACACACACACACACACACACACAGTCACAGGAACTGAAAGTAGTTACACACACACAGTCACAGGAACTGAAAGTAGTCTACACACACACACACACACACAGTCACAGGAACTGAACGTAGTCTACACACACACACACACACACAGTCACTGAAAGTAGTCTACACACACACACACACACAGTCACAGGAACTGAAAATAGTCTACACACACACACAGTCACATGAACTGAAAGTAATCTCCACACACACACACACAGTCACAGGAACTGAAAGTAGTCTACACACAGTCACAGGAACTGAAAGTAGTCTCCACACACACACAGGAACAGAAAGTAGTCTACACACACAGACACACACACACACACAGTCACAGGAACTGAAAGTAGTCTCCACACACACACACACACAGGAACAGAAAGTAGTCTACACACACACACACACAGTCACAGGAACTGAAAGTAGTCTCCACACACACACACAGAGTCACAGGAACTGAAAGTAGTCTTCACACACACACACACACACAGTCACAGTAACTGAAAGTAGTCTACACACACACATAAACAGTCACAGGAACTGAAAGTAGTCTACACACACACACACACACACACACACACACACACACACACACACAGTCACAGGAACTGAAAGTAGTCTTCACACACACACACACACACACAGTCACAGTAACTGAAAGTAGTCTACATACACACACAGTCACATGAACTGAAAGTAGTCTACACACACACACACACACACATACACAGTCACAGGAACTGAAAGTAGTCTACACACACACACACACACACACACACACACACACACAGTCACAGTAACTGAAAGTAGTCTACACACACACATACACAGTCACAGGAACTGAAAGTAGTCTACACACACACACACACACACACACACAGTCACAGGAACTGAAAGTAGTTACACACACACAGTCACAGGAACTGAAAGTAGTCTACACACACACACACACACACACAGTCACAGGAACTGAACGTAGTCTACACACACACACACACACACAGTCACTGAAAGTAGTCTACACACACACACACACACAGTCACAGGAACTGAAAATAGTCTACACACACACACAGTCACATGAACTGAAAGTAATCTCCACACACACACACACAGTCACAGGAACTGAAAGTAGTCTACACACAGTCACAGGAACTGAAAGTAGTCTCCACACACACACAGGAACAGAAAGTAGTCTACACACACAGAGACACACACACACACAGTCACAGGAACTGAAAGTAGTCTCCACACACACACACACAGGAACAGAAAGTAGTCTACACACACACACACACACACACAGTCACAGGAACTGAAAGTAGTCTCCACACACACACACAGAGTCACAGGAACTGAAAGTAGTCTTCACACACACACACACACACAGTCACAGTAACTGAAAGTAGTCTACACACACACATAAACAGTCACAGGAACTGAAAGTAGTCTACACACACACACACACACACACACACACACACACACAGTCACAGGAACTGAAAGTAGTCTTCACACACACACACACACACACACACAGTCACAGTAACTGAAAGTAGTCTACATACACACACAGTCACATGAACTGAAAGTAGTCTACACACACACACACACACACACACACACATACACAGTCACAGGAACTGAAAGTAGTCTACACACACACACACACACACACACACACACACACACACACACACACAGTCACAGTAACTGAAAGTAGTCTACACACACACATACACAGTCACAGGAACTGAAAGTAGTCTACACACACACACACACACACACACACACACACAGTCACAGGAACTGAAAGTAGTTACACACACACAGTCACAGGAACTGAAAGTAGTCTACACACACACACACACACACACACAGTCACAGGAACTGAACGTAGTCTACACACACACGCACACACACACACAGTCACTGAAAGTAGTCTACACACACACACACACACACAGTCACAGGAACTGAAAATAGTCTACACACACACACAGTCACAGGAACTGAAAATAGTCTACACACACACACAGTCACAGGAACTGCAAGTAGTCACACACACAGTCACAGGAACTGCAAGTAGTCACACACACAGTCACAGGAACTGCAAGTAGTCACACACACAGTCAGCTACAGTAGGATTATAACTCGTTGAGCGTGACCTTGGAGTATTGTCCAAACTATATTAGCAGCTCTACTACACATGTATAACTTCAAAATTCGTGCACGTTCTAGAAGCAGGTCAGCCTTGAATTTCTCCACCACTGTCAATCATAAAAAAAAATTCATGGCTATACCTCGTTGTGAAATCTGTCTCTCTGTGGTCTCCAGTAAACGGTCAAGTTCCCTTTTCGTCCTCTACAACTGGACATTTAGACAAAAGATGCCTATATGACCCACAAGATAAGCATCTCAAAACATTTCTATCACGACCTAATGGGTTTAAACCTTTCTTTCTTGGTTGAGAGAACTGATCTCGAGCAATGTGTCTGACTTGACCTTCACCTCTAAAGTAACTTTCACCTTCATATAGTCTACTTCCATGATGTTCCACTTTCGGCTTGCGGGTATATTTCAACTGCTCTTTATCTCGTCTTTCAAAGCTCTTGAAGTTTTTACGTCTGCTGTGGTTCAACTGTTGTTCACCTCGTCTTCCCAAACTGCTAAACGGTTCATGTTTCTTGTAGCCAGCCGCCCATAAAGCCTCCTCATTCTCAGACAAATACCTCGGCTCAAGTTTGATACAGGCATCGAACTCTTTCCCTTTACTAACTTCTCCTTTGAACTTTCTAAGAGATGCCTTCGCTTCTTCATACAGCGTCTCCCGATGAGCAAAGTTCATACCTGTCAGAACTAGCATCTTCTCAGTTTGCGTAATTCTTGACTTTCTGAGCAGCTTGAAGGCCAGAATCTCAGGTAACATCTTCATTCGTTTCTGTTCTAATCTCCTATACTTTGTATCAAACTCTGAGATAAAATCATGTATGGATTGATTTTTCCTTTGCCTGAAGTTTTCAAAATCATCAAATTTATCAATACTGTCTGCCAGGTCGTCGTTAGCCAAGTTCTTGTCAAGAAACTTTAACAGATTCTCGAAACCTTCCTGACACTTGAGCTCCGACAGCTCTATGTGCTCCAATACCTTCTCTCTTATCCTGGACTCACTGCCTTGTGGTAATGAAAGGGTTACGGCTATCGCTCTCTTCTAATTGCTCCAATACCTTCTCTCTTATCCTTGACTCACTGCCTTGTGGTAATGAAAGGGTTACGGCTATCGCTCTCTTCTAATTGCTCCAATACCTTCTCTCTTATCCTTGACTCACTGCCTTGTGGTAATGAAAGGGTTACGGCTATCGTTCTCTTCTAATTGCTCCAATACCTTCTCTCTTATCCTTGACTCACTGCCTTGTGGTAATGAAAGGGTTACGGCTATCGCTCTCTTCTAATTGCTCCAATACCTTCTCTCTTATCCTTGACTCACTGCCTTGTGGTAATGAAAGGGCTACGGCTATCGCTCTCTTCTAATTGCTCAAATACCTTCTCTCTTATCCTTGACTCACTGCCTTGTGGTAATGAAAGGGTTACGGCTATCGCTCTCTTCTAATTGCTCCAATACCTTCTCTCTTATCCTTGACTCACTGCCTTGTGGTAATGAAAGGGTTACGGCTATCGCTCTCTTCTAATTGCTCCAATACCTTCTCTCTTATCCTTGACTCACTGCCTTGTGGTAATGAAAGGGCTACGGCTATCGCTCTCTTCTAATTGCTCAAATACCTTCTCTCTCTTATCCTTGACTCACTGCCTTGTGGTAATGAAAGGGCTACGGCTATCGCTCTCTTCTAATTGCTCAAATACCTTCTCTCTCTTATCCTTGACTCACTGCCTTGTGGTAATGAAAGGGCTACGGCTATCGCTCTCTTCTAATTGCTCAAATACCTTCTCTCTCTTATCCTTGACTCACTGCCTTGTGGTAATGAAAGGGCTACGGCTATCGCTCTTTTCTCTTTTTTAAGCTCCGTGATTTCATTCCACGCTAGCAGTTCTTTCTGATATAATTCATAAGACATATCTTTCAAAAAGGATGGAATCTCAATTCTTGTAGCCATTATCACTTTAAATAGGATCAACTAAGTCAATACGTTTACTTACACGCCCCGCTACCACTTGTTAAACTAGAAAACGCTACACTTAATAACCATAAACAACGCCAACACTATAACGCCAGATTCATCAGTCTATTTATTTACACACCCTCATAGTACGAGGTTACACACAACACTCTGATATGAACTTTCTTACCAAGGGGAATAACTCTACATACTAATAACAAACACATACACCTAAAACACAATGTCAACAGTTTCTGTGTTTAGGTCAGCTGTTTCTGTGTTAGGTCAGCTGTTTTTCTGTTAGGTCAGCTGTTGCTGTGTTAGGTCAGCTGTTTCTGTGTCTAGGTCAGCTGTTTCTGTGTCTAGGTTAGCTGTTTCTGTGTTAGGTCAGCTGTTTCTGTGTCTAGGTCAGCTGTTTCTGTGTCTAGGTTAGCTGTTTCTGTGTTTAGGTCAGCTGTTTCTGTGTCTAGGTTAGCTGTTTCTGTGTTTAGGTCAGCTGTTTCTGTGTTAGGTCAGCTCTTTCTGTGGCCCACGCTTAACGAGGTGGTCGTTGGGATAGAACAAAGACTGTCTTAACTTTTCCATCAGAGCTGGGGGATATCAGGGGAGACCTAAATATGACGAAATTCAAAATGCTAGTCTTCATCGGGGTTCGAAACTTCGAAGCTCTTAACCACACAGTCACCCCAACCCCTATTATTTAAATTCATTTAAGTTAATTATGTCTTAACTTGTTTAAAAAAAAAAATAAAAAAATTACAATATTGATAATAATACTAATTAAATTCTGGTTTTAAAAAAATCTGGACAGTCTTTAGTTTTGTTCGTTAGAATTTCCTTGTCACAAGAATACGTGGTCTTTGATATCTCGGTGTGCTATGGGTGAGGATGTATTCTGTGTTGACTACAAGATGTGGTTGTTGAGGAATCAATATTGTAACATGTGTTATGTGTACCAATACGAAGACTAGGACAGTAGAGGGCGTGGTCTTCTTAACATTTAAATTGATTTGTAACTTTATAAAAGAGACCTTGAGATAGATACGTTAAAATAAAGTCAAAATAAAGTCAACAATTTCAATCTTAATCTTATCACTTTGTGTTAATCTGTCACCACGTGACCACTGCCCTAGATCTATGAGAGCCCCAAGATCTTTTCTTTGGACGTAGTTCCGACCTGACGCTTGGGTGTTGAGCTTACTTAATACTCTGTTTACAGATGATGTGAAACTCATCGCTTTTATGGACGATGGTTAACGAGGGTGTCATGTGGCCATGACAAAGACCCAGCACCCCAACTAATGTTAAGTAGCCACTAGCGTTGGGTTCACGAACATTCTGAAGAGATGTCCAAGTTTAAAATCTCAACCTTCACCTGGATTCAAACTCGTGATCCCTTGGTTTGAAATGCTCTTTCACTTGACGAAAAAAAAAAGCCCTACTCTTGTTTTAACTCAGTGCTAAAATCATTTTACGTCTGCGTTTCTCTTAATGTTGGATAATGTTAAGGTCATCTGTTTCTTTGGCAAAAGGTTAACGAGGAGGGAGTCATGTGGACAGCACAACACGACCAACAGCCTTTACTTTCCCTAACTGAGGTCAGTAACCCATTAGAGTTGGGTGGACTCAGGGGCGCCCTAAGAATCCAGACATTCAAAATCCCAGTTGTAATAAAACACTACAGGAAAACATGTCATTATATTAGGTTTTATTGTACAAGAATGACAAAACAGTTCACAATAAAACAGTACACACACACAAGCTGACCTGGACACCAAGACAAACCAGTACAGATCAGTTTACAACACAAAAGAAACATAAATACACAACACCGGTCTTCACAGAGATTCAAACAAATGACTTCAGGTTAGGAGGCCAAGCGTTCAACTACTCAGCCACCGCACCCCCCTCCCGTATCTATTCATGGCATTCATTTCTATTCGGATTGGCCATGCCGTGGTTGGCGGTACCTTGCTGAATTTTAAATTTGAATATGTTCATTCTATTATCACAATTGTTGTTTCTACGAGTTAATTTGTTGAACACACTTTTTGCTTAAATAGCACTATACCCTTGTATTTGTTTTGTTGGCAGAAATGTTACACGAAATGTTGGGACCTCAGGTCAGTACATTGGAGCGCGAGAGATATCTAAGGAGGCTAAGAGAGAGGCACGTCATTGTAGACACACATGACCTCAACAGACTCATCTTCCATCCTTTAGTCACTTATCTATGTATGACCTACTGTGGTTCACTGCGCAATGGCATCCGGTATTTTTCTTTTGGTGTTAAATACATAGTTTAGAGTTGTTGTTTTCTCCAAAGTAAATGATAGTATTGTTATAATGTCCCATAGCCGCTCCCCACATTACAAAAAAAAAATAAAAAATTGGACAATAACACAAAAAGAATAACATTCAACAGTATTTAACTCTTTCCCTCCGTAATTATTTTCCTCGTTCCAACGGAATTCATTTGGCTAATTTGTATTTGTCTACACTGCTATGATTAAGCTTGAATAACTTTTTTTTGTTTTTCGTCAGAAATTGTTTTATTTGGTCTAGAATTAAAGGGTAATTCATGCTCTTTATATATAACACAAAGTCAAGTTTATACAATCAAACGTTAATATTTGATTTAATGAAGACAAAGCAACGATGATATCCTCTATTAGGAAAGAAATAGTTAATAAATGATACGTGAAACTAATGGTCAGGCTTAACAAAATGGAATATACAGAGTGTATATTCTCATTTGTTGTTAAACATTCAATTTATGGGGCGAGGTGGTTGAGTGATTAAATGCTTGGTTTCTGAAAAGAGTAGTCTCGGGTTCGAATCTCGGGAAAGACTGGGATTTTCAATTTCGGCACCCAACTCTAATCGGCACCTGTCATTAGTTGGAAGAAAATAAAGACTGTAGTTCTTTGTGCTGGTCACGTGACATCCTCATTAGCCTGGGCCATTCAAACAAATGATCTTCACATTTGCCCCATACAACGCAAGGTCTGAATAGGGTGCTTCACTTTAGTTTTTTCATTGCCAGTGAATCGAAAAAGAGTTTTAATTTTGCACTTAATCAAAACAGTATTCATTAATCTTGTAAACATTCTCAAATAATTCAAGTGCTTCTCTATTGAATTTTGTTTAGTATCATGTTCGTCTGAATCACTCTTTAAAATACATTGATTACCGTAGCAGTTTCCATTTTATTCTAGACAAAACCAATCCTCAATACTGAGTCTTATAGAACTTTCATTTCATTCTAGACAAAACCAATCCTCATTACTAACTCGTTCAGACGGCAACATGAAAATTACTGGGAGAGATCTTCAGTATTTCAGCCACTGGTCAGAGATTAGGACGCTTCTACACAAGGCTGTACCTCAGCCCCGAGACGGGTCATTGGATGCGCTATGCAAGGTGAGGGTCTTGCTAATGAATTTTAAATACTTCTTTAGACATCATTTACAACTTGTAATTTAAAAAAACGAATTAAGGCATATTGTCTTTATTTTGTGTTGTAAGAAGTCATAACTTTAGTACGAGTGACATTTTATAACTTTAGTATAAGTGACTTTTTATAACTTTAGTATGAGTGACATTTTATAACTTAAGTATGTGTGACATTTTATAACTTTAGTATGAGTGACATTTTAAAACTTTAGTATGAGTGACATTTTATAACTTTAGTATGAGTGACATTTTATAACTTTAGTATGAGTGACATTTTATAACTTTAGTATGAGTGACATTTTATAACTTTAGTATGAGTGACATTTTATAACTTTAGTATGAGTGACATTTTATAACTTTAGTATGAGTGACATTTTATAACTTTAGTATGAGTGACATTTTATAACTTTAGTATGAGTGACATTTTATAACTTTAGTATGAGTGACATTTTATAACTTTAGTATGAGTGACATTTTATAACTTTAGTATGAGTGACATTTTATAACTTTAGTATGAGTGACATTTTATAACTTTAGTATGAGTGACATTTTATAACTTTAGTATGAGTGACATTTTATAACTTTAATATGAGTGACATTTTAAAACTTAAGTATGAGTGACATTTTATAACTTTAGTATGAGTGACTTTTTATAACTTTAGTATGAGTGACATTTTATAACTTTAGTATGAGTGAAACTTTCTAACTTTAGTATGAGTGACATTTTATAACTTTAGTATGAGTGACATTTTATAACTTTAGTATGAGTGACATTTTATAACTTTAGTATGAGTGACATTTTATAACTTTAGTATGAGTGACATTTTATAACTTTAGTATGAGTGACATTTTATAATTTTAGTATGAGTGACATTTTATAACTTAAGAATGAGTGAAATTTTATAACTTTAATATGAGTGACATTTTATAACTTTAGTATGAGTGACATTTTATAACTTTAGTATGAGTGACATTTTATAATTTTAGTATGAGTGACATTTTATAACTTTAGTATGATTGAAAGTGACATTTTATAACTTTAGTATGAGTGAAATTTTACAACTTTAGTATGAGTGACATTTTATAATTTTAGTATGAGTGACATTTTATAATTTTAGTATGATTGAAAGTGACATTTTATAACTTTAGTATGAGTGAAATTTTACAACTTTAGTATGAGTGACATTTTATAATTTTAGTATGAGTGACATTTTATAACTTTAGGAAGAAAGAGCGACAAGGGAAAAGAATTTCAATGTTACGAATTTGATTAGTTTAGATCAGCGGCGTTGCTGGGATCAGCGGCGTTGCTAAGATAGGTGTCACTTAAAATATATAAGGTCATAGCGCCACAATTATGTCTCATTTTCCTCCTTTTCAAAAATTCACTTTTATAATAAAAGTTTTTGGTTGGTTTGTTCTTTTGGTTTGTACTTCTTTATGGTCCGACAGTGACGCTGGGCAGGGCAAGTACCTTTATGGTCCGACAGTGACGCTGGGCAGGGCAAGTATTTTTATGGTCCGACAGTGACGCTGGGCAGGGCAAGTATCTTTATGGTCCGACAGTGACGTTGGGCAGGGCAAGTCTCTTTATGGTCCGACAGTGACGCTGGGCAGGGCAAGTATCTTTATGGTCCGACAGTGACGCTGGGCAGGGCAAGTATCTTTATGGTCCGACAGTGACGCTGGGCAGGGCAAGTATCTTTATGGTCCGACAGTGACGCTGGGCACAGGGCAAGTATCTTTATGGTCCAACAGTGACGCTGGGCAGGGCAAGTATCTTTATGGTCCGACAGTGACGCTGGGCAGGGCAAGTCTCTTTATGGTCCGACAGTGACGCTGGGCAGGGCAAGTATCTTTATGGTCCGAGAGTGACGCTGGGCAGGGAAAGTATCTTTATGGTCCGACAGTGACGCTGGGCACAGGGCAAGTATCTTTATGGTCCGACAGTTACGCTGGGCAGGGCAAGTATCTTTATGGTCCGACAGTGACGCTGGGCAGGGCAAGTATCTTTATGGTCCTACAGTGACGCTGGGCACAGGACAAGTATGGGAGATGCTAAAAGCAGTCATTTTGGTGAGCTAAAAGGTGGTCAGCATAACAGAGGTGACCCAGGGAAACGCTTTAAAGACCATCTTAGACTCCAACTTACCTTAGTTGACATAGAAGAGAGCACATGGTTGCATACGGCCTCAGAACGAGACAGCTGGAGGTCACTCACATAGGTCGCAGGATACACATTTGAGACCAAAAGAAAATCCGCTGCCGAGGACAGACTAAGGCAGCGAAAAGAAAATCTTAATCGACCACCAGCGGACAATGGTTATGCTTGCCCTGATTGTGACAAAATAATTATGTCCCAGCTGGGGCTGCGTAGCCACGTGAAATACTGCATTCCTCATTAATCTACGGACTCGAAGACAAACCTTATTTAAGGAGCCAATCATCTACTTTCATTAATTGACAAAAAACTTCAGTGTCCAAAACTTTTTTGGTTTTATAACAAGCAAAAACCCTGGAGCATCGAGAAAAGCAAACGACAGTCCAGCGCGCACGACCAGGATAGTATTAACAATAAAGACTAATATCATTAGAGTATTACAATTTGTTTGATTATGTTAAAAAAAAAGTATTAGACATAAACGTATGATATTAGAGTATCGTTAGCAGCAATGAGACAATACTAGGGGAAGGAATCAAATACTAAGGGAAGCAATCCTGTCTTCTGTATGTATTATGAGCTTCTCTTTCTTTCTTCGATTCTTGTTGATAGAAAGTAAAGATCTTTACAAACAGGTAACATGTTCATATTTACTTTCATATACAGGTCGGTGTCACGGCTGGCAAAGTCATTATTGTTGTCTTTGCGGAGAAAGATGCCAGCCATCTATACAACAATCTGATGAAATATTCAACAAGCCTGGAGACCAGTAAAGATCTTGATCTTGGTAAGCAAAGTTTAATCAAATATTCCAATTTAATCCCCACCACAGTGACTGAAAAGCAGAAGAAAATAAGTTAGCTATAATAATGGAAATGTCTTCGATTCCGAACATTAAGGATGCGTGCAGTGATTCACACGATTATGCAGACCCATTTGCGACCTGCATATTTTTCCGCTTCTCACGCAGACAAATCAGTGGTCGGTCTATTTATGTTAGCTAGAGCAACAGTTGAGCAGCGTGAAATATATTGATAAAGGATTTTGTATTTTAAATAACTAATGGTATAAACTTGAACAATTAAATAAGAAAACGAAACAACAGCCTGTATATTTTAGCAAATTTACTAGTAAAAATGGAAACATTAAAAAAACGAAACGAAAAAAAAACAACTATGCCCGTAGTTAAAAAAAAAAGCAAGTATAAAACCAAGATCTTTTATTAGTAAGTATCAAAAAATGTGATAGAGACTAATATGTCTACCAGGCGGTGGTTCTCTCAACCCTTCTATATGGCTCTGAGATATGTGCACCGAACAGAAAACAACTAAGACTTCTTGAGCGCTTTCACCAAAGATGCTTGCGCTCCACCAAGGACATACGGTGGCAGGACCGCACTACAAACAGCGTTGTCCTTGCGAACGCCGGTATGGACAGTATAGAGGGACTTTAATGGGTCCGACAGTTACGCTGGGCAGGGCACGTATCCCGTATGGGAGACGAACGTATGTGGCAAAATGGATGTGGCAATATATGTAGGTCACAGCTTGGGCTGCGCACCCACGGGAAATACTGCCTTCTTCACTAATCCTCGGACTCGAAGACAAGCCCTATCACAAAATGTAATGGACACTAATGATAACTTCCGCTCAAAAAGTTCTTTGAAACCAAGATGTAAATAAATAAAAAATCAACTGGAACTAGCAACACTTCTGAACAAAGAAACATCACGCTGCAGTCTGTGTTTCAAATGCCGATCGTTCCTTCAGAATTGAAGAGTGTTACGTTATAGCAAAACCTCCTGCAGGAAGTCAGGGAACGGCAGCTGGCAGAGTTCAGACTTGGGACCTTCTTGATGACAGTTTAAATCGCATACCGCACGCCCAGTCAGCCATGTTTTCAAAATTTAATAAGCAGTTCGCTTAACGACCTAACCTGTTTTAATTGTATTTCTTCAGTTTTATCATTTGTTATTTCTTGTATGTATGAAAAGTTCTAGATTGGCACCTCGCAGAATGTTTTCTCGACTCCAAGTTGGCTCTGAAAAAGGAAAGTCAATTACATTTCTATAAATGGACAGCCATTCAAGAAGTCTACGCAATGTTACAGAGACAGGACTACAATGAACAAACGTAAGTAAACAAACATTTCACTGGATCTACTGGACGATTTCTTGTTTTACATGGCGGAAAACTTATATATAGCTAGATTTGTTGGTGTATCCGGTGTATAAAAAACAATAAATGTTGATAAGCTATGTTTTTTAAAAGTTACATTGTTATAACTGCGTTTATTTTAGCACTGCAGAATTAAATGTATTTAGCTCGTGTGTTGGTAACTTTTACTTAGTTGGCAATTTTGAACTCTAATTTAGGGTCCTTGACATTGCTTAGCTTTTCGTGAAAATCTCCTACATGTGTATATATTATTTTGAAAATGACAGTAATAATAGATTTTATAGACCAGAGGATACAATCGCTATATTAAAGTTAAGCAAATCACGTGGCTGAGTGGCAACGCGCTTGGCTTTCTAACCGGGGTCCCGTTTCGAATCCTGGTGAAAATTGGGATTTTTAATTTCGGACTCTTAAGGCGCCTCTGAGACAAACCTGCTCTAAATGGGTACCTGACATTAGTTGGGGGAAAGAAACGGATCACTTTGACATCATCTGCCCTATAGTTTGCAAGGTCTGCGAGGGGAACTCAAATCTCGTGTCTTGATTCTTTGTGAATTTTCCAGAATCGGTGAAGTTGATAAAGAGAAGAAAAGTCTGCAACACTTGACGGAAACAGAAGACAATTATAATAACACTGCTACTGAATATCACGTGACAGATAGCATGAAAGAATATTATTGCCCACAAATCTGTACAGGTAATCTTAGCCAATAATGGATTATTAGTAATGAAATGATTTCGAAAATTCGTGAAACAAACCCACACACAATTTGTTTTGTTTAAAATATTTGTACTTAAAACAAAAATTCTATGTAATATAACAGTTTTTATTTTTTTATACTAGTATTTACATGTGTACGTATTGTATTCAAAGTTGAAATATTGGATTTATATATAATTCAGAAAGTCCAGTGGATGATTTGTATTCATTATTTGATACACTTCATGATATACAGACAGATGATTCTCACCAATGTATGTCACAAAGAATTGAAACAAATCAAGTAGGTACGTACTTCTCTATACTAGCAGCACTAGAACTAGAAGCAAAAGGTTGACTTCAGGGTTTTTAGAAGTACAACAGATACGTTTGGAAACGTCCGCGTGCAGAATTGTTTTCTGTTAGTTAATTGTAATGTATTTCACAGATGATACTGACCTACGAAAAGCTTTGAAGTGGTACAAGAAATCTTTAGAGCTAAGACGTCACACTGGAGATATCACACCATACATAGTATCTGTTCCTCTTGACAACTTGTCTTCCCTGCTGTTTCAGCTATCGCAAGGAGGTAATTGTTACATGTCACAAAGTGTCTTTGTATGTGTCACAATGTGAATTTGTATGTGTCTCATATTGCATCTTTGAATGAGGCTGATGCTGTACTTTGTTGTTGTGGTCTGACCCGGTTACTCAACAAGAGGAGTGTGCCACAGTAAAGGATTTTTTTTTCTAGATGGAGCTAAGAACATTTTTATTAATCAGTTGGTTACTGTAAATATATATCTTCTTAGTCTAGAGTTAGAAAGATAAATTCACCTGTATGAGTTGAACAGGTTTTCTTTTTGGTTTATATATACTCTCAAGATTAGATTAGGGTTGAGTCTAATTTAAAGCCAAAGTTTTGTTATTGAGACGAGACAGTAGTGTGCCTCGGTGTGACAATACGTAAACGCTTGCATATAAAAGTTTCATTTGTGCTTAAACGCTTGAGAGAAAAGAGTTGAATCCAATTGACATATTAAACTCAACACCCAAATAATAGTTGCAACATGTAGTGTCTCGCTTTATTAAATTAGAATAGTATGATGAACAGTAGGAGACAGAAGGCCAGTCCGAAATCCCCCCCCCCCCAGGTCACCCCGCCTTTGGTATGGACTGAGTCACCGGATCGCGTGATATGTAAGGAAGAAAAACTTTCCACTATGACTCATACCGGGATGGCGGGCTAAGGGTCAGCAGGTCAGCATTCCTCAACCTGTCCCACGTGGACTGCGATCGCTCTGCTACACTCACACACACACACACACACAAAGGTGGGGGCGCACATCGGTTTGGGACGGCGGTAATTTTAGAAATTTAATAACTTTACTCCCATTGGATCAAGCACAAATATTATTTTAAAATTCAGAATCCCACGAATCAATTGGGCCCGGCACCTCTGGCTATGCAAATGAGTTCGAGTCCCAGTCAATATAAGAGGGGACGCGGGCTCCAACCCACGCTTACGCCCGCCCGCCAGATTTCTATATTTAATAGGCGTGAGGCTGGAACTTAGTTTCTCTCATTAAGCCGCCTACACTTTAAACAACCGTGGTAGGTTGATCATATTTATACAAATCTTTATATGTGTATTATTTTGTGCATTTATTAATACTATGTAAGTATGTAACCTTTTATTTTATCTTAAACACATTCTATTGTCAATGGGCTATGTTCTCGCCTATTTTAATTAGTTTATTATTTTCCTCAACCTAGCGTTGAGATGTTCTAATCTAGATCAACTGGAGCGATCGGGTCTTTTACAAGATTCCGAATCGTGTACTCTCTTACTAGATCCATGTAAATGTTGTGCTGTATAACATGTCAGCTTATTTTAGTGACGGCATGTGATACAGTACATATGTCTATGGCATTTACAGTCTTTATAATTTTACTTCTATTCAATCCCGCTATGTTTTGAATAAGATTTAATCTATGAGCATATCATTCCCTTCCCCTCTATATCTACATATTTACCCATTTAATCATAAATGATTTATATAACGTTGCCCTCTAGAGATGTATGCAACTCTCTTCTTTTATGCTGGTTTTATCAGAATATATTTTTGTTCACTTTTAAACATTTTTCTTGGGTTATCTCCCTTATTTTGTTTTGTTTTATATAATATCGAAGTTTAAAGCTGTTGTTTACTTGTATGATCATAACATTATGGCTTATTTCACTTATAGCCTCACGTATTGCTTAATGTAGTTATTTCCCCTGTTTTATTTGTTAAAAGTATTCATTGAACGGAATGAACTCTATGCCTCACATGCACAATCTGATTGATTGCGTGGCATAAGAGAGTTCCTACCTATTGCCATGAGGACGTTTCTAAGTGCTTCTTTCTTTTCAGCCTGGTTGTTATTGGTGGTGCAATATCACGCACACTAGACTCGCAGTCTTTTCACCACAATATCTGCACTGTCTACACCTGTTAGATCGTCAGCTTCGACTGGATCAGCAGCGTCACCAAACCTGAGCCTACAACGTCTGAACTCACCCCCCCCCCTCTGTCAGCGAGAAGGAATCTCAGTAGTGCCCACTACAACCGGCCCTAAAGCCCAGTGCCCACTATCAATTGCCTACGGTCCAGTGCCCAGATACTTGCCCAGTGTTGAGCGCCTACTGCCCAGCTTAAACTGCCCAGTCCAGGCTCCAGCTGTCCACTGCCCAATATCCACGGTCCTGAGAATACCCTTCCCACCTTTCGCTACAGACATACTCCTTTACGTCTCAAGCCTCATCACTCTACAAGAAGATTCAGCTCTGAGTCCTTCCCGCATCTATCAAAGAAGCCCAGCGGCCTACCGACCAGCAAAGAAAGTTAAGAACACAAAATAGAAACACTTATCCACTCCTTCATATGCAATAAATGATGAAATTAATCCACCTGAATCATTGTTAACTCACTACCCAAGCTAGTAGTGATATTATTGTTATTAAATAAATTTGTATTTTTTTTATTCAACCTATGGTCAGTTCATTTGTTCTAATTGTTGCTCGTAGTGTGCCTGTTCAATATTTACTTATGTGAGCGGGGAAACTCAAAATTACTTCCCCTAGACTCACGAACCAAAATCATTTTAAAAATATTAAAACCTCGCCACACTCGGTGAGGAAGGTCTTTGTCTTACTATTTTGCATTCTCATTTTTTTTTATTTCATTCTCTTGGCCAATACAACTTAGATCTTGAATCTAGATTTAGATCTAAAAGTATGTCTAAATCTAGCTAGATCTATGTCTAGTTTGTATGACCAATGACAATGGTGATGCTAATTTTATTTACGAGGGGAACGTTCTAAGTCATTTATACACTATTGAAGCTTAAAGTAGATCAATAATTTTTTTTTTTTTATTGTGTTGCCAATTTATCTAATTTTATTACAAGAATAAATCTTTTTTAGTTTCTCTTTATTACATGTAACATGTTATTAATTTTAAATGTATGGATAAGGTTAATAATTATTATTTAAACAAAATAGTGTACGCTAGATGAATATATGGAGATGCTGTGGCTGAGGGGTAAAGCACTTGGAACCGGAAGTCCCGTGTTTGAATCCTGATGAAGACTCTAGGTGGACCACTTAGGGGGCCGATTTTGAGTTTGTGTTTCCACACAAACTGTCTTTATAACCTTGTTTATGAAAAGAAATCTACCCTTTTTTAAATAATTATGCACAGTTCCTTACTCTTCTTGTTAAGGTCTGTCACTAAACCTACAGTTGAGCTCTCTTTATGGTATATCTCACCATGGCCGGCCTTAGGCAAAGGCAAATTAGGCAAATTCCTAGGGCCTCCGATTGGTTGGGGCCTCGAACAGGACTCTGGTCAATTAAATGTAGAGAAGAAATAACAAAACCTGTGCCTAATGTTATTGTTGGAGTAACTAGTTAGCGGCCCCTGAAAGGGGAAAAGACGCTATTAGTTTGTGTGGTTTGTCTGTCCGTCCGTCCCGTTTAGATCTCGTAAAATTTGAACACGACTTTTAAATTGTACTGTGTAGTAGTGAAACAGACTTGTAGCTTGAATGAAGTAGGAAGCGTGGTCTAGAGGCTAAGTACGCTTGAACTTGGCTTGTCTCGGCTACCTAGAAGGGGGCTCGAGGTTCGACACCCGACTCGGCAGAGTTGCGTTTACTGAGCGCCTAAAGGCAGCACGGAAAACCAACTCCTAGATACCCCCTCCCCCCCACCGGTCCACAAATGAGATTGGACCAAAGCGCTCTGAGCATGCTATAAGCATGAAAGTAGCGCTATATAAAAGCTATAACAATAATAATTAAAATCTAATAATTAGTGGGCAGAATAAGAACAATTTTTTTTTGCATAATCAACTTCACCTATTCCTAAGTGGACAGTTGATCTGTCGACAGTCTTTCTCCATTACTCTCTGTCTTTTGACTTGACTAGAATGTTTAAATGTCAAGCCCACCCAATCTTTTAGTTTGTCTTACCATTGCTTTCTCTGTCTGCCTCTTCTTCTTTTTCCTAATAATCCTGATAGAATGTCTTTGCGAGCCCTGAGGACCTCATGGTATAGCCATACAGTTTAAGTTTGTGTTTTGGACAGTGGTCAACAGGTCATCGTGGGCCCAGTGACCAGTGAGATCCTGTTACGTTTTCCTCATGTGTGATGCAGTCTTTAAAGGTGATACCCACACTCCTTATTTTACAACTCAATTCCATTGCTAGGATTTTCTTCCAATTCTTCTAATATCGTTTAAGTCTCGCAAGCCTACAAGAACATCGTCATGCCAAAAGAGCGAAACAGTCTCTGATTTTAATGCTTTATTCTCTACTTTTGGTTCTATCTATATTTTAATGTTATTTACAAACTAAAGTATTGAATGATTTGACTATCTACAGGGTGTCTAACAGATGATCATCTTCATAAAGCTTTAGAGATACTGGCTGAAACAAACTGGCATTTTTGTGATCAAGTTCTGACTCCGGATCCTATCACTAGGAAGTAAGAGTCAATCTCATTTCATTTCCTTTTTCAAAACTATTCGTTTGAGCTCATATATTGAATTTAAAAAAATAACCTTATTTATGTTCTATTGCTTTTATTTTTCATTATTTCCAAAACATAAAAAAGCTCATAATTACTTTACAAAAACCGACGAAAAGCTATTATTTATTTTAATCCGGGGAGTACCAGATAGTACCACTATCGGTGGGTCTTCTAACAATTGATATATCCCTTGGTTAGTGCGTGTTCTCCACCCAATTTCATCTTTTTCTCTTTTCCATTCCCAAGTATTGAGTATAATTTCGGTTGACTTTATCGGTGTCCAGGTCTTACTTACTGGTCTTATTATGTTTTTGTCCATTTATTAATAATTTGTGTATGTCTTGTTCTAAAACCACCATTTTTAAGAATGTGCTGGTATTAATTCTTTGACTATTTTACCTCAACTGTTTCTTAAGATGTTTAAATATTTTTTGGTACATTTCAGACACAAATATTTCCAGGCTTTTGAATGCCTCTCGCAAGCCTTGTCTAGTTTAACAGAAAGAAATCAGTTTGATGATTATACATCAACGTTTCTACTAGACCTGGCACATCTACGATTTGTGATAGAAGATGTATCTCAAACTGGTGTGGGTGCACCTCATCTGAATAAATCAGCAGAAGACTTTCTACAAGACATAGTGTCCATCAGAGAATCTCCTCCAGATGCAGGTTTTGATTTCCATTCTAATTACTTGTCGGCATGTGTCCATGGTATGGTGTTACACCTGGGAAATTCCAAGCGTGAATTTGACAAATACAATTTATATTTCAAGGATTACCGAACGTATATTAAAAATCACAAACTAATTAAAACTGAAACGAAACATTCTATCCTTTCGAAATATAACAAGTTGAGCAAGTACGTGAAGAAGCAAGATTTTCAAAGTATTAACATCAATAAGTTCCATGACTGTGTAGCCGCTGTTTGCTACCGATGTCCAATGCTACGCCAACACGCAGAAACATCTAGGAGACCCCAGGCGCTGCGGGAGGACTGTAACTCTCGTAAAACTCTACCTTCAATATCAAGTGAACGGACGCTTTACAGTGACGGGTCCGAGACCTGCTTAGGTGCAAGTGTTTCCAACTCTTCTGAAGCAGAGGTAAAGATTGAGGACATGTTGATGTTGGGCGATGAGCTGGTTATAAATCCATCCACAAGGGCGACAAGCGTTATCATCGCTTTGAACAGTTCAACTATAGAGAGCGACAGTGTCTCGGGCATTAGTAGTATCAGCGAAGGAAGGGAGACTATAAGTGTCTGTAATCCATCAGTCAATGACTAAAGGTTAGAGATTCTGCAAATTCCAAATAAACCAAGTGTTCTATATCTAATCATTATTTAGTATAAACTATTTGGAACACATAAAACACTTTTTTATCTGACAATAATAATACCAGTAGAGAAATGCCAAACTCTCAGACAGCATGTTATCATCGGCGGACTAAGCGAGATTGGAAAGACTTCTTGTACATATTGGTAATATACATAATGTTCGGTCAGACTATACCAACGCCACTCGTTGATCAGGAAACATGAAAAGGACCAAGATGCCTGTGTATAGTGACTATAGTCGCAGAATGAACTCTTTATGTTGCGTCTGTTCTATTTATGTGAATATTGTCTTGTCTTTATATGAGAAGACAGTTCTTGTAATCACAACACAAATTTCCATAAGGATCAATAACAAGCAGTCTTAGTAGTTTTTACACCTTAAATAATCATTGTACACACTTTTTGGTGACATTTATTCCTTCTATGACTATGACCAAACTTTGTTTTTAATATCATGAAGACACAGATGACTTGTCATACAAGCGCAATCCGAGGTCACGACGTCCTAGCTAGTTCAAACCTGCAGGAGATGGCAGCAGGTTTGCCCTAAATCTATTATGGCGATCCGTTGGACGTATTTATTTTATTTTTTTAAAGAAAGGTCTGTAATATATAAGATGACGATAGTCCGAAGGAAATATCCCTCGATAAGATTGAAAGTGTATACTTAATTTTTATACAAACTCATTGTTAGTTAAATATCTAATACGGAGTCATCATTCGATTCGTCATTGAAACATTTAATTTGTTTAATATACTGAATCACCTTTGTCTGTTGGACCGTTGGGGCACCACACAAGATCTGTTGACCGTCGTTTTCCATTCCTCTCTGTCTTTTGACTTGAATAGAATATCTTTCAATGACAGGCCTGTCCATACTTACATATTGCCTTACATCACTTTCTCTGTCTGCCTCTTCTTCTTTTTCCTGGTACTGTTCCCTGCAGGAATGTATTTGAGAGCGTCGAGAAACGTGTAATAGGGCGTAGAGTTTTAGTATGCGTTTTTTTTTTTTACCAGTGATGGGGTCCATTCGCTTTAGTAATCCTGTCTCTTCTCTTTGCTTTTGTGAGTCTGTCTTTGTCTGTCATACCAACAGTACACACATTGTGTTCTGGAAGCTATGCACTCAACAAAACAGCTTTTTTAAATTGATGTGTATTCCTTTTGAAGGCGCAGTGGCTGAGGTGGTAAAGCACTTGGCTTCCGAACCAAGGGGTAAAGCCTTGGGTGTTTTATTTCGGGATCTTTAGAGCGCCCCTGTGTCCATCTAGCAGTAGAGGGTACCTCGCATTAATTGTGGAAAAAGTAAAGTGATCGTTGTGCTGGCCACAGGTCCCACAGGTGACCGTTACATAATCTGCCTATTAGGAAAGGTTTGAAAGGGGTACTGTTTTTATTCCTTGTATATTCCAGCCAAAGAAGAGCAATGTAAATCCAAACTAATACTAATTAGCAAATATTAGTACGATGATCTGAAAGTATTGGAATTTGACTGACAATTATCTGCGCGAACTAAAACCAAATATGGTCTTTCTATTTTTTTTTTTTTAAAATGAACTTTCCAGAAACCAAACCGACTGTTATCAAGCTCTTCTTTATGCTACTCGGACTTGTATTTACTTGTGGATATATTAAGGTCTCAACACAAGATTCACATGTCATATTAGAACACACATTGTCCCCCGTTTTAGTAATATTTTTGTTAAAAATAGGCCTCCTGAACAAATGCTCACTTAAAAGTGACACTAAAATAATAATTTTTAACATATGTATAGATTTTTAAATTTTAAGGTTTTTTGTTTTTTTTTGTATATAAAATGTACACATAAAAGACATTTTTATGTATTCATTTAATTTGCAGGAGGAAATCAAGTCTTGGCGTATAGCCACATTTCTCACGGTGCATACCTCCCGATCCCAGTGAGGCTATATTTACATTGTAGTTATACATTCATATATAAATATTATTTCGTAAAAACTACAATATAACAATGTTTCAAAAATTACATTTTTTTAATTACGTGACGTCGTCTCATTTCAAAGTAGGATCTTTCATTCTATTTTTATGACACGCGTCTGCCACAAGACCAGACGTTCATATGAAGAAGACACCTAAATACGTCAGCATTTCTTTCTTGTTTTTGTCTTATTTTATCAATTGCAGACTTTATTAGAAAAGATAAAAATAATGACATCCTACGCATATCCCTGTGTCACTCTAGTCTTGTAAGTTAATCAGTGATTTAAGATATGCAAAGTCGTTGGTTTTACTGGCTGATTCAGGCAACCCAATTACATTCTCTGATAGCACTAGGGAAGATGGAGCACTTGTTTCCTTTCATAAAGGCGTGTCGTACGTCAGAACGATCAGAACTGTTCCAAGTGACCTTCACCTGATGAAGTCTTGTTTGAATTAACTAGGTCCCACTATTACACTTCCTGCTAAATAAGATGATGATCTTCGGGCTATCTAGCTCACCGAGACGCACTGCTTTTATTTTGTTTTACATTGTTTTCGGGTGTTCCTTTAGAGTTGAAGATGATCCTGGTTCAACCTCCCGCAGGACGACGGGGGAAGGCAGCGGGCAGAGGATTGCATCGGTCGTAGCGCAGCATGGTGTGAAAGAAAATCGGTGCGAATGCGGGTATTGAACGGAAGTAAGGGGGAGAACCTGTCGGGAAATTGTATAGCCATGTAAATATTATTAATAATAAAATTAAAGTAATTATATGATCCCAATAAGACAGTCTCGTGTCTTAACAGGTAACAGCCTGATCATTGAGACGACCGAAAGACAGTCCAGCGCGCATAACGCACGACCAGGCAGACACAGACACCGCTAACTTTTTTTTCTCTTTGGCATGGACCGTACAGAAGATTGAATAGTTTAGAATAAAAAATATTATCTTATAAATCACTATTGTAATAGTATATGTGTCATTTATCATATAATATTTAATTCAATATTATAATTATATAGTGTAACAGAATATAACCCAATCAAATATGAATGATTACAAAGATTTTTTATTTTTTAAAAAGACCATTGTATTGGTAACTGTATAAAAGTAATATTATGTATAGGTATGAACAGAAAATTAATACACTGACCGATGTACATCATACAGGCACCACAGTTATGTAAATATATTTCTATTTAACATGGGCTGCTTTGAAATGAGCTTATTTTAAAATAAAACTGACATGAAAGAAATACAAACTTTACAAGATTTATTTTTTCAAAACAAACTAATAACTTCATAAAGACAATCTCAAATCAATATATATATATATATATAATTCTTTCGTGTATAGTAATCGTACTTAAACTATTTCACCATATGTACATTGAAATAGTATTTAAATAGTATTAACTATTGCCAAACACTACAAGCAACAGTGATGCACGCTAAGAGAAGCACACCTAAAGTCCGTCTCAATAATTCAATGCAGTATTTCTAACCACCCATCTTCTCAATATTTTATTTCTACTTTTCATGGATATTCCTCACGGACCTATAGAAAAGTACCTTAGGGGTAGTTGTACCCAGTTCGGATGTGCGACATTATTGTAGACTGTCCAACTGCACAGGTCCTGACCCTTTAAAGGGGGTGGGGGTGGTCATCACATTTCAAATTATAATATTTAATAACATATACATTATAAAGAGAAATGAGATGTCTTTACAACTGCTTTATTTCTATCTTCACAATTATGACATTCTTTTATATGTATTCACATTATTTTGTGCATTTCTATAATGCTTGTCATGGATGTGGCAAAATATGTAGGTCACAGCTGGGGCTGCGTAGCTACGGGAAATAATTCTTCATTAATTTTCGGACTCGAAGACAAGCCTTATTATTATTTAAGCTTGAAAGGCTTAGTACCTTTACAGAAAGTCTACTTATCTATTGAAATCAGGAGCAAAGTTCAAATGGAGAAACAAAGGATGTATTATTATAAAATAAACAAGATATACATTTTTCTTAAACATAAAAGAAACCAAACGTTATATTTCTCAGACATTTTGCACATAGTACATCAACACAAGTTGTGGCCATATAAACCAAGATTCTTTGTTGTAACAACCCATATTCCATGCTCTGATCTATGTTTATGTATCTGAATCGTTCGATTTTGAAATGTTTGTTCATTCATCTTCCTCTGACTTGGAGACATTGAGCACCGAATGGGTGAGACTTTCTGTCTCACTAGACACATCGCTTGTTTCACTAATGGATGGGTTTACGACTGATGTCACACCGAAAGAAATCAAACATGACACGCGCACGCTAGTTACTGGACCTTCATCATCTGTTACGGACATGTTACAAACTGTAGCACACACTTTTTCTTCTTCTACAGATTCTTTAAGCACATGGACAAAGCCACTTTCAGTTTCAGATTGGTTGCACACCGTGTCGCTAATAGTGCCACCGACAGCCTCCTGTGTGCTGTCACCAGGTTCAGACTTGTTGCATACAGTAAGGTCAACGTGCCCTTCGTTAGCAGACAACTCTTCATTTAATGTTGCCTTGTTATCGTTACTGTCAGTTCGTTGTAAAGATTTAATCAACCCATAGCTGGGCATGTCCTTGAGTAACTTTTGACAGTACGCACAAATCTTGGTGACACAAGTATGAATCATTCCAGCGTCTATATTTTCACTCATTGTTTCTGTTACGTAACTATTCACCGAGTCATATTTTGAGAGGATCAATTTCTTGACCTCTACCTTGATATGGGATTGTTTCTCCACGGACTCTATGTGCTTCAGGAAACAGGACCTGTACATCTCAAAACCATCCTTGGAGTACCCAGCATGCAGCACCATTCCATGCACGCAGGCTAAAAGATAGTTGGAGTGAAAATCGAAGCTGTCTCCACATTTTGATTTTCCAAAATCCAGAACTTGCTGTAAATACTCTTCAGCCGATTTGAAAAGATCCATTTCGCTGAACTCCGGTTCTGTGCTCTCCAGATGTTTTCTCTTCATTTCCAGAACGACCCTTAAATGTGCCAGGTCTATGAGAACTTTGAGTCTGAACTCATTGTGTGGCATCTTTTCTTCTAAAACTTTCAATGATTTTAAGTTGAAGTGAAACGCTTGGAGATAATCCTTTCTGAAATGTGAAGAATCATTTCAAAATATAGAAATACAAAAGCAATTCAACATTTTGGAAGGAAACAAATTCCATAATTTTCAGAACTAAACTGAATACGTCCATGGAACTATACTAAGAATAGTCACATGGTTTAACACTAAGGCTTTTTTTTTCTCTCAACTTGAGTTCTTGTTTCTGCTTTCAGCTGCTATGATTTCTAAAGACAATTTCATTGTGTTAACAATAACTTCTGGAGCCTATCAAGTCTTTGTTTAATAACATGAAATCTGTAGCTATAAGGAATAGTGTTAATGCAATGAGCTCTTAGGCCAAAGAGTTTGGTAACTTCAATAATGTCTGGCACCCTTAATGTTTCCCAATGATTTTTATGGCCCAGAGAATAATGTTAATTATATTCGATAGGCATTAATGTGCCCAACGACCCCAGACATACGCTTGAAATTAGTAGACCCTAAGGCCACTAAGCAAAGTCGTTCATCTAACGACCTTCAAATCCTAGCTCTGGAGACTATTAATACCTTCAAGCCCAGTGCTATTTTTGCATACACTGATGGGTCGGCATCAATAGATTCTGGAAGAGCAGGCCATGGAGCCTACATCGACTTTCTTGGCTCTTACACAGTCAAAATCTTTGGACCATGTGGTAGTGTTTGCAGTTTTAATGCGGAGACCATGGCAGTCTGTGAAGCCTTAAAAGTCATTGACTCTCAATTCGGCGAGGGACATTTGAGGGCAACACAGATTGTTGTGGTCACTGACTCAAAATCTGTATTACTGGCTATGCAAAGCTCCGGACCATGCCCCCCCCCCCCCAATATCAACACTGTCATCATGGCTTCACATAACATTAAACAACGCTATGGCACCCCTGTAATAATGCAGTGGGTACAGAGTCACATAGGTGTGACTGGCAACACAATTGCAGACTCTTTGGCCCACCAGGGAGTGCAAATTCCACCCACTGAACAGGATGTAAGCTTTCATCAAGCCCTGGCTATAATACAAAAAACAGAAATGGAAAAATGGTTTGAGTGCTGGGACAAGTCCCAAAAAGCCCGTGGAATCTGGGAGCGCATGAGGCGCCCTGACCGCACTTCCCCGTGGTGGAGGCTGTCCAGGCCTGAGCAAGCTATTATAGCACAGTGCAGGACAGGCCACTGTCCCGTTGGCTCATATTTCTCTCGGTTATGGCCAAATTTTGATTCACGGCGCCCCCGATGCGGGGAAGAAGAGGAAACAGTGCCTCATATTCTGTTTGACTGCCCCAGACTTGCTGATCTCCGTCTCGACAGGTCTGGGAGACCCAAAATTCTCGACCTGTCATCATTGGCCTCCTTCAGTCGTAGGACGACTATGGTTCATCTCATAGCACACTTCCTCATGTGGCTGTGGAGCCCTTTTTTGGAGAGACACTCCTGTCCACAGATAGCGCAGGTTAGGGTCCCCTTGGCTTTTGCTTCGGTGGTAGAGGAGCTGGCCGTTTTTCGGTTTGTGCGTTTTTCTTCCTGGGCTGAGACCCATGTACTTTCACTGTCCATAGCTTTCTTGGTCACTGTCTCTCTCCACCTGTTGCGGTCTAGTGTTGATGTTCACTGATTTGAGGTCACGTTTTATTACATCTATGTAACGGAGGTGGGGGCGACCAGTTTTTCTTGTGCCAGTTGCGAGTTGACCATAGAGGATGACTTTCGGGATGCGCTTGTCCTCCATCCGGCGAACATGTCCAAGCCAGCGCAAACGGCGTTGTCTGAGGGCTGTAAAGATGCTGGGAATACCTGATCGCGCAAGGATCTCAGTATTGCACACTTTTTCTTTCCATGTGACATTCAAGATCCTACGGAGACATCTCAAATGGAATGAGTTTAGTTTTCTCTCTTGCTTTGCGTAGGTGGTCCATGATTCACTGCCATACAGCAGTGTACTCATAACGCATGCCTTGTAGACTTCCATTTTGGTCACCGTAGTTAGCTTATGGTTTTCCCAAACTCTTAGTCTGAGTCTAGCGAATGTCGAGGCAGCCTTCCCTATGCGTTTTTTCATCTCCTCTTCTAGGGACAGGTCATCTGTAATTGTGGATCCCAGATAGCAGAATTCCTTTACGGGGTCCAGCTTGTTATCGTCAATGAGGATGGAGGGTGGTGCTGTAGTAGGTGGTCCCATAACATTTGTTTTCTTCGTGCTAATAGTCAAGCCATATTCTTTACAGGCCTGAGAGAAGCGGAACATTAGTGACTGAAGTTCCTCTTGTGTGTGTGCCACTACCGCTGCGTCATCCGCGAATAGCATATCTCTTACGAGGGTGGCTCTGATTTTAGTTTTGGCCCTCAGTCTGGCAGTATTTAGGAGTTTGCCATCAAATCTGGAATGGAGATAGATGCCTTCAGTGGATTTGTCAAACGCGTTGTGGATTAGCAGTGAAAATAGTATTCCAAAGAATGGTTGGGGCCAGGACACATCCTTGTTTAACTCCGCTGTTTATACTGAAACTTTCAGAGCTGGCACCGTTGAATTGCACTGTGCCCATCGACCTGTATGGCGACATTTATGCACTAATCAAGACAGCAGGGTTTCTTTCCAGGGCTTTTGCAAGAGAGGATTTGAGCCTCTTAAGCCCTCACTCTAATGGAGTTTGATGATGATGATGATGATAGGCATTAATACCACTAGCAGATCCAGAACTTTTGAGGGGGGGGATTTTTTCCAATCCCTAACCCTATCGTCTAGTAAACCATAACTCTCTATATAAATGAGAAAAAAAAAGTGTTTCTCAACCTTCGCGAAGTTTCGACACAAAGCGTTTTCTTGTACTGTTCACTACAGAAATGCATTCTCCTGACAGCTACAGCTCATTACTTATCCTATTAAAAAAGGCAGATCAAATTTAGAAAAATAAAGTAACTTGGAGGCAAGGGCCGATCCTGAAAGGTGACTGACAATTGAGGCATAAGGAGCGTAAGTATATCTAAATTAGACGTATTTATCGTAATATTATCTTCATGTTGAGGAGACCTCTTGTAGTCGGCTTGTTTTGGTCAGCGTAAGAAAGCAACAGGACGATGGTTTAACGCTCAAACATATCTCATTTTCAAGAACCTTTTAAATAATGTATTTCTTGAAAAATATTCTAATATGAATTCATAGGCCCTTAGAGAAAAGAGAAAGAGAGAAAAGAGAAAGAGAGAAAAGAGAAAGAGAGGAAAGAGAAAGAGAGAACAAGAGAAAGGGAGAACAAGAGAAAGAGGGAAAGATAAGGAGACAGAGTGACACGTAAATAAGAGATTGCATTGTAATTAATTATTTACTTCTTCGTATTGACTTCAGCAAGATGATTCAGTGTTAACGCTTTGTCTCCGAAATGCCAGTTGGTTTCTTCCAGGATAGTCAAGGCCTCAAGGAGGTACTTTTCACTTTCTCTCAGGGAGTCTAGGAGGTCACAGAAAAAGAGTTAAAAAAGAAAAACATTTGAAAATATTTACATTAAAACAATACCCTCCTTTAGACATAGTACAGAGCGTTTATTTTGATCTGAATCAAGAATGAATATTAGATTTAAACAATCAAAATATAAAATACTAGAGGACCGGCGGCGTAGCATACGCCGCTATTTTGCAGGGCCGATCTTAGGCCTATGTGACCGAAGGATCCGTACTTTTCATGGAACCCGCGCTAATTCAAGGTGTATAAATTATTAAATTAAACCATTTTATAACTTAAAACAGATTTCCCGCGCACTCCTGTCGATTTACCAGGAAATTGCAAAATATACGAAAAAGTCCTTAAAATATACGGAAATACATAGAAAAAAATTGTCATTTTGGGGTGTCATTCAATATGGAAAACGTGAATCCTACGCGCTATTAATAAAAACGGCAATTTGCATTAGCCGTAATTGTGTAATCAGGAGAAAGAAGCTTCTCGCGCCTCAAACTAATGAAGAATTACTTGATGTCAACAATTCTCAAAGATAGATTGAAACATTTGGTAATTCTTGCTATTGAGCGGGATCTATGTTGGAAACAGAATTATTATGATATACTGTATGACTTTGCTACACGCAAGGCTCGTAAAGTAATTCTGTACGTAGTAAAGAATGAATAAAGTACATAGACGAATTTATTTTCTAATACAAACTCTTAAATTTGACTTATTGTCCGCTTCCCTACCGAAACTTGGCCCCGCGAAATCCGTTTCGAATAGGGCCCCACAATGCTTAAGTTTAAGTCCGGCCCTGCTATTTAGTGTTTGTAAAATGTTTTACATGTTTCGGATGTTCCTTCAGGGTAGACGATAGTTTACTTTCTAGTCTAAACCTCCCGCATGGGATGGGAGCGGGCAGGGTTTGACAGTCCAGCGGGCAGCCATCCATAGCGAGCTGTGAAAACGTGTTCTCCCCCCCCCCCTCTTGTTTTTTTTTCGTGGGTGACTCCGCAGAAATAAGAGAGTGATCTTCCCTCGTTTGTCCTGATTAGGGAAGACGAGAATTATATATATATAGATCCTTTATAATAAAAAACAACAAAGCTTATCTAAACGGGAGGAGCTCAGCCCTTAAAATTACATATAATTGAGTACAATCTATTTCCCTTATTCGATATCAAACAAAATAATTATTACCAATAATTAATTGACTAATTATTTTTGTTTTATTAATTCATGTTTTGTTCGGTACAATAAATAATTGTTTAAAGTATCTACTTGTTAAGAGAATACATTAACAATTATTTAAGGGGATTAAACCCAGCAAATGTAGCCATTTCTGTGAATATTGAATATTTTCCCTTGTTGCTATTTTTTTAAATTTATGAATAGTAATTAATTGTCTAATTGATCTAATTGATTCATGTCTTGCCAATGTCACTGTATAATTGTGGGAAGTTTCAACTAGATCCAAGAATGGGTGTGGGAGAACATAACGCGAATGTTCAGATGCTATAGACTTTATCATATTCAAATGATAGGTCTCTAGATCTAGACTTCTAAGACGATTCTTACAATTTTCCTGAACATTAATTAACTCTTGAATGAAAAATGCCTACATGGGGAAATACCCTACGAAGACGTGTCGTCTGTTCAACATAAATACTTTCTAGTCCTCTAACAAATGTACATTTATTGTCTTTTTATACTTTGAACAAATAGAACGGTCAAACTCGAGTGTTCCCAGTGTGGCCAACGAGCTAGTCATTCTTTTCCCAACAAGGTACACCAACTGTCCTATTTCTATAAAATCGTTAGAGCCGTTTTCGAGATCTGTGTCCAGGTTCTAACCACCCAGGTTTTTCCCCACCCATATTCCACGAATGTGCGAGTTGAATAGAGGCATTGTAAAAGAGAGAGGGCAAGAGTGAGTCACGTGTCCTGTAAGTTCATAGCCTAATGACTAAACACTTAGGGATATCTTCTGTATATGTCTAGACACCTAGGCGTAATTGTCGTCCCCTTAGGTTTTCTTCATTAATTACATCTATATAATGAACTTAATTCATGTTCTAAGCATAATGTAATATAAAAAAAATACCTCTGTCGTTGGACAGTCTGTAAGACAGCATAGCTATGTTATTTAAAGGTATCACTAGAATTTGTGGAGTTATCTTTCCTAACGAACGCCGCGCATCCAATGACTTCTTATACCAGAGCAAGGCCTCCGGCAGATCTTTCTCTAGTTTGAAAGAAGAAAAGGATTGCTCATATTATATCCTCTGTACATATAGTTTGAACTGTTGACTATTAGTATAAAAAATGGTAATGAATATTGTACAAATGAAAGTATGTATTAGAACGTATTGACGGTCGAACCAGATGGTACTTAATCCCTTGGTGTATAAAGACTGAGATTTCAAACTTTGGGATCATTTAGATTAGAACGTCAGTGATTCCACTCAACTCTAATGGTCATTCTGCTTGCTGACCAACATGACATCCCCGTTAATCGACGGCCAAAGACACAAAATGAGTTTTACATCAGCTGCCTTATTGACTAAAGGCTCTTAAGAAAATGTTACTACTATTGTATTAAAAGTGAGATATGAGCTGAAATGATTTTTACCGCATAGAGTCTTATAGTTATATGCCTGGATTAAAATCAAACATACTCTATTTCTGGTAGTAGCGGCCCTGGGTGGTGGAAAGTGGGGCAACCGTCCCAGGCCCCACGTCTGAGGGAGCCTTTGCGATCGTAGATTTCCTTGTCACCTTCAGCTTCGCAATCCAGATCAGTTCTCATTATCTAGGACTTGGTACTCAATGATTTGGAAGCCTTCCCGGCGTTTATATGATACCAATTACCATGCAAGCTCTTCACATGACATTTTTTGGTTTCAAATACTGTTCAGTTTCGGTAAAGACAGCATCGTATGACCTGTCGATTCTAAGAGGCTATCATTGTTTAACAGTTCACCTTGGCATCAATAAAAACAAGTGGCCGGAAGCGACCAATCAACATCATTTATTTCGTAAATAAACGACATCCAATCGGATTTGAATAGGAAAACGCGTAGTGATGAAGTCTGAACCCGTTATAAGACTATAGTTATTTCTAAAGACAGAGTTATAGGTCATTTATAATGTAGTAACATAAATGCAACTTTTGAAAAATTATTTTTTTAATGGTAATTGATAAAGAAATAGAGCTCTAGTGTTTTCTTGACTTTCGAGGGGGATACGTTCTGAGACATTAACATTTTCGCGTTATTTCATTTCCTATACGTACACTACTTTGGATAGGAACAGTATCACAAGACATCCCCTAACACAGGGGTTATCAATCTGTGGATCGCACCCCCTTGGGGGTCGCCTAAGACCATCAAAAATATGGATTGTTATTGTCTATTCTTCTATTGCTGAGTGTGTCTGAGTTGGGGGGGGGGGTCGTGGCAGAGTGGCAGATTGTAAAAAGGGGTCGCCGAGCTTAAGAGGGTGAGAACCGCTGCTCTAACACTTAAATCACTTTAACTGTTTTCCATTCTTTACATGCCATCTGTTTCAGACGTCACAAACCTGAGACGGGGCAACGAGCTCTTGGTCTACATAAGTTACGACGTCGCGGGTCAGTGTTTAGGCCAATTATAACGATTAGTCTCGATTGAACCAGTTCCTGTGCTATACTGTTTTTCTTTTCGGCCAATCATCATCCCGAAAGTTTGGCGATGACGTATTCACTTGTTTATTTCAATAGGCTACTGTGCATATGCATCACGTGGCTGTGTGGGAAAACCCGTTAAAAAAAAAACACGGAAATTTTTTTTCATTATTTATTTTGAAAACGCTTGGTATACCCCTTACGTGAAAGTCGATTCTGCGAACGTCAAGGGACAACTGTAGCTCCTATTACACACATTGTTCTTAAAGAACATCAATTTGGCTTCGGCATTCAGACCGTGCATCATGAGAGAACATTCATAATATTACTATTAGTGCAAAGCAACAAGCCAGGTTCTGTGACTGTGAATGTAAAGCAACTGTCTGTTTATTGCAAGTTTTCTGGCTCTCCTATTAATAGCTACTTTCCGACTCCAGCGTGCTTAGCAGACATTAGTATTATCTAGTTTCTTGATGTTTTATGCAAAATGTTTCTGAATCATTAATTACGTTTATCTATATTATAAAGTAGAATGTGAGGTGTATGTATATATGTATGTATGTATGTATGTTACTTGTAGACATCAAAACCGCTTGACCAATCTTGATAAATCTTGGCAGGAATGTTTCTTGGGTACTAACTTAGACCGTAGTGTATGTAGTGTAGCCCTAAAACAAACTTAAGACCCTTAAAAAAAAAAGTTGTCCGACTTTATTACAGCTATAGTATTTTATGGATCTAGGCCATGGTTAACAATGTTGACATGAGAAAAGATCGAAAAGATTTAGACCTAGATCTAATTTTAAGAAATACACTTTGCGCACATAGTTTTTTACTTTGACACATGAAAATACAAAAGAAGGTCCATTAATTTCATTATATAATAAAATTAACCTTCAATTTTGTGTTTCAAAAGCATTTTTTACATAAATTAGTTCCTTATATCTGTGACTACAGATTTCCTGACGAACATTCTTTCATTAGACAATATCGTAATGAATCGCGTACTAAAATTTAATTCGTTTAATTGTTTACTATATAATCCCATCCCTAGATCGAAAACTCTAATTCAACTCTAAGATGATAAAACTTCTCTTCGCACAGATAGTTTTATACTTTAACACATAAACATATTAATTAAAGTCCATTCATTTCATATTTTGATCAAATAAACATTCAAATTTGGTTTTCTAAAGCAACATTCACTCATGAAAGCTGCGAAGCCGAGTTGAGATAGGCCTAGATCTATATTCATTCATGAGTCGCGTACTAAAAATTATTTCGTTTAATTGTTCACTTTATAATCCCATTCATTTAACAAAGCTATCGCTCTTTTCGTTTTTAATAGATATGAATGTTTGTAAAATGTTTTACATATTTCGGATGTTCCTTCAGAGTTGAAGATAGTTTACTTCCTAGTCCAAACCTCCGCAGGACGACGGGGGATGGGAGCGGGCAGGGTTTGAACCCTCGACCGTCGATAAATCCGAACGACAGTCCAGCGGTTATGACGGTACGTAACGGGACTGCGTCAGCGAACGACATAGTCCTTTTCACGGACTCGGTAGCCGCACTAGAGGCCCTAGAACGGCTGGATGAAGGTGTCAGATGGGTATGGGACGTCCTAACGGTCGTGGGGCGTCTCATACAACTCGGTGTGAACGTTACTTTGCAATGGGTGCCCGCCCATTGTGGGGTGGTCAGCCACGACTTGGCTGACCAGCTCGCGAAAACCGCGGCCGCAACGGCGCTCGAACATGATGAACCGTGCAACTATCAAAGTGTACGATCCCTGGTCGACAAGCGCATGTTGACACTTTGGCACGACAGCTGGGATTCTTCGGACAAGGGGCGTGAGTTTCACAGAGCAATGAGTAGACCAGACAAAAGAGATGCATGGTGGCAACTTAATCGTGCGGAACAGGCAGTCCTAGCCCAGTTCCGGGTCGGCCACTGTCCAATTGGTGTTTACTTCGGACGGTGGAAGGAAAATTACGACACACGGTGTCGCCATTGCATGGAGGACGATGAGACAATAGAACACATTCTTTACGAATGCAGAGTTCTGCACGAAGGACGATTGGGACAAAGCTTAGATAGAGAGAATACTGGTTCATGGCCGACACTTAGGTTGTCCTTGTACGGGGATAAGGCGACCCTAAGACTCACTGCTCGCTTCCTCTCACGTGCTCTAAGGGAGTAATTCTCAGCATGTTTTGAATTGCCAATGGGGTTTCTGACTCGACAGTCCAGCGCGCAAACCCCACGACCAGGCAGCCATCCTATAGGCTTCGGGTAATCCCATTTTCGCAAACCTAATTTTAGTTTCGTAGCGAAAGAGAAAAAACTTGAAAGGATCATTAGTTAAGTTTAACATACATCTAAATCCAATCCACTAGATTAGTAAACACAAACTTAGACCCGCAGGCCGCGAGTAATGTCTGGCGAACATCCTTTCATTAGACATCTTATCTTATCTTATCTTATATAATACAGACGTTACTTCAAAAAAGAAGATGATTACGTCCTACGCGTCATGCATTTAGTCATGCATATTAACCAATGACTTAAATTCTGCCAAGTCACTGGTTTTTCTGGATAGCTCAGGCAACCCATTCCATGCTCTAATAGCACTAGGGAAGAAGGAGTATTTGTACAAATTTGTCCTAGCATATGGGACGAGGAATGTGCCTTTATTTTTGTGTCTTTCAGTGTATTTTATTAGATTTTGTTTTTGTATTTGAAGATTATGGTTCAGTGTTTTATGTATAATTGCTACTTTACTTTTGAGTCTTCTGTCCTGAAGGCTTCCTAAATTTAGTGATTTTACTAATGGTGTTACTCTAGTGAAATGTGAATATTCGTTTGTTATGAATCTCACTGCTCTATTTTGTGTTTGTTCCAGTTTCTTAATGTTTTCTTGAGTTGAGGGGTCCCAAACGGTGGATGCATATTCTATTATTGGCCTAACCAAGGTTAAATAACATTTTAGTTTTATGTTCTTATTTGATTTATAGAAATTTCTTTTAATAAACGCTAATGCTTTGTTTGATTTTTTTATAGTTTCATCAATATGTGGATTCCATGACAGTTTTTCATTTATCATAACACCTAGGTATTTTGCGTTTTTAGTCTGTGTTACTGGTTTGCCATGAATAAGATAAGTGGAATTAATTTGTTTTAGTTTTTTTGTTACTCTTAACAACTGACATTTTTCTGGGTGGAAAGACATGCTCCAATTTGATTCCCATTTCTGTAATTCATCTAATTCTCTTTGTAAAATATGTGTCTTGTATTGTTTTTATTGTTCTATATATTATGCAATCGTCTGCAAATAATCTGACTTTTGTTCCTGAACTAATGCAATTTGGTAAATCATTTATGTAAATTAAAAATAGTAGTGGACCCAAGACTGTTCCTTGAAGTACACCTGAGTTTACTGTTATTGGTGTTGATTTAGAGCCATTTATTATTACAGTTTGTTCTCTCCCTATCAGAAAATCTTTAATCCACTGATGCAGTGGACCATTAATGCCGAAATATTTTAATTTTTTAAGCAAACTATGGTGGTGAACTTTGTCAAAAGCCTTGGAAAAATCTAGTAAGATAGCATCTATTTGTTCACTATTATCTAAACCTTTTGAAAAATCATCAATTAGTCCTATTAGTTGTGTTTCACATGATCTATATTTCCTAAAGCCATGTTGGTATGGGGTGAGGACATTATGTTTGTCTAAGTGGTTTATGATGTTGCTACATATTATGTGTTCTAGGATTTTACATGTGATGCTGGTAAGTGATACTGGTCTGTAGTTTCCTGGATCAGATTTTTTTCTCCTTTTTTAAATAGGGGGGTGACATTAGCTTCTTTCCAGTCCTTTGGTACTCTGCCCTGGTTAAGCGATGCCTGAAAGAGTATTTTGAACACTGGAGCTAGCTCATTGCTTAGTTCTTTGAGTAATCTAGCTGGAATACCATCAGGTCCAGACGCTTTATTTGGTTTGGTGTTGGCTAATAGTTTTTGAATTTAATTTTCTTGTACTACTAAATCTTCTATGTTGTCTACTTGGTTCAAATTAAGAATTATGTCTTTGTCTCCTGGGGCTGAGAATGCTGATGCAAAGTATTTGTTTAGGATGTTTGCTTTAGTTTTATTATCATTATGTATTATGTTATGTTAATCTTTTAATGGCGCTATGCCTGTTGTTTCCATTTTCTTAGACTTAATGTATGACCATAAAACTCTTATTGAACCCTAAGATGATAAAACTTCTTTTCGCAAAGATAGTTTTATGCTTTAACACATAAACATACTAATTATTGTCCATTCATTTCATATTTTAATCAAATTAACATTCAAATTTGTTTTTCTAAAGCATTTTAAATACATTTGTTCGCTGTTCGCTAAATAAAGCTGTTTAGCCGTGTTGAGATAGGCCTATATTCATTCATGAAAAAAGGTCACGCATGCGCAACACAGAATGAACTCTATAAAAGCCAATTTTTAACTCTAGATTAGTGTAGATTTAGATCTATGTCTACCTCAAGATCTACTTTATAATGTAACACATGAACATACAAAATTAAGTCTATTCATCTCAAATTTTAATCAAATATATATAGACCTACAAGCAAATGTTTTAATTTGAAAAAATGGATTTAAGCCTATTAGCTATTCTGATTTGATAGCTTCATTCACACTATTTTTACATTGACACATTCGCTTTACTTGTTACATTATTATTTCGTTTGTTTACAAAACACTCTCAGTGACTATATCGACAGTAATCCGCAAATAAGACCCGCGGGTCGCGGGTAACATATGTCTAGTTAACATTAAAAGGCAAAATATATTTCACGCAGAATAATTACGATACAGTATGTTATTAGTGAAAAGCCAATAGTACAGTACCTACGTAAGATACTATTTTTAGTAGCAAAAATAAGGCACACAACACTAGAGGTGGACAAGACCGTTAGTATGATGTGGTGCGGTATATATAGGCTCAGGACCCTGCATATGACACTCGCCTAGGGCCGCGCGCTCTGCTAAGGCCGTCTCAGAGGTGGCATCTAATCTGGCTTTGTGGTATGCGCCTAGAACTGTCGTCATAATGATCTTAAGTTTATCCCCGCTGTCCAGCAAGTAGTCTATGGTAGAATCATCATTTTTAAAGGAACATCTGCAACGCTTGTTAAATTCCTAGAATACTATCTACTTTAGTGTTATCAGACATGTACTAACACAATTAGCTCACCTCTCTCATAAGCCAGGCCAATGTTGTTTAAGAGAACAGTATAATGGGGGTGAAAATATCTTTCCCTTTCGAGTTCATCACGAATCGGAAGTAGTTTATTTAAAGCTTCTTCGTTATTGCCTGAAAAAGGAAAATCAACTATTAGATTTTCACCTTTTTTTTAATAAGGTATTTTACAAAACATAATTTATTTATTTATGTATTTGTTTGTAAACAAAAAACCAGCAACCATTGTCTTTCGAGACAGTAAGAGCCATATAATAAAAATGACAATGTCTTCTCTTTTTATGGCAGATGATGGGTGCAGTATTTGACATGGTTACGTAAACCCAGTTCATTTGACTTGATGGAGGTGTACTTACCAGTGAATATTAAAGGAATAGTTTCGTAAATACCAGCAGTGAACTTTTCTTCCTTTATGACAAATTCTGGAACCTTCAGACTCTCCAAGACGTCCCCAAAGTGATGAGGTATATGGTCGTTTAGTGCTTTGCTATAATATCTGAATAAACAAGGTGATATGAATACATAATAATAAATACATTATAGCTTTTATATAGCGTTACTTTCTTGCTAATAGCATGCTCAGAGCGCTTTGGTCCAATCTCATTTGTGGACTAGTTGAGGGGGGGGGGGGGGAGGGGTATCTGGGAGAAGGTTTTCCGTGCTGCCCTTAGGCGCTCAGTAAGCACAACTCTGTTCGAGTCTGGTGTCAAACCTCGAGCCCCCCTTTCAGGGTAGCCAAGCTAAGTTTAAGCGTACTTAGCCTCTCGACCACATTTCTACGTATACATTTAGATCTAAATACTAAGCTTTTATTTAAATTCTTATTATATAATATTATGTTATATTATATATAATACCAGATTCACTTTTATTGTAGTCATATTAAAACTTCTTTATATTTACCCAAAGCACACCTGGGTGGATCAGGCCTACACAGTGAATTTTAAAACGTCCTACGTAAATCAACTAACTAGTGTAAGTTCACTTAAAAAATATTTACAGTAGTGCTTCCTGATTTCTTCCTTGTCTCTGAAGTGTAATACCCTTTCTCACTGCCGTCCATCTGTAGAAATAAGCCAAGCCTCTCTGTCTAAGAACAAGCAACGCTGATTCGAGAGTTTGTTCCGCAAGCTGCCAGTTATTATCTAAACATGGACAAATGAATTCTCTCAGCAATTTGTGGTAAGAATATTTTCCGCCAAGATTATTTATTTAAACGTAAATCCTATTGTGTGTGTGTTTTAAGTTGGCCTCTAGTCCAACAAAGTAAAACTTATATCTAACTATGTAGTATTTAGAATTTGTTTTTGATCTATTCTTATATTTGACAGAACTAAAGGCTCGTATCATTTGGGCATCACTAGCCAGAATGTAAAATAGCTACAGTGATTTTGTTGACATATTTATCTAGAAATAAAGCCTTACCCGTTCCTAACGCTGCGAGATGGCCACAGTGTGCTTTGATAGCGGCACTAAGTCCTGGATCTTTGGCTTTTTTCAACAATTTATTGTAGAACTTTTTGGCTTTGTCTGGAAATGTGTACATAATCAGCCTCCCAGCAGCAAATGCAATCTGTTTTTTTAAAAAGTTAAATTAAAAAACAAGGAACGTAAAAAAAACAACACTTCAATTAAAACAAAACAAAAAAACACGCTTACAGAAATAACAAAATAATTACTGCCATGTTTCACAATGGTGCAAGATGTATCTCACTTTTATCTATAAAATCAAAATCAATTATCACCAAGTAATTATCTAATTGCTTTTTGTTTTATTGATTTCTGTTGTTGGCAATGTTTCTACTTGATCCGAAAAGGGGAAGTGGGAGAAATAAAGAAATAAACAATAGTGATGACAGTCCAAAACGCATACCACTCTACCAGGCAGATTTCTGAATGGCTCACCAGATTGAAATTTTGCTTACGAAGATCAAGGTTAGGCATCAATAGAATCAGTTTATATCCTCAGAAGTAGATGGAGTTTTTCTCACCTAAATTTTGAAATTCTACTTTTGAAAAAGGAGATGATAAATGAAAACCATACCTTACAGTGAGCGTCAAAGGAACCATCGTGTGGATGGGAGATTGCTTGCTGTAACAGAAGTCTGATCTCTGACCAGTGTTGGTAATGCTGACAACTACTTCCTATCAGATGAATACTTTCTTCTCCTTCCACCAACACTTGCATCAAGAATCTTGTTTTCCTGAGATAAAACAGACATCAATTTTAAAAAAAAAATTACGAGTACGAGACGCTCCCCCCACCCCAGAAACGTCTAAAAAACCAGGCTAATCTTACAAACACGCCTCTGGCACAGAGGAGAAGACCTATCAAAAAAAAATATAGAAAACATACAGGCATTGAGGATGAAATAAGGTTATAAATAGAGCCGCGTCAACATACGCCTAAATCTATAGTGGACAGTTACAAAATCACATAGAATAGTGAAGCGTTCTTACCTAACCGTCTGTCAACACAATGCCCATTATTACTATTAGATTTTTTTTTTTTTACAAAGCTTATATCAACTCACTCTGTCTGGTAAAAAAGTGTGTACACGTTATTTCTCCAACACACAATCGCAGATGAAACTGAAATTTCGCACAATTATTTCTTTTACATGACAAAACAAAACAAAAACCAAAAAAAAAAAATAGCCAGTTAGTTTATTATCTATTGGTAATTAATTATTTTGTTTGGTATCTCGAACAAGGGAAAGAAATTGTACTTGACTGAAGTGGTGTTCTAAGCTGAATTAGACACCTTTACAAGTTGCAGCTTTAAAATGTGTATCTAACAACAGATAACTATACAATATTCTATTTTCACCTAACTAGCAGAGTAGCTAGTAAGTCAGCACGAGGACGCTTGAGTTTGAATTTAGGTCGCTTCCCCCTTTTTTTAAAAAAATAAATGCTTTGAAAAAGACGAAAATAGACATGTAAAGCTAGGTGCTGCTACTCATGTATGTACAATATGTCAATATGTTTTTATCATTCATTTGTTTCAGCACCTAGCTTCACTTCTATATTTACGTTCAAAGCTTCATTGCTTATACTCACTGAGGCTTCTATGTGTAGTGTGTTTATGTTGACTGGCTATATGGGTGTTCGGGCAAATGCCCGGTAGGCCGGTACCTAAATGGGCCTGTATGGTCACCAAAAGGGCCGCATGACACGTATATTAAATTGTCAAATGTTTTAAATATTTTCTTGTAAAAGTAACCTTCTGCAATCTACTTCCTAGTCCAAATCTCCCGCAGGACTATGGGGGAGGGCAGCGGGCGGGGTATGAACCGGGGACCATCGTGAAGTCCGAACGACAGCCCAGCGCGCATACCGCAAGATGCTGTATGTTTTAGAGGATTATTGTAGAAGTCTTAATTAAACTCAACCCTGGAGTTGAAAGAAACTGCTTACAGTTGACCTCATTCCCCAATCGTAAACAAACAACATCGAGTCACGTGCTTCTCTATCTCTTCTATACAAATTACGATCTAATTTTAATCATCAATGGTTTATCACGTGACAGTTTTTTCTCGTTGTTTTATCATAATGATCCCGTAACCGTTCATTTTGGTGAATGAGATCCATTGCTTACATGAGAGATCACTTACCATGGTAGTTTTATCCTACGAGTTAGGTAACTTTTATCCATCACGTAGTATATGACAAGAGGGTGAAAGGTCACGCGATCTAACTCTGGTAGATCTAGAAGAATATCTTTATCTCGAAGTTTATCGAAAAAGTGATTCCAGTCTCGCGCTGTTTTCTTGGTCTCAAACGTCTCCTGTAAAAAGTCTTTCACAAAGAAATAAAACAAATAAAATAAGAGACAGATAAAGAAAGCGACGGAAAGACATCAATGACTGGACGGGGCCGCACTTGAAACTATACAGGACATAAAAAAGCTAGGAATGGAGAAAGACGGTTGACAGATCATGTGTTGTACCCGAACGGTTCAACAGACCAAGGGATAGGTGAAGGGAGGGAGTAATAACAGAAACTATTTTTCTAATTCTGCTACCGTTAAACTTAATCTGCACAAATCTTGCATGCAAAAGTTGAAAGGTTTGTATCGTAACCAAAGAGTCCTGAAACTCTAAATTGCAATGACAGAAAAATATAGCCTAAAAATATAATCAGAAAGCCCCTAAAAATTAAACATTTCTTATTCCGCATTCTAGAAATAATTCATATAAGGATTATTTTTATCTTGGAAAGGGTTGTTTGAATCAGCTAAGACAAATTATAACTAAGTAGAGTTTAAGTATACCTTTGGTATAGGTAAGAAAAAACATATAGAGTTTAAGTGTTACCTTTGGTATAGGTAAGAAAAAACATAGGACGACATTTCTGAACAAACTTCAATTCTCTTTCATTCAACCAGTCTTTTACTTCCTGAGATCTTTTCTTCAAGATCATGGCCAGGAAATCTCGGTCCTTGGTCACCATCTGCACCAAATATCTCGCCGAAGGTAAATCTGAGCTCGAGCTGAGAAACTCCACAGCGGTTCTTATGATCCCCTCTGGGAAAGCTAGCACCTGCTGGATGATCTTGACGTACTTTGCTAAGTTGGATTCTTCTGAGCCGTAATGATTTAATAATCGTTGAATGTCCAGCGGATCGTTGAGCATTCCCACTCTAATGGCTTCGATAGAGAGCGAAGAAACTTTAAATTGTACATACGTGGTAAACACAATGGATAGTTTTAGACTCCCTGGGTTACACAAGTTGAGAATGCTGCTAATAAATTCCAGAAATTCTAAGTCTAGTTTTATCCTTGACCTACAAAACTGCTCACATTTGTTAAACACGAAGACGTGATGAAAGAGCAAGTTGTTCCTCAGGGCAGAGTTGATTTGCTTGGTGGCTGCTTGCTTCGTGAGAGGAACTCTTGGAGTCTCGTCCATACTTTCCAAGGTCAGCTTGAACAAATATTTGAGTTGACAGCGTTTCAAAGTTTTACAGTCTATGGAGTAATGCTTCACGTCATATTCTCTTTCTGGATCACTCTGCATCTCGGAGATGACCTAGTTGAAGAAATGTTGTGTATAAAAAAAAATCGTAATAATGAAACAGTCCTATCTTCATTAAAAGCTGATGTGTGCCTCCTATATGAAGAACAACAACGGTAAATTATGTAGGAGTCTAATGATAAATTGTGCCAGAGAATAGAGATTCAATACATTTTCCTTCTGTTTTGATTTTCAAAGCTGTTTTTGTTCTGATAAAGGGACAAAGAAACATATCTAATAAATAACACGTAATTTTTTAGCGTTATCTAAGAATAACAGTATCTAGACTGCACATGGAGAATCGAAAAATAAACTTTAACAAGGTTACAAAGACAAATCGGCCCCTGAAGTGGTCCACCCAGGCAGGTAAAAAGGCAGGTTTCAATATTATCAGAATGAAATTCTATCAAAGACAAATGACTAGAGAAGAATGGAGAAAACATGTTAACAAATCTTGTGTGGTGCCCCTGCGGTCCAACAGACCAAAGGATAGTGAAAGTGAATGTGAAGTTTGATGTGAACCTGGCCTAACTGATGTCTTATAATGAATATCTAATTGATCTTTTCGTTTTGTAAAGGGTCAATCTCTTATTCCTCAAGAAAAAAAACATTTCCGTAAACAAAAAAAATAAAAAAATCACCAATCACCCCCCCCCCTCAAAGTTTTCCTTTGGTGAAGTGTTCTATGGGATCGGTGCAGTTCAGTCAATAATTTGAAAAACTACTTATTAACTCAACAATACAAATGTAAAAAGAAATATTTTTAAAAAAAGGCTACAACCGTTTGGATAAATGTGTAAAAAAATATGGTAAATAGCTATCCCCCTAAGAAAGAGCATCTCGTGTTTGTTACTATTAATAGTGAATAGTTGTAAAAGTGATGTATTTTTATGAAAAAACTGCTTGAATAAGTCATATAAAAAATTAGATTTTTCGCTTTCAGAAAAGAAAAAGTAGTCGTTGCATCAGAACTTTGAATGGTCTAAAATATTATGAAGTCGGATTGTCACTATCTTTTCTAGTTTACGAGATCTAAACGGGACGGACGGACGGACAGACATCCCAAACAAAACAAATAGCGTCTTTTCCCTTTTCGGGGGCCGCTAAAAAGCTGAAACAAGGCGTTGATTTATAAAGTAGTTATAATAAGTAAATTTCTTTTTTTATTCAACCCTAACCTATGTAATAAGAAATGACTATCTCTTTCGGGAATTTCCAAATGCAGGGCTTTTCTGACTGATTGTAGATTTAAATAGATTAACTTTCAGAGAAAAGTGTACTAGAGCTAGACGTTCTTTACCAGGATTCGTTCTTGAGGGAAACGGGGAGGTGGGCGGGGTAAACAAAAATGTTCCATTGTTTTTAAAATCGAACATTCATTAGTACTAAGAGAAAAACAATCGCTCAATAAACTGCAAAAAGGAGATATTGTCTTTTTTTTTAAAGTCTTTTTAATGTTTTATTCTTCTTTTCTTGTTCAGTTAATGATGACATACTTTATGGACATTTAAAAATAATGAAATTGATTTTTAAAAAAGGTCTAATTGTGTAATTTACCTGATCCACTAGAACAGATTTACCAACCAGCGGGGGTCCGTAGACTTGTAAAATTTTCCCAGGCAACAAGGCCGCCTTAACTGCGGCTTTCTCTTCATGCCTAATGTTTGTGACGTATAATGAATTCAAACAACCAGACATCCCTGAATTGATGGTCAACAATAGAGCAAGATGGCTAATGCACGTCTGAACTTAATCAAGTTGTTTTTTTATACCCCGTCAATGCACTTTCTAGTTTGGTCTCAACTGGACAGGGAAAAAAAGGAATTTGAAAGCTAAAATGATTTTTAAAACTAGGCTAACAAAAAAATGTCATAATCACATTGCACAAAAGTAAACAGACTTTCTGCGAACTTCTGGCAAAAAAATTAGTGTTTAGGAGTACATGTGTTAAGATGTTGTATTGTGTCTCCTCATGTGGCTGGTGAGACCTATGTATGTGTGTGGATAGTAACAAGTTAATTGAGGCTTTCTTCCATCCCTACCACTGCAATGAAATCGGTCCTTACGCACCCCCAACGTTTTTTTTTATCCTTCTCTATAAGCCTAATTTTCTCTAAGAACCGTTCTCACAACTTTACATTTGTGTCTAGGAAAATTTAAATTTGAATGAAGTCAACAGTTGTGTTTCGAAACTGTAGAACTGTTTGTGGTTTTAAAAAAAGTCGCAAGTACTGTTTAAAAGTATCAATGGTTCTATTGTCTTGAGATCAAAGAAACCTACAATTATGAAAATACTGTGAATCTTTTTTTTTTCCCTCGCTGAATTTAATAATTTTATTTTAATGAAATTGTTTTTGAAAGGCAAGAAATAAAAAAAAACAAAAAAAAAACTGCTAACAAGAAATAAACATGATAATATAAAAAAATGAAAACCTATTAATAGAGAAATACTCTGCCAGTTATAAACATTTTTAAATCTCTCAAATTCTCACCATTTTTTTTGTTGTAAACAAAATAGATACAAAAAAATTAACATACATTTCCTAATCGATGCGTTACAAGAGCTTGTGAATGGCTTCTGTCATGACCTCACAGGTCTCAGGTTATACATTTAACTACACTAGTGTGAACAATATTGTATACTGAAGAAATTCTTTATGGAAATCTTGTTAAAATGATTTGTTATGGTTATATTATCAATGTAGTTGTTTGGACTTGGCATTTGGCGTCATTTCATTTTGCAAGAGATAAGGGCGATATGGGGGCAAAGTATGTTGTTGTTTTTTTCGGATCTTTCGAGAAACAGAAAATATTGTGTTGAACAGTTAAAAACAAGAAAAATATTTTAAAAATATATTTTAAAAAAAGACAATACTCCCATTATTAAACTTCAAATATAAGAAATAATTATTTAAAATAATTTTAATCAAATTTTTGGTTCCATTTGGGTATCGGACATGTGACACCGTCAGCTGCTAAAAATTACGCATTTTGTTATTCCGGCAGCGAGGACATTTTTTGCGATTATTTATTGTTATGCTCATTATATGGCTATCTAGACCTATCACTAGACCTTAACACTAGACCTATCACTAGACCTAACACTAGACCTAACACTAGACCTAACACTAGACCTAACACTAGACCTAACACTAGACCTAAACACTAGACCTAAACACTAGACCTAACACTAGACCTAACACTAGACCTAACACTAGACCTAAACACTAGACCTAAACACTAGACCTAACACTAGACCTAACACTAGACCTAACACTAGACCTAAACACTAGACCTAACACTAGACCTAACACTAGACCTAACACTAGACCTATCACTAGACCTAAACACTAGACCTAACACTAGACCTAACACTAGACCTAAACACTAGACCTAAACACTAGACCTAACACTAGACCTAACACTAGACCTATCACTAGACCTAAACACTAGACCTATCACTAGACCTAAACACTAGACCTAACACTAGACCTAACACTAGACCTAACACTAGACCTAAACACTAGACCTAAACACTAAACCTAAATGTCTGATTTAGAACTCTTAAGATCTAGTCTGGATAAACTACTAGATCTAGAATCGAGATGTCATCTCTATTACATTTACGTACAAATAGAAGCAACGCTAATAAACTTCATTAGAATTGAAGCCACTTTAAATGTATTCAGTTATGTCATAATTTACGGTAATACGGCTGTCCACGCCATGTTGGCTCTAGACCAGGGGTGGACTGGGTATCAAAATCTGCCCGGGCATTTCTATACCTTCTGGCCCATAAATTGTATATTATATGATGGACATCCAGTTCTAGGTCTAGCAGTCGCTCCAGCTGTCCTCCGAATCATTATCTTAAATTTGATAATGTATCGATAGTTGTACACATGCTTACAGTGAACACGATCTCCTTATAAAAAATAAAGGCTATATGTTGATTTTTAATCGAAAAGTGTATAGGCCCTAAAAGGATGAAGCTATACGGATGTAGGCTTTATATTATTTCGGAAAATATGTTACATTAAATTAGTAGACTTTATTAGAGTCTGTAAAAGATTTAAAAAAAAATACTTCGCTCAGCGGCCCCTTCCCCTGAAAAAGCAATACTATACTTTGAAAAATCATAATGGTCAAACTAGAGTTATTCCCGTGTGGCCAACGAGCTAGTAATTCTTTTTTTCAGCGATATACATCTACTGTTAAATTTCTAGGAAAGTAGTTAAGTCGCTTTTGAGATCATTTGTCCACGTTCCTGGATCCAGGTTCCATGAAGGAGTGACTTTAATAGAGAAATTGTAAAAACGTGTAGACATTGAAGACTCAATGAAGACAAGGTCAAGGAGAATAATTAACCCGGTAGATACTCTCCCCTGCAGATAGCTAAAGTGTTAAGTGACCACCGCATTGACCAAAGACATTCACTTCTCCAAAAAGGTAGACCAACTGTTTGAGATCAGTAATTAGAAATTATTCTCGCATGCAATCCCCCCCCCCCCCACACACACACACCAAAACAAAATTTCTAACTGCACTGAGGCTATGAAACATGGTTCTAAGACAAAGCATTAAAGCCATTCAGCCACCATATAATAGTAAGTCAGCTATTCAAAGTATATTTTACTTACAAGAATACTAATCAGTAGAATCGGAACAGTGAATCTCTTTCTTATCAGTACTGTTCTTCCTCTTTATAGAATAAAGGATTTGTTATCATAGATGAATATCATGAGTATGTGAATCTTATAAGTGTTTATTTCTTCGTATCCCCTGTATACTTATTATGTAGAAACTAAAGCAAACGAAATGTTTAACTATTGTTTTGTTGCGTACAAAAAGTAACATTATTGTTGAAATGAAACAAAATTATCAATCCGTTATGCAAAGTATGATACTTACATAATAGCATTGCTTCTTCCACCAGCCAGACTTTTGCTGTAAGCTCTTTTGCAGAAATAATAACATTAAGAAACAAGTTTCAAGCCTGCCACTGACTAACTCATCTGAAAGTTTAACATTAAAACTGTGTATGTTTCTGGGAACACTGTTGATAATGGCTGGTCGATAACGTCTGTGATTTGAAGTGCTGTTTTTATCTGACTGTGTTTCTGTTGGTGAAAGTACTTACCTCGAATCCTTATCTTGCAAGAGATTTCCTATTTCCTAAGAAAATATGTTTACGTCACGGGTGGGGGAGCAGTGTTCATTGTATTCACTCCAAGGACAATGGGGATAGCATTGTGTTGACTATAGAATAATGTCATTTACATTTAGACAAACACACGTCTTATATTATATAGACAGTATGGTGATTTTCACAATGGAGTCAAATATATACATTAAAAATACAATGAACATAGAGATGGTTGCCTATATGTGTTGATCGTTCTGTGTTATATAGAAGTACATCTGATGCAAATATAACAAAAAAGGCTTTCTCTTTGGCTCATGGGATCTGAATTCTAGCTAAACTGAATGTCCATTGCATTGGATCAATAAAAATTATCTCATCTTATCTTATCTTCATTCACTGGAGTGCAGCTAGTAAGTATCGATAGGCTATGTACTTTAAAATTCAAACAAAAATACATTTCAATGCTGTTTTAAAAAGAGAATACCTCCTGAATACAACTTCTAGAGCGACTGTTTTTCTTTTCACAACGAATGAATGTTAGATTAAAAAACAACGGAACATTTTTTTACCCCACCCTATTCCCCCCCTCCCCGAGAAAGAACAATCGGTCTGTAAGTTGTATAAAGGAGGTATTGTGTTTGTTTGTTTGTTGTTGTTGTTTTAAAATTATTTTAATGTTATTTTTGTTAAATGATTACATTGTTACCGGATGGAGGATAATCGCATCCCGAAAATCATTCTCCACGGGCAACTTACATCTGGCTCAAGAAAAAGGGCGTAGCCAAGATTTGTTTGGGGGGGGGGGGGTTTGGAGGGGGAATTCCCCCTACCCCCCCCCCCCCGCGGAAAAAAGTATATATTTATATATATGTGTGTGTGTGTGTACATAATTATTCTTTATTACATTCTGACCCTTTCGGAAGACGTTTATTGTTTATTGTAGACTCCCCGCCCTTGCTAGCAAAGGGGTCAGGGGGAGATCGCATTGCTCCCCCAGCGCGGGGCGAGCCCCGCCACCGAGCACTATTTCTGGTATTGAAAGCCAACAAAATGCATATTCTGAGGTATCTACAGTGCATTATCTTGCTATTAAAAAGTTTTATTTCAAAAACCTAATGTGCTATTCTTACTGACTGACCCTCTCGCGCCGTTCGACGCATTTGCCGTCCAGCTGTTTCCACAAAAATCTGTCACTGGTAAAGTCTGAAGCTTCTTCCCACCTGCTCTGAGGACCTCCATGAATGTGTGGCGTCAAGTTGTACTTAATAGGATGTCATCGCAACTCTTATTTTGCGTAATTCATTTTGTCGGAGAACATGTCCCGCAAAACCTCATGCGACGCTCTGTCACAATCTTACTAAGGATTCGACTTCCAGTTTGGCATATGATTTCTTTGATTTAGACCCGATCTCTATGACTGACTCCTAAAATCTGTCGTAGCCATCTTTGTTGAGCCACATTTAATGTTTTTCAATTTCGGCAGAAGACTATTCACACTTTATTAATGGAGCCCAATCCACTGGTTGAAATTTGTAACCTTTCTTGACTACGCTCTTGGAATTACATGCTCGTATTTCGCTTTAGATTTTTATATCGAAAAGGAAAGTTTTTTCGTCAAATCATCTGTTGAGGGGTTCTAAACTAAAAAATCTCTGGAGTTGTTTTTTTTAAATTCAAAACCCCATTTAGCTACGATCATAGAATTAGGTGACTGTAGTTTGCTTTAAAAAATATTGAAGAGAGAGGTTTTCAACTCTAAACGCTCTGTAGGGGAATTTTAAACTCAAAACCATCTGGAGGGGTTTTAAACTTTAAAGAAAAAGCCATCTGGAGGAGGGGGATTTAAACTCAAAACCCCTTTGGCTACGCTCATAGATTTTGTAGTGTGTAATTTGCTTTTTTTTATATTGAAGAGGGGGTTTATCGTAAATTTTGGAGGGGGTTTTAAAATCAAAATCTTCCTTAACTGTGCTGTTGGAATTTGGGGGTTGTTGTTTGTATTTTTTTTTGTTTTGTTTTATAGAAGAGGGGGATTTAACTGCAAAAACCTCTGGTAGGGGGTTTAAAATTCAAACTCAAAGCCCCCTGGTAGATGGATTCGTATCTCAAAACCCCCTGATAGGGTTTTTTTAAATCTCAAAACCCCCTGGTAGGGAGATTTAAACTCAAAACCCCCTGGTAGAGGGTTTTTAACTTAAAAACCCCCTCAGCTGTGCTGTGGTACGTGATGATTTAGTATTAAAATCTCACTTAAAATAAACAAAATGAAAGCAAAAATCAGTCACTTAATTCCGTCCCCCACCCTGCGATTTCATTTCGGGGGGGGGTTGAACCCCAAGAACCCCGCCCCCGGCTACGCCCATGATTGATACTGACCATTAGGAGGGCATAGCCCTAGACCGCACTAGTTGGAGAGAGACGATCAGACGGTGACCAAGAAAAAGACAGCCTGAAAACATGGGCCTCCATTTTTGGAAGAAAATAATGGCCAGCTCCTCTACCACCAAAGCGAAAGCCACATTGACCTGCAATATATATATGGGCGATATGTCTCTCCAAAATAGAGTTCCAAAGCCATATGAAAAAGTGTTTGAGATGAACCATAGTCGCTCTACGACTGGAGGAGGCCAGTAAACATTGTCACCATATTTCTTCATGCTGTCTTGCTCATATATATCTTAATGCTAAAAATGTTTGTTTTTACAATGTCTATATGAACTCACTCTGTCTCTATGTCTGGTACATGGCTTGAACGACATTTCTTCCACCCAATGCTCTGATCGAGTTGAAACTTTGCACACAAATTCATTGGCTTTGACAAGACAGGAATCAATTAATTTTTCTTTTTATCTTTTTGTCAACTAATTTATTATTTTGTTTCATACCGACAAGGGAAATTAATCTTTCAGTATTCACAAATATGGCTTAATTTGTAGAGTTTGGTCCCCTTATATAATTGTTCACATTCTCTCTCCCACACCCATCTTCTGATCAAGTTAAAATGTTAAACTAATATTTATGAGTCAGTTTAAAAATTAGTCAATTAATTATTGTTAATTAATTTGTTTGATATCAAATAAGTGGAAAAACTTCTTCATTATTTGGAGATGTAGTTGTAAGTGCGGAGTTTTTCCCCTTAGTTAAGCTTTATTTTTTTTTAAGGATTTTTTTTTACTTTCTACTTTTTAGGAAGTCCTTCAGAAATGAAGATTATTATTATAACCTAGCCCAAATCTCATGAAGGTCAGCAAGGTCAAGGTTATGGTAGCGGGCGTTGAAACTCGAGACCATGAGTCCAGGGTGACACCAGACGACCAGGCCGCCATCTATGTCTTGAAAACGTAAACAGCAGTGTACAAGCTAGAAGGCCGGGAAAGAGCAGATAACTGTGACTAACGTCAGCATGACTACACATAAATCAATAAATAATTTAACCAATTAGTTAATCAATTAGTTGTCATTAATTCATTTTGTTTCATACGAAATCGGCGAGACGGGGGACAAAGCTCCCATCCCCTCAGTATGGCGCCTCCATGGAAATATTCCTCCGAAAAATCGGATAGACTAGGAGAGAGAGAGAGTGAATGAGGCCTACAGAGACCACAGTAAGTTCTGGAGAACAAAAATTCCACATGGTAAGGAAGAAAGGTTGACCACTTAGTCCAGTCCATTCCCCAGCGGATCCACACGGGCGGTGACGGTCCTGTCACTGAACGCGATTATTTATTATAGGAATATGGTGTTTGTCCACTCGTAGTTTCGGCCTCCGGCCTCGCATGGGATAGAGGTACACATTGCGTGTGGCACAAAGAGCCGTTTCCTATAAACAAACGGATGTGATTGCATGATCTAGAAAATTCTAGTGGATGAGGGCCTACAGACAGAAGGGTCGGGAAGAGTCAATCTTTTATTCTGGCCACAGGATAAAAGCCTCTCCCGGGTCAAAAGATCTTAGAAGGGAGCAGTCTCGACCTTAAAGGACACTTCTGTTAGGGATTGTGTATCTCTGTGAAATTCTACAATCTGCCTTTATCTTGGGACAGGCTTTATCATTGTAATTATAAAACACTGTACTGTAATTCTACCCTAATATTTGGGTGTCTATTTCAGAGGACTATTCAATGATCAGTCTTGAGAAATTCAACACTGCATGCAAAGAAAATTTAAAAACAAGAAGATAAGAAGTAGGCTACACGAAGACGGACTTTTAGAAAGTTCCCAGCAAGCTGAGGTAGCAAGAGACTGTCTTACACCAAGGAAGGTAGCCACACAGACAGAAAAGGAAATACACATTAAAATAATTATAGTATGAAAAGCTTAAAGAAATAACAAAAAAAAAACACCAAATAATGTGGATTAAAATTAATGATATAGCGCCACAACCGGCCACCAGAAACATTTTAAAAATTTAAAGGTTGAGATACTCGTAATTACATTTGTGTGCATGTGCGTCAGACAAGTTTAGAGCTCAAAATCAAGCACACCTGTTTAAAGAATTCGATTTCATGATGTAGATTGTACTGAATACAGAAAAACTATTCTTTGGGGAGAACATGAAGAATTATGACATTTTATAAGTAGGTTGGGATCGATACGATTATTATCTTTATGGGCTACAACAAGAGAGGGAAATGAGTCATGTGTAAATTAGGCCGAATAACGACTGGATCTAAATTTAGCTCTAAATAATTCATTCATAGAGGCCTCTATACTTTATGGGTTTATTGATATGTATAGAGGTCAAACCTCACCTATTGTAACAACAAACAGAAGCACTAGGATGTCTTAATATATGTCAATCTGTATTTACACGCGTGAAAAAAAACATAATAAAATAATGAATGAATTCTATGTAACAAGCAATAACAAATCAATCATTTCTTCTTCGTCCTCTTCGTAATTGTCCTTAGAGTTGAGTCTAAGACTCTTGGAGCTCTAGACCTACAGAAGCTTGCCTCCATCTGCCTGTCTGAACAAACGTCTGTCTGGTAAAGATACAAGCAATGTAAATTGTTATATATCCGTATTTTATCGATTGCTGGTTTCCCAAGATGCCCGGATTAGAAGCGAGGCCAAAATCCGAGCGTATCGGGACGCTCCCCAATATTACTTCTCTGTACCACATCAGCCGTGCAGGTATGTCTTTAAGGTACGGTATGTGAATAGTCGCATGTTTGTTGGGGCTTTCTTCCATTCCCACAAGTACAATAGACTCGATTCACAGGAACACCAAAGGTTGGGTTTTTTTTGCGTCCCTATTCGCCTAATCGTCTCCTCTAGCGACCGTTTCCACCTGAGCGCCACGGTGAGGCTGAGAACTAATAACTTTAAAAAATCACAAACAGTAGATTTGAACAGATAAACAGAATTTACTTGCTTCTAACAACATCTAAGACTTCTCATAGGTGATGTATTAAATCTTGAGTCTAAACATGCAGGTACACGATCGTTTGCGGCTTATCACTCGTAATGATGTACACTGTTCTCTACATATTCTATTTCTCATCTCTAGCTTCTCATCTGCTCCGGTACGTGACATTTTGGCGCAGTCGATTTGGCGCCAAAACGTCCCTAAATTTGTTTAGTGAATGTCATATAAACATAATATACCTACATCTAAATTTGTTTAGTGAATGTCATATAAACATAGTATACGTACATCTAAATGAGTTTATTAAATGTCATATAAACATAATATAACTACATCTAATTTTGTTTAGTGAATGTCATATAAACATAATATACGTACATCTAAATGTGTTTAGTGAATGTCATATAAACATAATATAACTACATCTGAATTTGTTTAGTGAATGTTATATAAACATAATATACCTACATCTGAATTTGTTTAGTGAATGTCATATAAACATAGTATACGTACATCTAAATGAGTTTATTAAATGTCATATAAACATAATATAACTACATCTAATTTTGTTTAGTGAATGTCATATAAACATAATATACGTACATCTAAATGTGTTTAGTGAATGTCATATAAACATAATATAACTACATCTGAATTTGTTTAGTGAATGTCATATAAACATAATATACCTACATCTGAATTTGTTTAGTGAATGTCATATAAACATAATATACCTACATCTGAATTTGTTTAGTGAATGTCATATAAACATAATATACCTACATCTAAATTTGTTAAGTGAATGTCATATAAACATAATATACATACATCTGAATTTGTTTAGTGAATGTCATATAAACATAATATACATACATCTGAATTTGTTTAGTGAATGTCATATAAACATAATATACATACATCTGAATTTGTTTAGTGAATGTCATATAAACATAATATACCCACAACTAAATTTGTTTAGTGAATGTCATATAAACATAATATACCTACATCTAAATGTGTTTAGTAAATGTCATATACACATAATATAGCTACATCTAAATCTGTTTAGTGAATGTCATATAAACATAATATACGTACATCTAAATGTGTTTAGTGAATGTCATATAAACATAATATAACTACATCTAAATTTGTTTAGTGAATGTCATATAAACATAGTATACGTACATCTAAATGAGTTTATTAAATGTCATATAAACATAATATAACTACATCTAATTTTGTTTAGTGAATGTCATATAAACATAATATACGTACATCTAAATGTGTTTAGTGAATGTCATATAAACATAATATAACTACATCTAAATTTGTTTAGTGAATGTCATATACACATAATATACATACATCTGAATTTGTTTAGTGAATGTCATATACACATAATATACCTACATCTAAATTTGTTAAGTGAATGTCATATAAACATAATATACATACATCTGAATTTGTTTAGTGAATGTCATATAAACATAATATACATACATCTGAATTTGTTTAGTGAATGTCATATAAACATAATATACCTACATCTAAATGTGTTTAGTAAATGTCATATAAACATAATATAACTACATCTAAATCTGTTTAGTGAATGTCATATAAACATAATATACGTACATCTAAATGTGTTTAGTGAATGTTATATAAACATAATATAACTACATCTAAATTTGTTTAGTGAATGTCATATACACATAATATACATACATCTAAATTTGTTTAGTGAATGTCATATAAACATAATATACCCACATCTAAATTTGTTTAATGAATGTCATTTAAACATAGTAAACCCACATCTAAATTTGTTTATTGAATGTCATATAAACATAATATACCTACATCTAAATTTGTTTAGTGAATGTCATATAAACATAATATACCTACATCTAAATGTGTTTAGTAAATGTCATATAAACATAATATAACTACATCTAAATCTGTTTAGTGAATGTCATATAAACATAATATACGTACATCTAAATGTGTTTAGTGAATGTCATATAAACATAATATAACTACATCTAAATTTGTTTAGTGAATGTCATATACACATAATATACATATATCTAAATTTGTTTAGTGAATGTCATATAAATATAATATACCTACATCTAAATAAGTTTAGTGAATGTCATATAAACATAATATACCCACATCTAAATTTGTTTAATGAATGTCATTTAAACATAATATGCGTACATCTAAATTTGTTTAGTGAATGTCATATAAACATAATATACCTACATCTAAATTTGTTTAGTGAATGTCATATAAATATAATATACCTACATCTAAATTTGTTTAGTGAATGTCATATAAACATAATATACCCACATCTAAATTTGTTTAGTGAATGTCATATACAAGTATTACCCCTTTCAGACCTTACAATCTATGGATAATGTAAAGGTCATCTGTTTTTTTGACCAAAGGTTAACGAGGGTGTCATGTGGCCAGTACAACGACCAACCCCCTCTAGTCTTCTCGACTAATGTGAAGTACTCGTTAAAGTTGAGTAAAATCAGTAGCTTCATAAAAAATCCCGAAATTCATGGAGATTTAAACCCGAGACATACGATCGGAAGTCAGGCCCTTTAACACTCAGCCACCAAGCCACCCCTATACTTTCTTGATGAAATGAAAATGTTTTAGATTCAGATTGTTTAAGAAATCCGAGTTAATACAAACCTTCATTGTTCGCTGTGCTCGGACAAGAGCTGACCAGTCCGAACCAGAGACACACGCTCCACTGAACTTTCTCTCACATCGGTGAAACCGTTGTGCACATCCCGGTCAGTCCTGTACTGACCAGAGCCAAGACAGTAAACAGGGTTGCTAGGGACACTACGGTGCTCCTGGCTGACATAACAACCCGTCCATAAGTACTCTGCAATGCCCGCCCCATGTATTGGAGCAGATGACAAAGAGAGATAATCATGATAAGAGAATGTGGAACTTAAAGTGTAGAAAGAGAAAGAGTTACTTCCCTCCAAGCTGGTATTATTAACGCCAGAAATGTCTAAAATGATTGGGCAGTTAGATGAATTAGTGTTCGTTGTCAAATTTGGATTCCTTATGCTCCATCGTATTTCTGCTTCATCTAGTATCTCACCCACTGCGACAGAAAAACTAGTTGGTACATTAGAGTTGTCAATGTTAGAAGTGGATGGATTTAATAAGCTGCGCCCTAAAGAAATGATGCTTGCTGTATTCTGTTCCAGAAAAGAATACAACGGATCGGCAGAGCTCAGACTTTGACAAGGAGTTAGTTCTAAATTAACAGAAGGATTTAATAGATGCATATTAAGCAAAGAGCTATGTGCAGAAGAAATGGAAGGATTGGCTATCAAAAGTGTTAAAACATTCTTAGTTTCCACCCGAGCAATGGATTCATTGTTCATCATTGGATCAGGATAGACTTTGTTGTCAAAGGAAACAGATACGTTGGTGACAATCTGACTGATGCGTGTTCCATCAAGAGAATTAAATGAATTCATTGTATGTAGAGATACAGATGGATTCATTGCATGTAGAGATATAGGTGGATTCATTATATGTAGGGATACAGATGGATTCATTGCATGTAGAGATATAGGTGGATTCATTATATGTAGGGATACAGATGGATTTATTACATGTAGGACCAAATTTTGAATATTAGAAACGTTCGTGTAGTTTTGAAAACTGGATTTGTCCTTAATGTCAGAGGGGTTTAAGACAATATAAAAAATCCTGTTACTCAAGACACAGCTGGAGGCTGGGAGATTGATGCTGTGATATTGACTGTCTGTGTTTTGAGAAGGATTTACAAGGCAGGAGCTTAACAAAATCTGATTTAAATCTCTTGAACATTGCAAGCAACAAAGCCTTCCAGGTGTCGAATTTCTTGCGGGGAATCTTTGGGCCCAATGGTAAATAAAAACAAATTCTGAATTATATTGTTTCACTAAGCAGTGTCGACACTTGCTTCCATTATCTAAGTTCCCTTTAGGGGCCAGCAAAAGTGCAACTGGTTTCTCATTGCTGCCAGTCACAGGTCTTTGTAACTGCAAGGGAGATAAAAAATCTTTTAACCACATTTGTTTACCAAGAACTCCATTAAAACATTTACAAATGGGACAGGAGAGGGCCAACATGTCCAGCAGTTTCTGAAGCTCCACGTCTGCGGTTACTTTCAGGTAGTCAAAGAAACGTTGATGTCCGGTCAGCAGAGCTTGTTGACCAGGCAAGACTTCAGTTTTGTGAAGCATCTCCTTCACCAAAGAGTTCTCTTCTACGTGTTTCATAAACATTTCTTTGTACGCCTGGAACCTCTCGGGATATACCCTCCAGTTGATCACCATGCCATGCTCGTAGATGGATAATAAAATATTATGACTATCATCGCTCATGTGTTTATTTATACTAGCCCCTAAGTCCACCATGGTTTGAAGGTCACGGTCCATCAATTCAGCACCTCTGTATTGGTCTGCGAAATGTCCCAGTGAAAATCGGCAATGAAAAATTCCTAAGTTTATTTTCAGCCTGTAGTCATTGCTCTTGTAAATAGTTTTCAGGATTTCCTCCGCCTTCAGAGCTGAGTTGTACGCTTCCTCAAACTTTCCACTGCAAGTCAAAACAAGAATAACATTTAAAAAAAAATTTTTTTTTAAAGACAATACCTCCATAATGAAACATGAAATAAATAAAATATTTTTAAAATAAATTTAAATATTTTTTTTAGCTCAAATTGGGTATCAAAAGCGTGATGTTTATACCTTCAGCGTCTTCATCGAATGATTCTACCAATTATGGCAGTGGGCATTGTATAAGAAGCCAAGTATTTACTGGAACTTTTATTACACGTAGAACTCTGAAGATCTATTTTAGATTCTAGAATCTAGACGTTATCTATATTAGATTTGCGTAAAAATATAAGTAAAGCTTAGATAATCTATCAATAAACTAAACGCAACTTTAAATTTAATAAGCAACTGTTGTCGTTTTTTCTTTAATAATTCCAATGATATAGATCTAGGCCTTTAAATCAAGACTTAGAAGATAATGCGCAAAATTTTCCTGAACATTAATTTATTCAACTCTTGAATCAATATTGCCTTACATTCAGAAATTCCCGATGGTTCTTTCAAAGCATATGTTGGCTCTAGATCTAAGTCTAGTACTCAAGCCAAATTTACATTTTTTTTTTTACTTTAAAAATTATTTCCAACGTGGCCAACGAGATAGTTATTCTTTTCTCAGCGATATAGATCAACTGTTACATTTCTAGAAAATACGTTAGAGCCATTTTTTTAGGTCAGCGTTCAGGTTTCGCCCACCCGACTTCCATGAAGTTATGACTTGAATAGAGGCATAGAAAAAAAAATGTAGATCTTTATTTTTAAACAAAGATCAAATTTAAATGATAACATTCACGAAACCTTTGAAAATGTGTACAATAAAAAAAAATTACCAGCATTAGCCTTTCAGTAACTGTTGCATTAAACCTTTACGAGTTGCAATTAGAAGTTGTTAAATTATGTAGCTTTACAAAGTGACTAGAAAACTGACAATCATTTAAATATGTTTTTAATTTAACGATGTAAAAATTAAATGTCAAAAACAAAATAATTCAATTGATCCCGTTTAGAGGGCTAGATAACTTTAATTAAGGTATTAAGTTAAATAAAAACATGAAATAGTCAGAGAGTAATAATAAACTAAAACAAAAACAGAATTATCATTTCTTATTATTTACTAGAATTGACAAGAATTTGCAGTTAGCTTTTTTTGAAAATAATGTAATGATTTCAAAGCACTCACAGCTTGATCTTAATGTCCGACAAGCTGGCCAGGGTCAAGGCTGTATTGTAATGGTACCAACAACCTTCTCGCAATATTGTAAGAGCCTTCTGAAGATCGCCTTCAGCACCAACTGAAATCAGACCAAATACTATATAGCAGAGCAGTGGTTCCCAAACTTTTTCCTTAACGGAACACTTCGCACAATCTGGGTATTTACTGGAACACTTTGCTTATTTTTTAAGAGAGGTTAATTCACACGTGACCTACGTGTAATTATTCCAGTGGTTCTCGGAACACTAGGGTTTAGCGAACACAGTTTTGGAAATACCGTTTGCATTATGATGTTCTGTTGATAACTAAAAACATGATCAAAAACTAAATTTAGAACAACAATTGTATTTACTTTTCAGTGGTTTTCATGCCTCATATAAACAGGGACAATATGTTGCCAAATTTACGATTTTTTTTATTTCACTGCCCCATCTTATCTCACCTGTCCCTTGACTTTCGTATAACGGGTGCTGTGACAGTTGGCCGAACTGAAGTCCTCTACTCTTTCCACAGCAGAATATTAAACGAGGCAGGCCTATTCTTTCAGGTTGTTCAGCTTTTTATTTGGACGAATCCCTCTCTTCGTGTTTCTAGGTATTCTATTAAAGCTGGATTTTGTATCTCGAGAAATTAAAGGCTACAAACCGGAAAGGACAGTGTCACAGGCCAATCAAGTAAAAAAATATTTTACTTTGACAAACATAAAGAAAAAGAACTGCACTTAGAACAGGGAGTGATGTTCTATGTCAACAGACTTTCTTCATAAAGTCAATCGGCAGAAGCACCTATTGCACTAAACACAGCATTAAGTTTGAGTGACTTTATACAGGTGATTATAAACTTTGCATATGAACTACGAGTCTACGTTTACTATTCTCTTTTTAAGCACTTTAAGACTTTAAGATAATGTTGTTGCGTTTTAATAAGAATTGTTTATTATTTAAAGCTTGATTAGGACATAATAGATTTTGTTGACATTTTCTTCAAAAACATAATTCACAAAATGAACCTACTTCAGTTTACTGGTCCTCACCAACAGCTACTTGATTCATGTTTTGTTAGGTACAATAAATAATAATTGTGTAAAGTCTCCTATATAGCTATATCTTCTTAGAGTTCCACTTTCAAACTTGGTGGTCTATAGGGCAGATGATGTCAAGGCCATCTGTTTCTTGGGCCTACGGTTAACGAGCAGGGTGCCGTGTGGCAAGCACAACGACCTTGACTTTTCCCCAACTAATGTCAGGTACCCATTAAAGCTGTGTGGACTCAGAGGCGCCTTAAGATCCCAAAATAAAAATTTTTAGTCTTCACCAGGATTCGAACCCGGAGCCCCGGTTCGGAATCTATACTTACGGATTAATTTCCCTTTTGGTATAAAAAAAATATTTAATTATCAGTAATTCATTGACTTATTGATTTTTTTTGTTCTTGTATTGATTGGTGGTTTAGGTACAACAAATAATTGTGTCAAGTCTCAACTTGATCCAAAACAGGGTGTGGTACAACAAATAATTGTGTCAAGTCTCAACTTGATCCAAAACAGGGTGTGGTACAACAAATAATTGTGTCAAGTCTCAACTTGATCCAAAACAGGGTGTAGTACAACAAATAATTGTGTCAAGTCTCAACTTGATCCAAAACAGGGTGTAGTACAACAAATAATTGTGTCAAGTCTCAACTTGATCCAAAACAGGATGTGGTACAACAAATAATTGTGTCAAGTCTCAACTTGATCCAAAACAGGGTGTGGTACAACAAATAATTGTGTCAAGTCTCAACTTGATCCAAAACAGGGTGTGGTACAACAAATAATTGTGTCAAGTCTCAACTTGATCCAAAACAGGGTGTGGTACAACAAATAATTGTGTCAAGTCTCAACTTGATCCAAAACAGGGTGTGGTACAAAAAATAATTGTGTCAAGTCTCAACTTGATCCAAAACAGGGTGTGGTACAACAAATAATTGTGTCAAGTCTCAACTTGATCCAAAACAGGGTGTAGTACAACAAATAATTGTATCAAGTCTCAACTTGATCCAAAACAGGGTGTAGTACAACAAATAATTGTGTCAAGTCTCAACTTGATCCAAAACAGGGTGTAGTACAACAAATAATTGTGTCAAGTCTCAACTTGATCCAAAACAGGGTGTAGTACAACAAATAATTGTGTCAAGTCTCAACTTGATCCAAAACAGGGTGTGCTAAAAATAACATTTCCAAAATTTGTACAAGACAGAGTTGATCTAATCTTTGTAAAAATGTGTGGGTATAAAAGAAGTGTGTACCTAAATCTCCTAGACTAAGTTTGATCATTCCAACATTGTTCAGCGTGACCACCATCAACTGGGGGTTGATCTTCACCAGCATAGAGCGGTGTTGTAATGACTTGGTGTACCATTTGAGTGCCTCTTTCAGATCCTTGTAACCTGAGAGGAACAGACATTGTACATTAGGAAACGAGACGGAACATAGAGCAGTGAGATTTATAGCAAACGAATATTCACACATGACTAGTACCACTAGTGAAATCACTAAATTTAGAGACACTTCAAGTCAGAAGACTAAACTGTAGAATAGCATAATTATATAAAACACTAAAAATAAGACTTATCTTCGAGTCCGAAGATTAAAGAGGAATGCAGTAATTCCCGTGGCTACACAGCCCCAGCTGTGACCTACATATTTTGCCACACCAACGCAGGCATAACAATTGTCAGCCGGTGGTCGCTTTAGATTTTCTGTCTACGTTTGTCCTCGGCAGCGGATTTTCTTTTGGTCTCAAATGTGTATTCGCTTGTATGCGACCTCCAGCTGTCTCGTTCTGAAGCCGCATGCTGCCAAGTGCTATCTTCTATGTCAGTTAAACACTAAACCATAACTTACACATACAAAAGCTAAATCTAGTAGAATACCCAGCAAGAACATGATGATAAAATAAAAGCGCACGATAAAGGGACATTTCTTATTGCATATGCTGGGACTAATTCGTACAAGTGCTCTTACTTCTTCAGTGTCTTTTATGAGAGCACGGAACGTGATGTCAGGAAAACTAATTAGCACATGGATACGAGTAGAACGTAATTATCTTCTTTTTTTTCACGGATTGTCTGTCATTTTTAAGACAAATTGGTCTTTCTATTGGGTCTCAAATGTGTGTCCCGCAGCCATTATGAGAGCTCTCCAATATCGTAATTAGAAGCCTAACAGGACACGTAATAAGTTGACCTACCTCTCTGTAATGCAAGGCCAATGTTTGACCTACCTCTCTGTAATGCAAGGCCAATGTTTGACCTACCTCTCTGTAATGCAAGGCCAATGTTTGACCTACCTCTCTGTAATGCAAGGCCAATGTTTGACCTACTTCTCTGTAATGCAAGGCCAATGTTTGACCTACCTCTCTGTAATGCAAGGCCAATGTTTGACCTACCTCTCTATAATGCAAGGCCAATGTTTGACCTACCTCTCTGTAATACAAGGCCAATGTTTGACCAACCTCTCTGTAATGCAAGGCCAATGTTTGACCTACCTCTCTGTAATGCAAGGCCAATGTTTGACCTATCTCTCTGTAATGCAAGGCCAATGTTTGACCTACCTCTCTATAATGCAAGGCCAATGTTTGACCTACCTCTCTGTAATGCAAGGCCAATGTTTGACCTACCTCTCTGTTATGCAAGGCCAATGTTTGACCTACCTCTCTAAAATGCAAGGCCAATGTTTGACCTACCTCTCTATAATGCAAGGCCAATGTTTGACCTACCTCTCTAAAATGCAAGGCCAATGTTTGACCTACCTCTCTGAAATGCAAGGCCAATGTTATTCAACAAAACATCAAGGTCAGGATGATAGTCAATTCTGTCGTGAATGTTTGAGCTTAGAGCAAAGAGTTGTTTCAATGCTGTTTCATTGTCGCCTTGAAAAACAAAAAAAACAAAACAAGGCAAATAAAAAGAAAGCTAATATTAATGTGTATAAATTAGTTTGGATCAGTCATGTCATTAAATGTGTAATAGACCTAGACTAACAATAATAAATCTGTGAGATTAGATAGAAATATTTTTTTACCAATTATTTTTGCTTTGCGCAATTTCATGCTTTTAACTTTTTCAATGCGTTATGATCCTATCACTTGCCGAGACCAGTAGGAAAGGGTGAGAAAGAACTGGGTCTCTGGGCGATCGCTTGAATTCAAACTTCTGGTCTAAAGCCTTCTCAAGCCAACGCGATAACCAGTCTGCTAGCGAAGAGTCAATGAACATGGAAGTTGTATCTATTGTTTCTATTTCATGTTTGTGCTCACTAAGCCTAAAATGGCAGCCTAATATAATGAGGACTAATTCAGTTAATACCAAAACTTCAGTCAAAGCTATATCTTTCCCTTGTTTGAAATACCAAACAGAATAATTTATTACTAATAGTTAACTAATTTTTTTTTATTGATTTTTTCGTTGTCAGGTCAAAGAAATAATTATGCCAAATTTCAACTTGATCCGAGATTAGGTGTCGGAGAAATAACGTGTACAAACTTTAGGCCTGACAGACAAAGTGAGTTGATATAAGCTTTGTAAAAACCAAACAGAACTTAAGTGTCTATGTTTTTAAATATAAAGTCTAACTATTCGTTTTTTATTGCTAATAAAAGTAAAGTTTTTCCTTGCAGACCTTAAGATCTATGGTCATCTGTTTCTATGGTAACGACCTGCCGCCTTTACTTTCCCCAACTAACTAAGTCAGGTACCCATCAAGACTCAGGGGTACCCTAAGACTCCCGAAACTCAAAATCCCAGGCTTCACCGAGATTCAAACCCAGTACCCCAGGTTTGGAAGCCAATCGCTTAAGCACTCAGCCACCGTGCCCCATAGCTGATGTAGCTGTATTGTTTTAAAATTGATAAAACAAGGAGAAGGAAAACTGAAAATTATTACAGTATAGCGGGGACATCAATTAAAGATGGCAGCCTGGTACCAGGGCCTGATTTAGGGGAGAGCAAGCGGGGCTACTGCCCCGGAGCCTCTACAAAAGAGGGGCCCCCACCAATAGAGAAATAAAATGTCCGAATTTCGACGGGTAAACACCTTGTACGTTTATTTTCTAAACATTTGTTTTCGCATTTTACCGACAACACTGTCGTGGTTAGGAAGTGTCCATTTAGTAGCGTGCTAGTAATCTAAAACTAAAGCTCAGGATATACTGCTGTGCTTCATACCAGGTCCATTTAGTAGCGTGCTAGTAATCTAGAAATAAAGCTCAGGATATACTGCTATGCTTCATACCAGGCCCATACTCTCCACTAAATCCAAAATATGCATTTTTGGGGGACTAATATATGCATATCAACATTACAATCTTCATTTAAACCTAGAGGTCAAGGTTACCTGTAAATATCATAGGAATAGTCTCATAGATTTCTCCAATGATGTCATCCTCCTCGGCTTGCAGAAACGAAACAGAAAGAATTTCGTAGTCGTCTGGAGACATTGGAAGGAATCCCTGCACCGCTTTGGCTTTCTCGAAATATCTGATTAGAATAAGTGTATTCTTAGTAACAACGTTTGTTTTCAATGGTTGCTTTTTACAAGGAATATTTTCACTTTTTTAATTCATTTAAAAAAACAAATTCTAAGTTTCTAGCGTCCTCTTTTCAGATCTTGTGATATTTAAAATGGATGATGTAAAGGTCATTGCAGAAGTCTATGGAATGCATCAATGCAGAAAAATAAAACAAATTATGACCAATATTCAACAGGGCTTTAAAAATGACATTACTGAATGCGAAAATCTTGCTAGTGTCAGTTCTGTTAAATACCTTGAAACTATAGTTTTAGATGAAGGAACAAATCCCGAGATACTGGCCAGAATAGCACAGTCCACAACAATCTGGAAAGACTGAAATCAGAATGATGTGCTCCTTGGTCACGTCCACGTTCGTATATGCTTACGTATCTTGGATGCTAGCTGCAGAATCTGCAGAAAGGAGGATCTTGTCAATGGAATGGAGATGCTTTAGAAGGATTCTAAGAAAGACCGCTTCCCAAACGAAGAGATTAGAGACAGGATCACAACGGCAATTAGGCATCACGATGACCTGCTAACTACTGTCGAAAAAAGCAAAGTAAAACTTTATGGCCATTTCAGCATGTCCTCAGAGCTCACTCAGAACTTTGTTTGAGGGAACAGTACCAGGAAAAAGAAGAAGAGGCAGACAGAGAAAGCGATGGGAGGACAACATACAATGAACAAGCCTGTCATCGAAAGAGGCAAAATATTGATCGAAGTGGAGAAAGACTGTAGACGCATCCTGTGTGGTGCCTCAACGATTCAACAGAATAAGGGATAGGTGAATGTGTAAAGGTATGTTATTTGACTGCATAAGTCAAGTAGTTTGGTGTAAATTTAAAATAAAGAAAGTCAATGTGGAATCTTAACCAGGGCCGGACTTAGGCCACTGCAACATATGCGGCCGCAGTGGGCTCTGCACTCATAGGCCCCGCGCGAATTCTAGGTGTAAAGTATTAAAATAAACCATTTTAACTTAACTAAAGGGGTTTCTGGAATTCTCCTGAAATTGTAAAATATACGAACAAGTCATGAAAATCTCCTGAAATTTTTAAAAATCTTCTGAAAACTGATGAAAATCTCAAAATCTAAAAAGCAGATCTGAATATTTATCGGCTTTTTGTTGAAAAACTACTATCTGCTGTAGATGGCTCGTAAAGTTAATGTGACAGTGGTTTTTTATTTGTAAAGTATGAATAAAATGCAAAGACGAATTTATTTTCTAATACAAAATCTTAATTTTCACTAATTATCCTTATCACTACCCAGAATAGGCCCCTCGCAATCCGTTTCGCATAGGGCCCCGCAATCTGAAGGACTTAACAGATCAATATGGAATATTAACAAGTCAATGTGGAATCATAACAAGTCAATTTGGAATCTTAACAAGTCAATGTGGAATCTTAACAATTGAATGTGGAATCTTAACAAGTCAATGTGGAATCTTAACAATTGAATGTGGAGTCTTAACAAGTCAATGTGGAATGTTAACATGTCAATGTCCTCTGTTTGCACCAAGGCCCGTTGTCTCGCTATACTTCGTCACGTGTCTGATTATAAAATTGTACATTTCTCTTAAAGCAACAGAAAAATATTTACTTTGTAGACTCCGGATATCTTGAAATTCTGTAAAGGATAATTGCTTTGCGTCTCAGAGTCCACTTGTAGAAGAAAGTTGGACCATAAACTTTGAGCGTGTCTAGGGCAGAGTTCAAGTACTCCAAGGCTAATGGGAAATTAATTCCTGACAAGCCAAACAGAAAAAATATATATCTTTATTAAAAGAATAACAAAGCTTATCTACCAATAATGTACACGTTATTTCCTTGTTCGATATCAAACTAAATAATTAATTACCAATAATTACTTGACTAATTGAGTATTTTTGTTTATTGACTTATTTTTGTTTAGTACAATAAATAATTGTTTAAAGTATCAACTTGATCGGATAATGTGTGAGTGAGAATTAGCGTATACAATTAAGGGAACTAAGCCCAACAAATTTAGCCATATCTTAGAATACTGAAGAAGTAGTTTCCCTTTTTTATATTAAACAAAATAATGAATTACCAGAAAAATTGTCAAACTGGTTACTTTTTTTTTATTCATTCAAGTTTTGCTTATGTCAAGAAATAATTTTGCGAAGCTTCAGCTTGATCCGAGAATGACTTGGGTTATAATTTACAATACCTGCTCCGGAAGCTGTAATGTGTCCAAGGCAAGCTTCCATGACGGCGGATTCTCTTGGACTGCCATAAAGGTGCGTAGTTCTGTAGAGTCCCGAGTAAAACTGCTTGGCCTCGTTTGGGTAGAGTACCATAATTAGTCTCCTTGCCGCAACAGCTACCTGTTCATCGGATTACAAGAAGCACAGGAATAATTTGTCTTTCGTTAGTTCAATGATAATTACATGAGAGATTTCCCAGAATGCTCTTAATTACCCTAAGAATGTCCTTGAATCCACCAACAAGTGCTTTATGGAAGAGACATTTTATATATGGCCATTCCATGCGTGGACATCCATAAGTCTGACCTTTGATGCCATGTTTCTGAATGTTGGTCTCGGCTTTTATGAAGACGTGCCCAAGAAACTGTGTGTAACTAAAACATAAGGTCATTACATTTTCAATTAAATTTTATTTTACAAATAATAGAACTTACATACTTAGAACTCATAAGTCTCTGATGATAGTTAAAAAGGTAGATAATATTGTGAGTCAGTCACTAAACCTCTGCTCTGACAAAGGTGGCTGTTTAATGTAGAACATTACAATGCAGAGGTTTTATAAGATACCTGTTAGTTTTAGACAAACTTTCTTGTTGATTGACTGGACAATCTAGGCTGCATTTGTACAGGGCAAAAGGGTGGACGAAGAGTAGATTCGACTGGTCAATTTCTTCGATCACTAAGTTGGTCAACAAATTAAAGTAACTGTCGGCTCCCTTTTCTACTTGATTGAGTAAGTGTTCAATCAGATCTGCATAAAAAAAAACAATGATATACAAGCTCAATCTATCTCTGCCTGACACACTTAAGTTATGTTTCTTCATCTCACTCTGTCTCCGTCTCTCTCTTTATCTCTCTCCCACTCTCCCTCTATATCTCTCCCTCATTGCCTCTCTATCTATATTTTAATCTCCCTCTCTCTCTCTTTTCTTTTCTCTCTCTCTCTCTCTTTCTATTTCTCTCTCTCTCACTCCCACCGTACTGCCGTACTAAACTCTATTGTCTCCTAACTCATCCTGGACTCGTGCTGCTTCACTGACTCCACGGTTGACTAACAGTCCCCGTTTCCTCGCTGTCCTGCACTGAACTGCCTTACATACTTTGTCTCTGGTCCACGAAGGCTTCCGATCACATGACGATAACACGGGTAACATTTGATTGTACTATTACTGTCCCTTGATCGACACAGTTGACTTCCATGCAACATGTGACATGTCACGTGTGTCAGTTGGTCACAAACAAAACCGATCACTCCGCCATTGATAAATTCATGTATTTATTCACGTGTTCATGTATTCATGTGTTGTTTTTTTTTTTTTTTTTTTTTGTGAGTTGAAAGGTTGTCGACGTAGCAGAGGTGCCCATGGGAAACGCTTTAAAGACCAGCTTAGGCGCCAACTTGCTTCAACTGACATAGAAGAGAGTATCTGGTTGCATGCGGCTTCAGTACGAGACAGCTGGAGGGCACTTACAAAGGTCCGGAATACACATTTGAGACCAAAAGAAAATCCGCTGCCGAGGAAAATCTAAATCGACCACCGGTGGACAATGGTTATATCTGCGCTGGATGTGGCGAAATATGTAGATCGCAGCTGGGGCTGTGTAGCCACGGAAAATACTTTATTTCTAATTGGTCTTCAGAGAAGTCTTATTGTTATTCTTCTTGCCTTCATGTAACTATGTAACACGCTCCAATGCTGCATGAGATTTGATGTCCATGACAGCATTTCATACAAAAACAAAACATTTCATACAAAAACAAAACATTTCATCTTAAAATTGTCTAGACGTCGCTGCTACACAAGTCCATAGCTTGAGAAAGATTTCAAAAAGTCAGAGTAAGTTAAACCATGGAACAATGCGAGAATGGCGGAATCACATTCTCAACGTTGTTGCTGAATAATAAGCAGATTGAAAGTTGAAAGCTAAAACAAGAACATATTTTTTTTTTAAATTTAAAAACAAAACTTTTCTAAAGGACGGCATCGAATGTTTATAGCCATATATATCTCAATACTGTAAGATTTAAATCCTTTTTCGATTTCAAACAAAACTAATTATTTAACACTATTAAATTAATTAATTTTAAAAAAATGTATTCATGTTTCTTAAGACCAATAAATAATAGAGCAAAGTTTCAGCTTGGTCCAAGAATGGTAAGTGTTGAACACTGGACAGGAACCAGCACAGACAGAGTATCTTGATATAACTTTGTAACAATGTTTGAATTAATTAAAATAATAATATCTATGATCATTTGTATTTAAAAATTTAATACCTTTTTGTTCTTGACTTGACGTGTACGGGCTACATTACAATCGTGTCCCTTCACCCTGAGGATAGAGGGTGTGTAGTAGGATAGGTCAATATTGGCTTACCTTTATCGTAGGGGTTCCAACCCACACTGTTGATCGATGCAATGAGCTCCAGCTCATATTTTGTCAACCAGCTGAATGTTTCAATGACTCTTGTATCAAATAACTTTGAGTAGAACTTTATGTCCCTAGTTATTAAGAGCTCCAATGTTTCAGGCCAGAACACATTCTGTGAAATATATCTGACAGCCAGCTGAACTATAGCCCATGGGAGACAGAGATATCGTTGACATATGTAGACATACGGGATAACATCCACTCCTGGAGCGTATTGTTTTAATAGATGTATGATATCCACTGGATCAATCAACATTCCAACATTAACTAGAGAAGTCCTGTATCCACTTAGAGAGAATCTTTTATAGGTGCTGAATACCAGGTGAAAGTTGAGATCAGTGCACTGAAGCGTGGTAACTATCTCCCCAAGGAAGGACAAGAAGGAATGACTGCTTCCATTGGCATGAAAACTCTCACACTTGTGGAAGACAAAAATATGTCTACAGCGTTTAAATGTACAGACAAGTTTCTTGATTTGCTGTAAGATGTATTGCATATCAAAAGAGTTTCCCAGGTCAACATTTGAAGTCTGATCTTTGTTAGGGTATAGAGCTTGGATAATTTGATTGAAGAGGTCTTGAAGTGTGTAGATATGCTTACACCAAATATCATGACATTTTGTTTCTCTACCACGGGCTTCAGCTGCTATCTCTTGAACTACCTGTGATATACATTTATTTTATAACCTGGTCATTTATTATAAGACTAAAGTAACATAAATACCTTCCTTGCTAAAGAATACCTCTACTAAATCAATATATGTCATGGGCGTATCCGGGGGGGGGGGGGGGTTGGGGTTCAACCCCCCCCCCCGAATGAAATCCGGGGGGGGGGGGGGGGAGACGGACGCCTGACTGATTTTTTGCATTGATTTTGTTTATTTTAGGTGAGATTTTAATACTAAACCATCACTTGCCCCAGCGCAGCCAAGGGGGTTATGAATTTAAAACCCTTAGCAGGGGGTTTGCAGTCGAATTCCCCTCTTCTATAAAACAAAACAAAAAAAATGTAAATGACTATCCCCAAATTCCAAGAGCATAGCTAAGGAAGGTTTTGATTTTAAAACCCCCTCCGAAATTTACTATAAAGCCCTCTCTTCAATATAAAAAAGCAAATTACACACTGAGAAGGCTATGAGCGTAGCCAAATGGGATTAGAGTTTAAACCCCACTTCAGCGGGGTTTAAAGCTAAGAAATACCTCTTCAATATAAAAAAAAGCAAACTACACACTAAAAAATCTTTGAGAGTAACCAAAGGGGTTTTAAGTTTAAACTCCCCTTCAGCGGGGTTTGAAGCAAAAAAAAAATCCTTTTCTGAAAAAAAAAAAAAGCAAATTACACACTCAAAATGCTATGAGCGTAGTCAAAGAGGGTTTTGAGTTTAAATCCCACTTCATCGGGGTTTGATGCTAAAAATACCTCTTCAATGTAAAAAAAAATGTAAATTGCACACTAAAACTCTATGAGCTTAGCCAAGCCAAAAGGGAGTTTTGAGTTTAAATCCTTTATTCCAGATGTTTTTTTTAGTTTAAAACCACCCCAGATATTTTTGAGTTTAAAATCCCCCTATAGAGAGTTTTAAGGTTGAAAGCCCCCTCTTCAATATTATTCTAAACTAAATTACACTCACCAAATTCTATGAGCGTAGCTAAATAGGGTTAAAAAAATCTCCAGAGATATATTAGTTTAAAACCCCACAACAGATGATTTTAACGATAAAACTTCCATTTTCGATATAAAATCTAAAGCAAACTACAGTCACCTAATTCCAAGAGCGTAGCCAAATAGGTTACAAAATTTCTACCAGTGGCTGGACTCCATTAATAAAGTGCAGTGGATAGTCATCTGCCGAAATTGATAAAGACTAAATGTGCCTCAACAAAGATGGCTAAGACGGATTTTAGGAGTCAGTTATATAGATCGGGTCTCAATCAAGGAAGGGCTATGCCGAACTGGGAGTCGACCCTATAGTGATAGAGCGTCGCATGAGGTTTGCGGGACATGTATTCCGACAATGTGAATTACGCATAATAAGAGTTGCAATGACATGGAGACCATTACGAGAAAATTGCAAACAGGAACATCCTAGTACAACTTTACGCCACACTTTCATAGAGGTCCTCAGAGCAGGTGGGAAGAGGCTTCAGACATTGCCAGTGGCAGATTTTTGTGGAAACATCTTGCCGCCCAATGAGCCCAATGGCGCGGGAGGATCTAAGTGAGAATAGCACAGGTTTTGAAATAAAACTTTTTAATAGCAGAATAATGCACTGTAGATACATCAGAATATGCATTTTTGAGGCTTTCAATGCCGGATTTAGTGCTTGGCGACGGGGCTTCGCTCCCCCAGATCCCATTGCTGACAAGGGAGGGGAGTCTACAAATTTTCCACTAACTCCAGGAAGAACCTATTCTAGGGTAAATTAAACGTGTTCCGACATAATGAAGAGTCGGAATGTAATAAAGATTAATTATATACACATACACACACATATATATATATAAATATTTTTTTCCGCGCGGGGGGGGGGGAGAAAAAATATCCCCCAAACCCCCCCCCCCCGAAAAAAAATCCTGGCTACGCCCATGATATACGTAATATTGTTTTTTACCTTCTAGTTAAAGAGATTTCCAGAATCTCATTTTAATAACATGGTAAATGTCTCATTTAAGAGAAACGCAAGTGTTTTATGTATTTGCCTGCCAATTATGTATATGAATTATCCTTCTAATTATCTATATGAAATATCCTTCTAATTATCTATATGAAATATATTTCTAATTATCTATATGAAATATCCTTCTTATTATCTTATGAAATATCCTTCTAATTATATATATGAAATATCCCTCTAATTATCTATCTATCTCCATATATATATATATATATATATATATTTATAATATCCTTCTTATTAGCTATATGAAATATCCTTCTAATTATCTATCTACATATATATATATATATATATATATATATATATATATATATATATATATATATATATATATGTATATATATATATATATATATATATATATATATATATATATATATATATATGTTACGTCTTCATATTTGATGACACTCTTTAGACATGAAAACGACAAAGCAAACAGGAAATACCTTCTTGTTCATATTCCTCCATTTTGGTTTCTTCTCTCCTTTCAACACGCAATCGCACCATTTCACATTTACACTAAGATGCGCACGTACCCCCCCCCCCCCCCTGTTCAACAAGTTCGATGCACATCGAACGTCCAAAATACAAATCACTGAATATATTATCAGACTATCCAAGTTTAAAAAAAATATGTAACATATAAAACCATAATGTAATAACCAAACAAAATCAAACACAATGTCATGTTTATACCAATACAATTCCAGAATGGAATAGCAATTATATTCATCACAATAATAACTGTTATTATGAGCAATTGAAACAACTTCTGTTAACATATATCTATAAGTAATCATATTTCTATTAATGATTTGCTAAATAGATTTGTATCACATTTAATTCATACAACTCCCCACTCATAATTTTATGCCTGTACAAAACACCCTCATTCTAGCCGCAATCAAATAGTTAACAAAGTAAGTCTATCTTTCTCCGTGCATATTGTACCCCCAACAACATGACCCAGCATATAGCTAACTCACAACACTCCTAATACCATAGATTTAACCCAATGCTATTTACTTCTTAGTATCATCAGGCCTATATAATAATTCCAGTCTTGACGTTTCTGTTTATGTATTTCTACCACACAATTTCGATAATTTTCTTACAAATGTAATTTTAATAGAATAATTATAATCAAACAGAACCACACTAAATTAAATACATTGTGCAAAATCTACGTATCTACTTTCCACTACTTATATTCTTTCACACTCCCTATATAGCCTTTACTAAACTTCTATAATGTAGTATCCTTAACCTATATGCATATGTAACAACAATATCCAATTCATTACACATATATTTATTCATTGAAGAATAGAACAATAATTAGTATCCATCATTCCCACCTTTTTCTAATCATATCTATATAATTCTAACATTATTGACATGCCATCCTTTCCGCTTCCCTCCTTTGTAATGATGTCCCATTGTGATCCCAGTACCGAATGATCTAGCTGTACTGTTTTCTAGACTGCTACGATGTCCCATTGTGATCCCACTACATAATGATCTAGCTGTACTGTTGTCCAGCCTGCTATGATGTCCCATTGTGATCCCACTACATAATGATCTAGCTGTACTGTTGTCCAGCCTGCTATGATGTCCCATTGTGATCCCACTACATAATGATCTAGCTGTACTGTTGTCCAGCCTGCTATGATGTCCCATTGTGATCCCACTACATAATGATCTAGCTGTACTGTTGTCCAGCCTGCTATGATGTCCCATTGTAATCCCACTACGTAATGATCTAGCTGTACTGTTTTCTAGACTGCTATAATGTCCCATTGTGATCCCACTACATAATGATCTAGCTGTACTGTTGTCCAGCCTGCTATGATGTCCCATTGTGATCCCACTACATAATGATCTAGCTGTACTGTTGTCCAGCCTGCTATGATGTCCCATTGTGATCCCACGACATAATGATCTAGCTGTACTGTTGTCCAGCCTGCTATGATGTCCCATTGTGATCCCACTACATAATGATCTAGCTGTACTGTTGTCCAGCCTGCTATGATGTCCCATTGTGATCCCACTACATAATGATATAGCTGTACTGTTTTCTAGACTGCTACTATCCCTCTCTTTTCTCGTATACACCTCTCCACTGTTGTACCTTAATTCCTTAACTCTGCTTAACTGTAGACACTGTCTCCTAGTGTGTCCCCTTCTCCCACAATTAAAGCATACGATGTATGGATTTGTACTTCTGTATGTGGGTTTAAATCGTTTTCCCTGTACCACTGATTGCCGTACTTTACTTTGACTGGGACCCATTCCAATTGCATTGCTTTCTACCTTATCTGTTAATTCTTTTTTCTCGTGCTCTCTGCTACCCATGTCGTCTAATGTATGGGATCTTATGTCTTCTTCCACATCCCCATTTCTACATCGAGTAGACTTTATCCCATAATATTTCTTCCAATTCTCAATCTCCCTTACTGAACATATTTTCACCCCATGAATGTTCCCATTAATTAAATCTATCTCACCCTGGTCTACAACACAAGCTTCTACTGTCCCCTTAACATAAGGTGTGTCTATACTAACTTTAGCTATCGGTAATTGAACAATATTCCCATTAAACATAACACACTTCCTAGATTCGCCTGTATATTCATGGTCTTCCACTAATTTCTTGTTCACTCCAATAATAGTGCTCCCTGTATCCCTGATGGTCTTGGCTTCCTTGTTTCCTACAAATGTCTGAAAAATCTCCAATGTTCCAGTATCTGATGACAATGATAAGCCTTGCTCTATTCTATCTTTCTCCCAGTCCTTTCTTTCCTGTCTGTTCCCTTGATATCTTCCGTTGCGGCTATCATATTGTCTTTCATATGTACCACGTCTATAATGTCTGTCCTGTGTCTCCCTTGTTCTGTGAGAGTTATTCTGTGTCTCACATGTTCTGTTAAAGGCAACTATTTCTTCTATATCACTGCCTCTAGATAATTTCGTCTCGGGATGTGCCACTTTATAAGCCCTTATCAGTCTTACTATGTCTTATATGGATTTCGGTTTCCTCTCCAACAGAAATATTTTTAATTCCTCCTGACACTCGTACATCACTTTGTCCAGCATGAGAAATGTCTTAAGACTGTCAAAGGTTTTTTCTACCTCAGCGGTTTCTATCCAGTTATCGAAATGGCTGCTCATTTTGTCCAAGAAGGTCTGCGGGTCATCCTCTGGTTCTATCTCACAATTAACAATCTGTTGGCGATAGAAAGCTTCTGTTTTCCCGAAAGTTCGAAGTAGTTGTTCTTTCACAATGCTGTAGTTACCCTGGTTCATACATATTTTTGAAGGCACCTCCGCTGTAAATGATCTCGACAATAAGAATGTCCATTTGTCTTCAGGGTACTCCAGTTCTCTCATTTCTATTTCGAACTTTTTCAAAAAAATGTCTATGTCCATTTTGTCTTCGTTGAATATCAAACCTTTCTATTTTGCAGTTTATTCCCTGTAGAGTCACTCTTTCTTTTATCATTCTCTTTTCTTTGGTCTGTTTTTAACTTTTTCTATTCAGTCTCTTTTTCAAACGCTAATCTTTCTCTTTCAATGGCAACTCATTCATTTTTCTTTTCCCTTTCAATTGCTCCTTCTCCTTTTCTCTTTCTCTTTTGTCTTCCTTATCTAATCTCTCCTTTTCTTTGTCTCTTTCCATCGCTAATCTCTCCTTTTCTTTGTCTCTTTCCATCGCTAATCTCTCCTTTTCTTTGTCTCTTTCCATCGCTAATCTCTCCTTTTCTTTGTCTCTTTCCATCGCTAATCTCTCCTTTTCTTTGTCTCTTTCCATCGCTAATCTCTCCTTTTCTTTGTCTCTTTCCATCGCTAATCTCTCCCTCTCCATTAACCTTTCTTGTACGTATTTTCTTAGTTCTGCCCCTTCAAGCTCCAACAACCTTCCCTCTTCCTTCAACGCTACCTCAGCCTTGTCCGCCATCATGGGCGTAGCCAGGGGGGGGGTGGGGTTCAAAATGCCGAAATGAACCCCCCCCCCGAGTCGGAATTTAGTGACTGATTTTTTGCTTTGATTTTGTTTATTTTAGGTGAGATTTTAATACTAAACCATCACTTGCCCCAGCACAACCAAAGGGGTTTTGAGTTTAAAACCCCCTACCAGGGGGGTTAGAGTTTAAAAAACCCTACCAGGGGGGTTCGAGTTTAAAACCCCCACCAGAGGGGTTCGAGTTTAAATACCCCTACTAGGGGTTTTGAGTTTAAAACCTCCTACCAGGGGTTTTGAGTTTTAAACCCCCTACCTGGGGTTTTGCAGTTAACTCCCCCTCTTCTATAAAACAAAAAAAAAATGCAAACGAAAATCCCCTAATTCCAAGAGCACAGTTAAGGGAGATTTTGATTTTAAAACCCCGTCTAAAATTTACGATAAACCCCCTCTTTAATATAAAAAAAAAAAAGCTATTACGCACTCAAAATGTTATGAGCATAACTAAATGGGTTTTGACTCAGTTTTGAGTTTAAACCCCACTTCAGCGGGGTTTGAAGGTAAAAAATACCTCTTTATAATAAAAACAAAGCAAATTATACACTAAAAATGTTATGTGTGTAGTCAAAGCGGTTTTGAGTTTAAACTCCCCTCCAGTGGACTTTAAAGCTAAAAAGTGCCTTTTCAATATTAATAAAAGAAAATTACTCACTCTAAAATCTATGAGCGTAGTCAAAGGGGTTTTGAGTTTAAACCCCCGCCAGGGGTGTTTGAGGATAAAAAATACATCTTCAGTGTAAGAAAAAAAGCAAATTACGCACTCAAAATGCTATTAGCGTTGCCGAAAGGGATTTTGAGTTTAAACCCCCATTCAGAGGGGTTTGGTGCTAAAAATACATCTTCAATATAAAAAAAAGAAGCAAATTACACACTAAAATTATTTGAGCGTAGCCAAGCCAATCGGGGGTTTTGAGTTTAAACCCTTCTTCTACAGATGGCTTTTTTTTAAAGTTTAAAACCCCTCCAGATGGCTTTGAGTTTAAGATCCCCCTACAGAGCATTTTGAGGTGGAAAACTCCCAACAGAAGATTTTGACGATAACACGTCTCTTTTCGATATCAAATCTAAAGCAAACTACAGTCACTTCATTCCAAGACTAAAACAAGATTTTAATATAATTTCGTAGAAAAGTACTCCCTCTCCTTAAATAGACTTTACAGTCTGCGGCGTAGCAAACATGACCATGATATGTAAGACAACTTGTGCGCTGAACTAAATGCTAATGCCAGGGCCGAGCTATATGCTAATGCCAGGCTGTGTACTGACCTTGAATGACTGCAAACTGTTGTATAATACAGAATATGCATTTGAATGACTGTAGTGTATAATTCCAAGAGCGTATTCAAGAGATGTTACACATTTTTACCAGTGGCAGGACTCCATTAATAAACTGCAGTGAATAGTCATCTACCGAAATCGAAAAACACTCAATGTAGCTCAACAAAGATGGCTAAGACAGATTTTAGGAGTCAGTTATAGAGATCGGGTCTAAATCAAGGAAATCCTATGCCGAACAAGATCGGAACTTTACAAACGGTCATCAACAGTCGTCTAAGAAACTGAAACATTTTGTTGTGGCATATCAAGACATCTGGGGCATTACGTGGGATACTCGACACGGATTGTATCCACTGGCAGTACCGGAGACCAGAGTCGAAACTGGAAGAGAGGCAGTGAAATTTGCTGTAGATTTATCATATTCGGGAATCCAAGCATAGGGATCTTTCTTATCGAAGCTAAGTGCAATTTTTCTTATTAGTATATGTTTAGATTGCCCTTAGAAATAGATTTTGTCTAAATTTGGTACGTTAGCCTGAGTAAAATCAGGTGGTGCGCCTTAAACCGTCGGGAAAAGATGTAATTTAGATGAAAAGCTATGTTATAAGTTTAGGATAGTGATTGTTTTTGTTTGTGTAAACGTCATATCCGTTGTTGCTTGGTTACTTCGTGACGTTATCAATGTATGCCATATTGTCATATCCCAACCCATAGCGATAGTCTCATTTAATTATTTCATTTGTGTATATTATATCATATTATTTATTTTTATTAATTTAATTAGATCTGTTATTTTTTCACTTAATGATAGAAAGTGCAGGTAAGATTCTTTTGTTGTGAATCAGACTAAAATACATTTTTAGTTTGAGCGGTTAAAATCAAATATGATTTTGCCATGAGAATAATGCCGTAACTGGCATAGTAGTCAAACACCGTCGTCTGGCTAATTTTAGATCCACAAATTCTTGTACATTTCGTTTGTACATCTACTGATCTATACTCTAATTTTGAATAATAATTTCAAAGATGAATGAAGGTAGTACATTCTAGATATATATCTTGTTAAAGATATATTTGATACATATTGTATGGACATATTTATTTCATATGGTTAAATAGAACCATAATTGGCATACTTTCTGGATTACATTTATCTTATTATTCTTATCTACTTATCTAGACTAAGACTTCACTGTCTTCAGACACTTCAGCCATATCAAATTTGAAATTGGTCATAGTTATTCATACTCATAGTCATAGTGCTCTTAGTAACTTTAGATCTAAATGGTACTATAATATACTAGATTTAAATTTGTGTGATATTAATATACAGATTTGAATATAACTCAGACTAGATTTACACATTTACTGAATCTATTGAGACATAACACTTAAAAGTTTTGATAAAAGTGTGTAAAAACTTAAATATAACATAAGTTTAAAGTATAGCGATAACCAATATAGGCTAAATATATATATATATATATATATATATATATATATATATATAAATTTGGGTGAAAATATAATACAATGGCTACATCCTCATATGTGGACCCTAAGGAGGTTAAAGAAGCAGCTATGCAGGATGGAAAGGCCATGGAGTTAAAAGGAAAGGACTTGGCAGCTTATGTACAGCAAGTTGTGAGGGAAGAAATGGAACGTCAAGATAAAATAAGAAGGGAAAAAGGAGAGATAGAGAGACAGAAAGAAGAAAAAAGACAAGAGATAGAAAGACAAGATATGATCAAAAAGGAAGAATATGAGAAGCAAAAAGAGGACCAAGAAAGGCAAGACAAAGAGAGAGAAAAAACCAGAGAGCATGAGGCTAAAATGGAGAAGATGAGATTGGATGCAGCACAAGCCGGAGCTCAAACTGCACAGACAACTCAAGGAAATAACACAAATAATTCAAATAATGCTACTACACAAAGAAACAAGTCTAATTCGCAAACATGGCTAAAGAGGAAGATACAAAGTTTTGATGAACAGAAGGATGACATTGGTGATTTTCTGAAAAGATATGAGGCAAAAATGTCTACATTTAATATGCCAGAGGAAGAATGGTATGAAATACTGATAGACTTCGTTCATGGTCAAGCTCTAACAATATGCTAAAATCATGACCATCATATTGATGATAGCTATCAAGTCTTGAAAAGAGAGTTGTTGAATGCCTATGGTCATAATGCTACAACGTTCAGAAAGAAATACTTTGATAATGTACCATCATTAGACATAGAACCTCAAACTACCATTAATATGGAGAAAGATTTGTTCAATAAGTGGTTAAAGTTAGAAAAAGTGGGAAATTCTTATGAGGGATTAAACAAAATGTTCATTCTGTTAGATAACTTTATTAACAAGTGTGATCCCCAACTTCAGTCATTTATTAAAGAGAGAAATCCAAACTGTTTAGATGAAGTCACAGAAATAATGAGAATTTATAAGAATGCTTATCCAACTAATTCATTCTCTACTAAAGATAAGAATAAGGTTGATTTAATAGGATACACAAGTGAGAAAAAAGTCAGAAGTAATGATAGATATTCTAGAGAAACTGAAGATAGGTTTGAAAATAGAAATAGAGATAGAAATGCAAGATCAAATCTAGAGATAATCATTCTGAAGAAATAACTTGTTTCAATTGCCATAAGAAAGGTCACAAAGTTTCCCATTGCAAAAAACCAACATACTATAGAACAAATGATACGAACTCATATAGAGATAGAAATCAAAACAGAAGTAGTAGTAAACATAGAGATAGGAATCAAACAAGTAGAGTTTACTATAGCAATGAAAATCAGGATAGAGATTATAGTGATGAGGATAGTGATATTGAACAACTAAATTATGGCAACACTATAGAAGAAATTAACATGGTTGAGGGAAAGAGAAATACTTTTAAACTATTCAAAGGTCTAGTAAATGGAAAATCTATAAATTTTATCAGGGACACAGCATGCACAACAATTGCAATTCATTCAAAATTTGTAGAACCATGGTGTTATTTAGGTTACATGAAAAAGGTTAGATTGTTAGATGGTAGTATTAAGAAATTTAAAGCTTGTAGAATTTTTATCAAGACACCTTTTTTCACTGGTTACTGTAATGCTGTAGCAATACCTAGTTTGACACAGGATATGTTATTGGGTAGAGGAATTAGGTCTTGTACCATGAGGGACATTGACAGATGGCAAAACAAATATGAACATTTATTGAACAGAAATACTAAACAATACAATAGACCTATGAATAACTCATACAATAGAAGAAACATGACTTGTTATTATTGTCATAAGCAAGGACATTTTGCTAGAGAATGTTGGAGTAGGTCTCATACCAATCAGAAGATAGCGAGTTCTAGTTGTAGATTTAATGGAAGAATTAACCAAAGTACAAACATATAGAATGACTATAGATCAAATGGGTACAGAACTTATGATCAACAAAATGACAGGACAAGATAGGATGTAAAATAAATAAGTATTCTGAATATGGAATCGTGATCAAGTTTAAACTTGTCTATTAAAGTTTATTTATGTATTGAGAAATAATATGAGGCAAATGAATTTTAAATTGAAATATAATGTTGATTGATCAAGTATAGGACTATAATGATGAGTATATTCTATGATGTGACATTCCATAGAATAGTAATGATATGTTTTAAACTTTTAAAGTTATAAAACAAAGGTGAAAGTACCTCTTGTACTTTATTGACATATGGATATTGATTATTGATTGATAATTTTAAATTGGTTATATGATGTCTAGACTGACATAAGGAACTGATACTTGTAAATACTATGTATATAGTACACTGCTGTTTGATATTATATGGTATTATTAATTAACATGGCACAATTGGAACGTTAGTTGAAAAGGGAAATAAGTCAATTTGATCGTTAAGTATTTGAAAGTAAGTATGGGGATATATTTGTGTCTGAATCATTTCATGTATCATTGGAAAAGGTTATGTCGATGGAAAAGGGTGAGTGGAAAAGAAAAATGGACGAAAGCTTATAAAAGGGTGGTAAGGAAAAACTTATTGAATGTGGAGATAAAGTTTATAATTTGTTTTTGAAATAGTATATTTTGTCAGATTACTGCCAGAGGAGAGCATTTGTGAGAGGTGATACCGTATGACGTGCCCTTGAGATGCCACATTTTCATGATGAACTGTTATTAAATGAAGATGATTTTGGAACTTTGGAAGTCTACACAGTGTAATGATATGAACATTGGCATGAACATCATGCACTGTCAAGCCAAGATGAAGATGTCAAGATTTTATGTTTGTTGTCTTCCCCATGAATTGCAAATGCCCTTGTAAGACTTGACAGTAGTAGAAAAATATTGACATTTTTTTTTCAAGGGGGGGAGGAATCTGTTAGACACCTAGTTTATAGTATTAGTTATTTAGCGACGCACCTTAGAAGACGTATATTGAACGGGACTAGTGACGTTTGGGATATTTTGGGTTAGAGACCGGAAAATCAGCGATAGAATCCTATAGGGTAAAGACGTGTTTATTTTGACAGACTTTTACTGTGGCCTTTTATTGGAATAAATATAGTATGAACTGTTCATCAGTGTTGACCACATCTCTTTACTTGTTAAATCGATCGCCTTGTTTATTCTGTATTGTTGATCAACTACACTGAATACACACGAACAATACAACTCAAACGCTTGCAGAGTAGTTAATTGAAATTCAAGTCGTCTAGAGTTGACCTCAAGACAGCGTGAACAGGTACATCACAATTTATATATATATATATATATATATATATATATGAAATATCCTTCTAATTATCTATCAATCTATCTATCTATCCATATATATATATATATTTGAATATATATATGAAATATACTTCTAATTATCTTTATGTAAGAGACCTGCTAAATATGTATAACAAAGTGCATTGCAGAGTATTTCAGAGTTATTCTAAGTATCTAAATGCAAGTGAATTCTATATGACCAATATCAATCGCCATAGTAGATCTGAACACTGACCTGTGGCGTGGCAGAGAGCTTTTTATCTCCACTGACCACATGTTGCAACGTCAAAGGTCAGTGTTCAGGCCTGCCATGACAATTGGTGTCGATATGACAGCCCCACAAATCTTAAACTCAGGATAATTTAATATTTCCTTTAATTGCTACTCTTTAAATGTGCAAGAAACACAGCGAACGTATTTTCTGTTCCATTCACAAGTTTAGTGTTAAAAGTTTACAAAGCAGAAGTGGTAACATTATCCAATAACAACTCTGATCATAGTTAGGCGTTTAGAAGTAGATAAAATTCGGTGCATCCAAGTCACATTTCACATACTTACACGAATTGCATACCTATGGCACGATGTACAAATAAACTTTTTTTTAATTGATGGTTTTAAAACAGGTATTGAAACAAAAAAATATCAAACCTGCTGAATGAGACAAGACTTTCCCACCATTGGAGGTCCAAAGACTTGTATAATATTTCCATTACATCCAGTTATAGCCATATGGATGGCTTGACGTTCTTTTGATCTGAACGGACTTTGGTCATTCATTTGAATATTGTTTTTAGCTTTAGTTCAAATTGTTTATAAAATTAAGTTGTTTTCTCTTTTTATTCTCAGGTTTGAACAAATATTGAAGACCATAATCAAACCTAGGTCTTTAGCATTCTTTCCAAAATGATGTCTCATTAGAGCAGTCAACTGTGTCAAAAAAACAAAAACAGGCAAAATATAGAAAATACTTTTTAAAAAAAAAGCGAATCTTAAATTAAGGAAAGAACCACACATTTTAAGATATATCTCAATACTGTAAGATTTATTAAACCTTTTCTTTATAAAACATAATTACTACTAAGTAATTAATAAATAAATTGGTTATTTTTTGATGATTCATGTTTAATAACTGAAAATGAATAATTGTGCAAAGTTTCAACTTCATTTGATAATGGGAAGAGGGAGAAATAGCGTGTACAAATAGTGACAGACAGAGTCAGTTGATGTACGCTTTGTAAATATGTCAGCGATGTTTTAATTATGACTTTTTTAATGTAATTATCCACATACAACATCCACACACAATATCCACACATACTATCCACATACAATATATCCAAACACAATATCTAGAATCTAGACACTATTGCAACAAAACCGCCTCTATATCTGCTGCTTTTGGGTTATGGATCGATTGCCGGTTACAAAACCAGATCGATTGCCTTGCCGACAAGACGACATTGTCTTCTATTCGTTGAGATACCAGGCTCTCACAACCTTCACACGCTAACAAGAGAGACAACTTGTTCATAGTCAGATGTTGTATCTCAACTCTCCATTGAACATGTTTACAATTTTGAACAAGTAAACGAAGTCAAATCACGTCAATTACATCCGGCATCGACTGAAAACCAGCCCTGTTCTTCTGATTCTCTAATCCAATGATTCCCAACCTAATTCGATCTACGGGCCATTTTAATTTCCAACACTGGTGTCGCCGGCTACAAGATCGAAAAGATACAAAAACTTAATAAAATTGAACTAAAACTATTTTATTTTAGACCCGAGATCTAGTTCTTACATTAATTCTTGGGATATTAGAGTTAGAAAATGGCGTCAGTTCTGTTTATGTTTTGTTGTTCTTTTTTAACAGCCACACTTTCTTTATAATACAAACATTTTGGCTAGCATGTTATCATGTCCGACCAAAAAAAAGTAAAGATCCGTTCCTTTTTTCTGGTAGATTCTATAATCTTAGTCCTATTTCATACACGCACAAATGTTAAATGCCGTGCTACCAATCCATTAAAAACAAGAGCGAGGGCCCTTACGTAGGTAAAGATACATATTCTTCATTTTTTTTTACTGGGGGGAAGTTTCTATATTTTGTGCCGAAGTTTCGGCGGGCAGGATGGAAGCACGTTGCGGTCCGGATCTGGCCCACTGGTCGTATATTGGCCATCACTGCTCTAATCAATGCTCTTTCCTCAAGTAAAAAAAAACAAAAAAAAACATGCGGACACCTTTTATATCTCCCACTTTTCTACACCTGTTGATCACGATATCCCAACAATCTTAAAAGTAATAGTCAGTTTCTCCATATAAAAATGACCGTAGGACAGAAATATACAGAGACAATAAATATTTAGCTTTAATTCTGTAAATTACAAACATTACCCTGACAATGTATCAGGCACAACGTCTATACATTCTATCTAAACACATAATATCCAGACAGACGCATTTCTGAATAAACTGGAGCCTTTGAATCAGAAAGTAGCACTTCATTCTGTAACAATCATACAAATGTAGGCCCTCATAAATCCGGAATGAATCTTAGTCTACACACTTACGTCTAGCAATAGGCAGAAGTCAAACTAAAGCATTGAGCTCAAAACAAAATAAAATGGCATGCCGTTGTATTTATTGATTGTTAATTCTCGAAATTTCAGAAATCATCCAGGCGGAACGGGCATTGCTGACGACATTAGCACACGGGCATACACGTATTTAAATAACAGTTATTTCTCGAGGTAAGAGTTTAAATGGAGGCTAAGAAAAAGGAGCTATACAATTATCAAAACGACATTTCAAATGCGTTTACTCACTTATAATAAACGTTTTGGAATAAATCTAGGCGTCGTTTGATATAGAATTTTTTTAAAATTGTTCTTAGAAAATGTGAATTTCAGATGTCTGCAAGCGAGATCTGAGTAAAAAAACAACAACTAAAGTTCCCCTTTCAGACCTTGTGGTCTATAGGGCAGATAATGTCAAGGTTATATGTTTCTGAAGAGAGATCTGAGGGCATCTATGAAAGTCAGGGGGAGGACATCGCGAGATGACTGGACACCATGGAGGCAGACTGTGGCTGCTGGTACACGAGAACGACAAGAATAAAGAGGCCTTGGACAAATAAAAGAGAGAGAAAGCCGCCCTATTAGATAGTCCTGAAACACTTGTATCACGTGCAAGAGCTTTGCCGCTCCAGAAACGACTTGTTTAAATGTATTTAAAAAACAAAAGAGCGACTTGAAGTTGAACTCGTGGGCTAACGATCAGTTAGAGTTTAGGGGTCAGTTCAGTTTGGGATCAGTTCAGTTTGTGATCAGTTAGAGCAGCGGTTCTCAACCTTTTAAGCTCGGCGACCCCTTTTTAGAATCCCCCACTCTGCCGCGAACCCCCCCCCCCCACACACACAGCAATAGAAGAATAGACAAAAACAATCCATAATATTTTCGATGGTCTTAGGCGACCCTTGGCAAATCGTCAATCGATCCCCAAGGGGTCGCGACCCGCAGGTTGAGAACCCCTGAGTTAGAGTCTAGAGATCAATTCAGTTTGGGATCAGTTCAGTTAGGGATCAATTCAGTTTGGTATCAATTAAGTTTGGGATTAGTTCAGTTTGGGATCAATTCAGTTTGGGATCAGTTCAGTTTGGTATCAATTAAGTTTGGGATCAGTTCAGTTTCGGATCAGTTCAGTTTGGGATCAGTTCAGTTATGAAGAAGGCGACTTGCTTGAGACTTTTTCGCCTGACTGATTTTGTATTTCCATGTTGGAAAGAAAATAAAAACATCTCACGAGATATAACAGTATATCTAGAAATTCAATAATGTCAGAAGTCCTTTATGGATTAGGTGGTATCAACTAGGCTTTCAACTATCCTAGTCTATTAGGCTTAAATACAATAACAATAATAATAATAGATTTCATGTCTGTGTAAATGCTGACTTAATGCTTCTAAAGGCACATAAAGGCCTCGTTCCATGTGCCAGGACAAATTTGTACAAATACTCCTTCTTCCCTAGTGTTATTAGAGCATGGAATGGGTTGCCTGAGCTGCCCAGGAAAAACAATGACTTGGCAGAATTTAGGTCATTGGTTAACATGTATGACTAGATTTACCTAGATACACTTGTAGGACGTAATCATCTTCTTTTTTGAAGTAACGTCTGTATTTTATAAGAGAAGTTACAGTCTGTTCATTAGAGGATTGCTTCTTGTGTTCTATTCAGATATCACCCCAGTAGACAAAACACACTCCCTTAAGCACTTTTTTCTTTCTTTCTCTTTCTGCTTCTTTCCCTCTTTCTTTCTTTCTTTCTCTCTCTCTCTCTCTTTCACATACTTTTTTTTCTCTCTCATTCCTTCTTTCTCTCAGACTTCATGTGTAGTTCTCTCTTTGATTGTATCTGTCTATGTGTTTCTAACTGTCAATCTGTCAATTTCTCTATCTTCCTGTTTTCCACTATCTGGTTCTCGGTGCCTTTCTCTCTTTCCCTTCTTGAATTGAAAGAAATGTATTTCTGTGGGAAAATTCATAAACATTCACGCATCTATATATATAATTCTCTTCATGGCTCAAGAGTTTGGACACCACGTAAAGAAAAGATCACTCTTTTATTTTCGCAAGTCGGACGAACTAGAGTTTACCTATGTAATTTAAGAGGCGAAAAAAAAAAGAGGGGAAAAAGCAGTATTAACTCGTAACTAAATCATCATCATCATCATAAAACTCCATTAGAGTGAGGGCTTGAGAGGCTCAAATCCTCTCTTGCAAAAGCCCTGGACAGAAACCCTACTGTCTTACGTAGTGCATAAATGTCGCCATACAGGTCGAGAATTTTTGGTTTCCCAGACCTGTGGAGATCAGCAAGTCTGGGGAAGTCAAACAGGATATGAGGCACGGCTTCCTCTTCATCTCTAAATAGCAGGGTCGGACTTAACCATTGTGACCAAAAAGTCATGGAAAGGGAACAAGTAATCTTTTCTGTATTTACCCGTCGCTAAATAGCAGGGCCGGATTTAACCATTGTGGAGCCCTATACGAAATGGATTTCGAGGGGGCCAAGTTTGGGTAGCGATACGGATAATAAGTAAAAATTAAGAGTTTGTATTAGAAAATATATTCGTCTTTGCATTTTATTCATTCTTACAACGTACAGAATGACTTTACGAGCCTTGCATGTAGCGAAGTCATACAGTATATCATACACATTCTATTTCCTACATAGATCAGGCTCAATAGCAAGAATTACCAAATGTTTCAATCTTTCTTTGAGAATTGTTGACCTCAAGTAATTCTTCCTCAGTTTGAGGTGAGAGAAGCTTTTTTCACCAGATTACACAATTACGGGTATTGCATAATGCCGTTTTTACTTATCGCGCGTGGGATTGGCATTTTCCATATGACACCCCAATATGACAATTTTTGTCTGTATATTTCATGAGATTTATATGAGTTTTCAAAAGATTTTTTAATTATTTCCGGAGATTTCCAGGACTTTCTTCGTATATTTTACACTTTGCACAAAACTTTTACAAGTTACTAGACAGATATTACCCGCTGCCCGCGGGTCTTCACTTGCGTATTGCTGATGTAGTCACTGATATAAAAAAATAATAATGTTATAAGTTTGCTACGCCGCCGGTCGATTAGTTAACTTTATTTGTGTATGCCACAAGTATCGTTGATAAAATATTTAACAAAAGTGGCAATTTTGTGCACCATATTTTCTTGTTTCACCTTTACACAGTTAGCCTTTCCCGTAGTCTATAGACAACTTCCTGTTTCAGGTTCATTTTTCTACTTAAAACTCGCTGCACACTAGAAGGCTTTGTTACAGACAATAGTTGGGAAGCTATTGTTGTCGACAAAATCAATTCAAGATCTTCTTTACTTAGACTCATTAAAGGAATTATTAGTATCCTGTTTCTGTGTTAGTAATGTTATTATTCTGGACTGAGAAACTCGGTGTCCTGTGTAAAGTGTGTTGCTGACATGGATTATGACGAATGAGCTGCGAATGAGTTAATAGAATGGAAGTAATTGAATGCTATGCAGGCCTATATATGTTGACTATATAGAAGCATTAAGTCAGCATTTACACTGACATGAAATCTATGGTGAATGTTTGTTAATGTATTTACGCCTAATATTACTGGTTCTATAATAAGTCAATAAAAACTTAAACACTTTAAAAAAAAAACAACTAAACAAATTGGACAGAAAGGCAAATACCAGCACAGCGCTGTGGAGCACTCTAGAGCAGCACAAAACACATAGAAAGTCTCTGGTCATCCACTGCACCCAAACGTCCCCGGACGTCTTGACCAAATCTTGCTTCTGGAAAAAGATGGGCTTTGTGGCGAGAGAGTCAGGTCGACGTGTTGCGCGAATCCTCCTCACTTTAGTAAAAATTTTCAGCGCAAGTCACTCAGTCATCCCTCATCATATAGTTTGTAAGGAGGGGCCGACTGGCTATTTGGGCATTTGGACTAATGCCCGGAGGGAGGCGGCATCTTAACTGTGGTCTTTAGAAAATCCCTTCTGGCCCTGGCATTATTATTTATAAAACAACATATAACAGACTTAACAGTGCAATACTAACCTAACCCAAGTTTTTGGTAACAATCAAATAGTCTTACTCTGTATACCTTACTTGTGGTGAACTATAGTCTCTTATACAAAGAATCTACTAAGTGATTAAGTGAATATAAGGCCTCTTGTTTCGAAAAGACATAGAATGTAGGTTAAAGTGAATATAGTCAGGTTATAATAAGTAATTTAAAATAATTAAGTTTTGGCCAATACAGAGATTACACACCAGCCTTCCAATAGAACAAGTAAAGTAAACACACTCATTCATGTGTTCATTTATCGATGCATTATCAAACTTGACATATTATTAGGAAGTTACATATTGATGCCCATCCTTACCATACGGATCGCAATTTTAAAGGCCGGCTCGTATGGTAATGCCAAGGACCCATTATGACACACAATCCGCCCCTGGTTCTTTAGGTCTTCTTTCAGTCTAGAAGCGACATATTAAACTTCGTCCATAGTGGTTCGATGATGACCACTTTTGTCATTCAGGGGATTAAGAGCTTTGTACTGGGGCTTTGTGCCTCCTCATGTGGCTGGTGAGACCTATGTGAGCCCGAAATGTTCGGCTGGGCAGGTTATTCCAGGTGGAACTAGTGTCATTGGCCTTGCTTTTTTACTCTGACGCTTTTTTTTCTGCCAGCGCTGTTCTATTGCCCTCTTCAATTTGTGTTTTCACAGACATGAGGCTCTACCGTGTGCTTCTGTCTCCCAGGTAACTGGGTCAATGCCGAAGCTTTGAGGGTGTCCCTGAAGCGTTTTCTTTTGTCCACCTTGTGAGCGCTTCTCTTCCCTTAATTGACCATACAGGAGTCGTTTAGGGATGAGGAGGTCTTCCATTCTGCAGATGTGGCCTACTCAACGCAGCTGGGACTGCATCAGGATTGTATGGGTGCTTTGCAAGCCCACTCTTCGAAAGACTTAAGCATCAGGTATTTTTCTTGCCATTTATCACTCAATATGTTTCAGAGACAGATCACGTGGAAGTAGTTCAGTTTTGTGCACGTATTCTTTCTATTGTCCACGTTTCTAAGACATAGAGCAATGTAGGGAGGATAGATCGATAGACCCCTAGTAGCTTTTTGTTTGTAGTGATACCTAGTCTATTCCAAACATTTTGAGATAGCCTTCCACAGGATGCACTGGCATTAGAGATACGCAAGTCAATGTCATTGTCGACCTTTCCGTTTCTGAAGAGTGGTAGGTGTATCTGTCCACTGCATTTATTTCCTGTCCAATTTATCTTAACTCTTTCTCTCCTAATTAACCCTAACAACGTTGATTTTATCACATTAAATTAAATTTAGTTTTGGTTTTAGAAACTATAATTTGTGTTGTATAGAAAGAGCATGCAGTCTCTTATAATTCTATACCAAAAGTAACGTTTTGTGATAACAAATAAAAATGTTATTGAAGTTTGATCACAACATGGTAGAATGTACAAATGTGAAAAGTAAACAATTCTGTCAGAATGTGGAAAAATAATTGCGGAGATAAAAGAGTTAATGCTTATATCAGAGTAGGCTTGACCTGGAGCAGGCAAATATAGGACTTCTGTCTTCTCTTTGAAATCAGTCAAATGCCTTGATCGGAACGTTGTAACCCATATTGTACTTCCTCCACTAGACGCAGCTGATGTGTCCAAATGTGCAGTTTTGGGATCAGCGGTGTCGCAGGTTCTGCCAGGGTATAGCACTTTGTGCTGTAAGCTAAGGGTCACAGGCTTCTGATTTCTTCAGGACTGACTCCATAAGCATGTAAAGGTATAGCTGCAGGACAATGGAAGTTAGAATTCAGAGTTTTCAAAGTGGGCAGCTAGTGGGCAGCCAGCCAAGGCTAACGAGCCCCGATCTGTCCGAAAGTAACTGGCTTAGGATCCAGATACTTGCTTTTTTTCTCCTTCTCCTGACAGTGACAACAGTTCCGGCGGACTAAATATCTGAACCAGGCTAGGAGTTGGACTGGTGGTCAGAGGCTTTCTGAGGCGCATGCCATGGAAGCCTTTAATAGGTCGTGAAGTGTTTGTATCCATTGCCACTACTGGCAAAAAAAATAATTTAAGGAACCACACATCCTTGTGAAGCGTGGTCGAGAGGCTAAGTGAGCTTGAACTTGGCTTGTCTTGGCTACCTAGAAGGGGGCTCGAGGTTCGCCACCCGACTCGGGCAGAGTTGCGTTTACTGAGCGCAGCACGGAAAACCAACTCCTAGATACCCCCTCCCCCCCCCCCCCACTGGTCCACAATGAGATTGGACCAAAGCGCTCTGGGCATGCTATAAGCATGAAAGTAGCGGTATATAAAAGCGATAATAATAATAATTCAAGAACAACTTCCGCTGGCCCCTGTGGGCTCTTGGTAGTCATTGACCCAGAGGCAACCAACTCCCTTCGCTGTATATGACTGCCTGGTCGTGTGGTATGCGCGCTGTACTGTGGTTTTGGTCGTCTTGATTATCCCGCAGCCATTCCACGTCGTCCTGCGGGAGGTTTGTGCTCCAGACTTTGATTGTCTTTAACTCTGCTGGAGCATCCAAAACATATAAAACATTGAACAAACAGAGACATGTAATCTTCTTAGTCAACCACAAGTATATGGATGTATTGTCACGTGATACAGACGACGTCATGGGAATAGTCTTGTTTTACGTCCTCTAGGGTTTCAGTTCAGAACTTATCATTTTTATCACAAAGCATATATCACCTCACTCTGTCTGTCTGTCCGTCTGTCTGTCTGGGTGTATTCTTTTACACTTTTTTCTCTCACTTCAAGTTGAAACTTTGCCTAAAAATTCATTTTCGATGACAACGCATGAATCAGTCAAAAAAATTAATCAATTAGTTAATTTAACAGTGGTAATAAATTAACTCTGTTTGATATGTAAAAGGTGAAATAAAGCCTTACAGTATTGAAAGAATATAAATGTAACTTTGGAGTTTTTTCACCTTTGATAAACCTTTTTTTTAAAGCTGGGTTTATGTAAACATAACACTAGGCCACGTTTTAATCTTTTTTTATTTCCTTTCTGGACCTTCCATTGGCCAAAAGTAAACTTAATGGGAAATAGTCAATCTCACTAGAGACAAAGGACAACGAGATAAGAACCACACAAGAGCAAACTAACAAATAACCAAAACACATCCAAGCCGGTAACAATAAACACAGGGAAAATTCAGTTGAAGTAGTCGACGATGTTATGTCAATGCTATATCAATAATGTAAACAGGAAGAGAAAAGGTTTGTTTAGCAATCAGTTCACTTTCAGTTCATTGAATGTTTAGACCTAGGACTTAGACTGAGGACTTTTATTGACAGCATAGTACACTATAAGGATTTTAAAATTACATTTTATACATGGTTTGTATGTAATTAGTATCATTTGCTCTATAATAAAAAGACACACACACATACATTTTCACAATAGGTTTTTATCAAATAAACAACAAAATTATTGTTTAATACAAGAATTTATTATTTCGTATGGGCAATTATGTATGAAGTTATTTACTTATCTGATGTTTCGTAGATATCCTCGTTAGCGCTAAATGTAACATATGTGTGTATACTTTTATGTAAATATGAATTCACACATTAAAACATATAATCTGTTGCTCACAGGCGTCGAAGACTTCTGTGCCACTGTGAATGACATTAATTTTAAAGAGTGGTCTGAGCCTGCGCAAGTCAATTACTTAAAATTTACTGAACGTAGGTTGGAGGTAATTCAATATTTAGCAGTAAAATACTGTAATAGTAAAATACTGCACTTCTCTTTACTCGTAGGACTCTAAAACAAGCCTTGTTACGTATTTCTCCTTTTTTTGTCTCAACTGAAATAAAATCATGTAAATATTTGACAACTAGAGTTTCAAGTTTCCGATAACTTGATTTAACATTCAAAATTTCTGCATGTAGGCATTATTCATTCGTAGGGTTGCCAGACCGCCCGTGTAAAGGAGGTCATGCTTGATTTGCTAATCAACATGCAGTGATATGTAGAGGGGAATACCCCCCTCCAGTGAGACGCACTCAAAATATACAATCTGAGAAAAATGCATGAATGTGGGTTTCACAAGTACGTGGGCACTAATGACGTACCATTGGGAAAGGATGCTGTGTCTGAGAATGTTTGATACTAAATCTAGTGAAGTTCTACAGCCTTTGATGGGCTGAAATGTTTCATTCAATACAGTACCATACTAAATTTTGTTGACTTCAATTGGTTTTGTTTGTGTCCTCCTTGTAAGGCTTTGTCCTCCTTTTGTGTCCTCCTCCGGCTGAGCTTGTATCTGATAAATCTTGTCATTCAAGAGTTTAAAAGCTTACAATTCTGAAACACTGTCTTCTATCATTAGAATAGTATAAAATCTAGTAAATATATACATTCGCTTAACCACGATTTTTCTCCGGAAAGGGGGGGGAGGGGGGTAAAAATGCTTCTTTTTTTTTTTGAAATCTAACATTCAAAGGTTATTAAGAGCCAAATGATCGCCCTATAAGTTGTACACAGAAGGAGGTATTGTCTTTTTAAAGAAGAAAAACATTTTTAAAATTCTTTTTTTTAGTCCATTCAAAATAATTATGTTTTCGTTCTTTAAGCAAATTTAAATGTATTCCTTTTATTTTTTTTAAACATTGACAAATATAACGGTCAAACTTGAGTTTTCACAGTGTAGCCAACTAGCTAGTAATTCTGTTCTTAGCGATTTATATCAACTGTTAAATTTCGAGGAAAGTCGTTTTAGCCGTTTTCAGAGATCCGTGTCCATCCAGGTTCCAGAAATGTACATATCTGCGTTGTGTTATCTTTATGTATTTTTTTTTTTTTTTTGGTAATGTTTTTCTTGTTACATCATTCGTGCAAAATTAGGCGTGAAACTCGTTGCATATAATTTACTTCATTCGAATTGTTCACGGTGAGTCCACTTCTTTTTATTGCCCAGTGTGCGTGGATGAGTGAAAATGTTTTGACGTTGTCACGTAGGCGTTACGCCGGGATAACAAAGGAAATAGATCTTGAGTTGCTTTAAGTAACACGTTTGTTATGAAGAGCTTTAAATAGTCGACTATCTGCTCATGCTGGTGGTTGTCAAAGAGCTTACCATCTTCCTGCTATTTGTAAGTGAGGTTGTGTTCTACTGCACTTACGATCTATTTCACTGGATGTGTACTCGGAAGTAACGTTTTCACAAATTAAGCCGATGGTTGCCGAACGGAAGGACATGACCCCAATTAATAGGACACTACCTTTAACAAATTAGGCCGATGGTTGCCGAACGGAAGGAGATGACCCCAAATAATAGGACAGTACCTTTAACAAATTAGGCCGATGGCTGCCGAACGGAAGGACATGACCCCAAATAATAGGACACTACCTTTAACAAATTAGGCCGATGGCTGCCGAACGGAAGGACATGACCCCAAATAATAGGACACTACCTTTAACAAATTAGGCCGATGGCTGCCGAACGGAAGCACATGACCCCAAATAATAGGACACTACGTTTCACAAATTAGGCCGAAGGCTGCCGAATGGAAAGACATGACCCCAAATAATTGGATACGTCTTTCTTATGCCTGACGTTCGGTAGCCCGGTGTTGATTTGACTCATGGTTTATGACAACAATGTACATTAGGAGATCTTATCTCTTGATAAATTAATTCTGTAGTTGTCATTTTTTTTATTTAACTAATATTTTTGTTTATAAAGATTTCGTTGTAATAAAAATTTAGCTGCCACTTAATTTGGTCGCCTGCGGGCAATGCATACATGCACAATTTCGGGAAAATGTGTTGTTGCTTTTTTTTTTTAATCTGGAATAAGTAGGGCACAATTTTAAATTTAGATTATATAAAATCTTAAAGGATTAAGTGTTGCTAGTTGCTAGTGTTTGTTTGAAGCTGATGTAAACGTATTCAATTCTCAATGCAGAACTTCAATTGAACATAGACACGCTTCTTTTAAAGCAAAACTGAATAAAACTTATATTTATAAATATACATAGATTTCAACTTGACAATAGATATACGAACGATTAACGATGAATGGAGATATCAAAGGAGACAACTCACTAAATTCTTCGTGTATTCTGTCTCACGTCCCTCGCTTGTCTCTCTTCTTCATTTCCCACCTTTATTTATTCCCATGTACTACGACAGAGCACCTCAGGATTTCATCAGAATCTATTCAGTCTCCACAATCCAACCATCCCTCCCCAGTTTCTCGTGGTTACATCAGAGACACGCTCACATACTGCATCTGTATATAAATAATAAGAAATCTCAAAAATAACATAATTATGTAATCGAAAAAAAAAACATATATAGTAGACCTACTTCTACATTTCACAATCATGTGGCCACAGCCTTTGCGGAGATCATGTCTGCTTGGATCCCTCCCAGACAAAATAATGGTTTAGACTGAACTTTGGACAGACTGATAGAGGCAAACTTCCATGGACCTAGAGTTATAAGAGTCTTTGACTCACTTATGACAATCACAATGGTCCAGTGGTATGCGCTGGGGAGTGTTGTCTAGATTGAACCCTGCCCTCTGACCTTCCTTGGGGTCCTTCACAATGTCTAGGCTTGGACATGATCATCTTCATTCCTGAAGTCACACAAACAACGAACTTTTACCTACCCAGATATTTTGTGTGTCTTTTATGAATCTCTATAGGTATGCACCTCCATTTGTAACCTCTCATGTGACTAAAGAGGCCAATCCTTGATACATATCTGTAGTCACAGGTTGGGCATCTGTAATCAACAGGCGTTGTATCACTTTCAACCGTCTTTGTAATTTTGCTGTGTAAGCCATCTGCTATCCGGGACCCTTCCTTGATGCTTGGCCTCCATGTGGATCTATCCAGTCTCTTTTTCCCAACTGTTATTGTCGATTTTGAAAAGCTTCTTGTCGCGTATACCTTAAAAGTGGGCGACTTGCGGCTCTCCTGCCTTCTGTTGGATCACCCTACAGAATGTCTAGTGGAAGCACACTAGAGGCATTCTGTGAACATGACCAAGTCAGATTTATTGGTTGGTCAACCCGTCTTCTATTCGGCTATTTTAACGACATTAGGAGTAAATCCGAGCCTGGCGCAAACAAGACGCTTGTTGACTTCCTATGCTGACATATTATTAAAACATTGTTTTTTAATACGTAACTTCCAATGTATAAGGTGTCTCTAGAGATCTGGCAGTGAAAAGACAAAAGTGTGCCACAATACAATTTAGTTCCACTGCAGGTTATTTTGAGTCGATTTGGAAAAAGATTGGTTCGCACGGTGCCCGATCATTCTGTTTTTAGTAGATTAACTTTTTACCAATGGCGGTGCAGATAAAACCTATCAATAAACTGTTTCTAGCACAGTACGCTTAGGTTTTATGATTCCAATGGAACTCATTCACTAATCGTAAATAAACACATTTAGCCACGTCATAATATTGATAAAACAATGAAAAATACGTATCACGTGACATAATTTGTATGGAAGATATATAGAATCATTTCGTTCGGTGTTGTTTGTTTACGATTGGTGAATGAGGTCCATTGAAAATTGTACATTCAAAAGCAGGTGAACGAAAGAGGATGTTTTTTGTTGCTTCTAAATCACCGGAAAAGTCAATCATTTCATTTAGATTCATACTAACATATCTGGCAGTAAATGAGTTTGTACATCTCTTTTTAAGGTTGTTCAATATATGTTTTTATTTTAGTTTAAGAGGAAGTTTAATCATTTAGAGGACATTAAATGCTCAAAAAAGTTGTTCTTAGTATGTATTTGTGCAATCCGTTACAAAGGGTTGTAAAGTAAAAAAAAATAAATTAACTACACCAATCAGTGGAGTAGGAGACGCGGTGGCTTAGCGCTTGTCTTCCGAACAGGGGGTCCGGGATTCAAATTTCGGTGAAGACTGTAATTTTTAATTTCGAAATCATCGGGCGCCTCTGAGTCCACCTAGCTCTAATTGGTACCTGACATTAGTTGGGGGAAAAGTAAAGGCGGTTGGTCGTTGTGCTGGTCACATTCACCGTAGGCCACAGAAACAAATGCTCTTTACATCATCTGTCCTTAGACCAAAGGGTGTGAAAGGGAACTTTACTTTTTTTAATCAGTAGAGTAGCATGGTAATCGTGGTGGGCTCCAGTTTAAATCCCTCAAGACAAAACAAACCGTTGTAGGCGTAATATATCTTAACTAGTAAAATTTGAAATAACTTGAATAACTTCTTTGTGGACAAAACTAAATCTAACTTTTATTATAATATAGATAGAATCAACTTGATGTTGTAGTAAACTTTAGTAATAATACAAAATGGTGTTTTAAACAAAATCTAACTCACTTCAATGACACTTCTTTTTAGTCTCAAGTTCTAGAGTTATCTGTTCTAACAAAGACCGCAGACGATAATGCTTCTTATCTTGCATCTTGTCTTATAAATTGCAGACGTTACTTCAAAAAGAAGATGATTACGTCTTACCTACCATGTATCTAGTCATGCATGTTAACCAATGACTTACATTCTGCTAAGCTAAGTCATTGGTTTTCCTGTATGGCTCAGGCAACCCATTCCATGCTCTAATAGCACTAGGGAAGAAGGAGCATTTGTACAAATTTTTCCTAGCATATGGAACGAGGAATTTGTCTTTATCTTTGTGTCTTTCACACCATTCACAACCAATCGCTAATCTCTTCCCAAATTGACCATAGAAACACACTTCAAAACAGATATGGACAAACGAATATTTTTTTTACGACTGATAACTCCAAACGACCCTCAGCGCCCTACGCCACTGCCCTCAATGATCCAATTTGTATTGTTTTCAAGGGACATTTATTTACAATGCAAAACGGAACTTGCATTTCAAATACACTTTTATCAGGAAAGGGACGTAACTAGTCTATTGACTTTATGTCATATATTGATTTTAGTAATCTACCTTTTGGTATCGTTCTTAAAACAATCTCCAGTTGTTGTAGTTTTTTCTAAGGCAATCTCTTCTTAACCAACAGACCTGGATTAGTAGTTGATTATGATATTATCCCTGGTCTATCAGACCATGAGATCATAAAAATACACAGTCAGATAAAAGCAGTAGCCAATACAAAAACCAAAAGAAAAATCTTACTCTGGAATAAATGTAACCTAACACAACTACACCAAGCTGCATTAAACTTTCAACAAACATTCTTATTAGAAAAAGACATTAACCAACCAGTCGATGACCTCTGGAATTTCATTAAAAACCATCTTAAAAGCATTATAGAAAATCATATACCAACTAAATACACATCAAACAAAATAAATAAATGCTGGTTTAATAATAGACTAAAGAAGCTTTGTAAACAGAAGGAAAACCTATATAGAAAATTTAAAGAAACCAAGGCAGAAAGAGTTTACAAAAAGTATATAAAAATTAAACACCTAACCCAAAAAGTAAGCAGACAGCTGCAGAGTGAATACATAAACAATGTAATATCTAAAGATAACAACAAAAACCTATGGTCATACATTAAGTCTAAGAAAATGGAAACAACAGGCATAGCGCCATTAAAAGATGAACATAACATAATACATAATGATAATGAAACTAAAGCAAACATCCTAAACAAATACTTTGCATCAGCATTCTCAGCCCCAGGAGACAAAGACATATTTCTTAATTTGAACCAAGTAGACAACATAGAAGATTTAGTAGTACAAGAAAATGGAATTAAAAAACTATTAGCCAACACCAAACCAAATAAAGCGTCTGGACCTGATGGTATTCCAGCTAGATTACTCAAAGAACTAAGCAATGAGCTAGCCCCAGTGTTCAAAATACTCTTTCAGGCATCGCTTAACCAGGGCAGAGCACCAAAGGACTGGAAAGAAGCTAATGTCACCCCCCTATTTAAAAAAGGAGAAAAATCTGATCCAGGAAACTACAGACCAGTATCACTTACCAGCATCACATGTAAAATACTAGAACACATAATATGTAGCAACATCATAAACCACTTAGACAAACATAATGTCCTCACCCCATACCAACATGGCTTTAGGAAATATAGATCATGTGAAACCCAACTAATAGGACTAATTGATGATTTCTCAAAAGGTTTAGATAATAGTGAACAAATAGATGCTATCTTACTAGATTTTTCCAAGGCTTTTGACAAAGTTCACCACCATAGTTTGCTTAAAAAATTAAAATATTTCGGCATTAACGGTCCACTGCATCAGTGGATTAAAGATTTTCTGATAGGGAGAGAACAAACTGTAATAATAAATGGCTCTAAATCAACACCAATAACAGTAAACTCAGGTGTACCTCAAGGAACAGTCTTGGGTCCACTACTATTTTTAATTTACATAAATGATTTACCAAATTGCATTAGTTCAGGAACAAAAGTCAGATTATTTGCAGACGATTGCATAATATATAGAACAATAAAAACAAAACAAGACACAGATATTTTACAAAGAGAATTAGATGAATTACAGAAATGGGAATCAAATTGGAGCATGTCTTTCCACCCAGAAAAATGTCAGTTGTTAAGAGTAACAAAAAAACTAAAACAAATTAATTCCACTTATCTTATTCATGGCAAACCAGTAACACAGACTAAAAACTCAAAATACCTAGGTGTTATAATAAATGAAAAACTGTCATGGAATCCACATATTGATGAAACTATAAAAAAATCCAACAAAGCATTAGGGTTTATTAAAAGAAATTTCTATAAATCAAATAAGAACATAAAACTAAAATGTTATTTAACCTTGGTTAGGCCAATAATAGAATATGCATCCACCGTGTGGGACCCCTCAACTCAAGAAAACATTAAGAAACTGGAACAAACACAAAATAGAGCAGTGAGATTCATAACAAACGAATATTCACATTTGACTAGGGTAACACCATTAGTAAAATCACTAAATTTAGAAAGCCTTCAGGACAGAAGACTCAAAAGTAAAGTAGCAATTATACATAAAACACTGAACCATAATCTTCAAATACAAAAACAAAATTTAATAAAATACTCTGAAAGACACAAAAATAAAGGCACATTCCTCGTCCCATACGCTAGGACAAATTTGTACAAATACTCCTTCTTCCCTAGTGCTATTAGAGCATGGAATGGGTTGCCTGAGCTAGCCAGAAAAACCAGTGACTTGGCAGAATTTAAGTCATTGGTTAATATGCATGACTAGATGCATGACGCGTAGGACGTAATCATCTTCTTTTTTGAAGTAACGTCTGTATTATGTAAGATAAGATAAGATAAGATCTAAGGTATAGTTCTAGAAATAATACACATAATAGAAGAGGGCTATTGCTTGGAAATAATGAAAACTCATGGAATAATCTCATCACCTAATATGTTTTTGTTTTTATTTTAATAGAGGAGCCAACGATGATGAAATTTGCAAAGTCTCTTCACGTGACCAACATTAGGTTCGAAGAAAAAGCCGCAGTTAAGGCGGCCTTGTTGCCTGGGAAAATCCTGCAGGTTCACGGACCTCCGTTAGTTGGTAAATCAGTTCTAGTGGATCAGGTAATTTACATTTGTTTTAATATATTACATTTGTATAATTATACCATTAGAATCTGTACTATAAAGCAGAAAGTAAGGCGTATGTATGGGTGTATGTCCGAATAGAAATCATAACCGTTTGACCAATCTTGATGAAAACTTAGCATAAATGTTCTTTAGGTACTAACTGGAACCGTAACGTATGTACAGAAATAAATATTCATATCCGCAAACAAAGAAAAGTTGGATACGCCTCTGTTGTCATTGTATATGATTTGTCAGTGTATATGTGTTGTCTGAGTGCTGTGTATGTTATCAGCGTCAGAGGCGTAGTGAGGAGGAGCTAACGGGGCACGATGCCCCGGCGCAACCCTCAAGGGGGCGCTACACGCAGCCTAAATTAATATGTGATGTTATGGAAAATGGAGCGGGGCGCCAATAAAGTACCTTGTCCCGGGTGCACGATTTGATCTCTACGCCTCTGATCAGCGTCGTGTGTACTTGCAGTGCCTGATTTACTGGTGGCAGCCTAGAGCCTCTTCTAGAGGCTCTCCACAACACGGGCCTCTTCTAGGGGCTCTCCACCACACAGGCCTCGTCCAGGGGCTCTCCACAACATAGTGACATTCAATAATAAAATGAACTCATCAAGCGTACTAAATATAAGTAAATAATGAAAGCCGTTATGACATTTAGATTGTTTAATATTAAACGCATTTATTTTTTTTTAAATTTTTTGGAAAAAAGTTGAAGAATATCAGAATAAAATATTTCAGGAGAGGTGAGTGTTTATAATATCTATATCTATGTCCGTAGTATCTTGCTTTATTGAAGGATTTGTGTATTGGCACCAAAAATTGAATCTAACATGTATAAGCTTCTAAGATTATAATCGAAAAATTATTAAAAACAATTAATACTGTATCCCCCAGTTTTTTTTATTTAGATTTATGAATAAAACACATATTCGGATGTCTTGTTGTTTTTTTAGATTTTGATAGTCACCTAGCTTTAAGCTGTATGTCTTTGAACTGATTACTCTTTACAGACGCTTTCTTGACATGTCCACCGGATACACCTGACGCAGTAGCATTCATGGTGCGAGGGGGCTCATTGAACTCGTGCCCACGATCATTAGGGGCTCACTGCTTTTGGTCTGTCAACCATGGGATTCAATGAATAAGGGCCCACGACAATTGGGGCCCCACTGCCTGCGGCATAGCAACCATGGCGCGAAAGGTTTAATAAATTGCATTTTGGCCCATGATTCATGACCAATTGGGGCCCACGTGTGCCCTTGTGGATGACATCAAAGTGGAAAAGCCGATCAAAAAACAAAATATCCCTCAAAATATCCTAAACTTCAGAACGTTGACCAGTGTTTTCAGTTAGTCTGTGTACCATGCTTTTATAAAGTTTATTGTTACGGTGGCTAGCCCAAATAGCACTGTGCGTTGTTGCTGACGAACTTCCCAAACATACAGACGACATGAACAACCGAGAACTGTGAATGAAGTAGACAAATATACAGATACATACTCTCATCTATTCATTGGTCTGTTGGACCGTTGGGGCACCACACAAGATCTGTCTATTATCATTCTCCATTCTTCTGTGTGTGTCATTTCCCTTTGATAGAATTTCATTCTGATGTTCTTTTTGAAAATATTGAACCCTCCTTTTTACCTGCCTGGGTGGACCATTTCGGGGGCCGATTTTGAATATTGAGTCCTAAGTGAACCAAGCATAATGGCATCATTACTTAATAATGTTTAACCATCACTTGCCTCAGTGCAGCCAAATGGGGGGGGGGTGTAGTTAAAACCATCCCAACAGAGTTCTATGACGTTAATCCACACCCCACAGACGGATTTGAACCTCCCTCCTCCATCGGGTTTTTAGCTTAAAAAGGCCCTCTTTTATAAAAAAAATTAAAGCAAACTACAGTCACAAAATTCTATTAGCATAGCCAAGGGGGGTTTTGAGTTCAAAACCCCCTTCAGAGGTTTTAAAGTTTAAACCTCCTTCCAGAGTGTTTTGAGGTTAAAACCCCCTTTTCAATATTAAACTAAAACTAACCACAGTCACCAAATGTTATGAGCGTGAGACCGTGAGTTTGCCCCCCCCCAGATGGTTTTGACGACAAAAATCTAAAGCAAACAACAGTCACCAAATTCCTGAGGGGTTTTGTGGTTACCCTTACCCTCCGATAAAAAACTAAAGCAAAACTATTAATAAAGTGCAGTAAATAGCAGATGTGTTTTGTTTTGTTTGTTTACCCAAAATTTTAAATAGATGAGCAGCAGGAGATTGTAGTGTAGATACCTCAGAATATGCATTTTTTTAAAAAAGTTTTAAATACCGGAAATAATGCTTGTCCAGACCCCACTGGGGTAGCTCACATCGCTCCTCCAAACCCCGAGCTGCCAAGGATGGGGTGTCTACTGTCTTTCCACTAACTCCAGGAAGAACCTATTCTAGGATCCGAATGTAATGAAGATAAATAACGTATAGACACAAACACAAACACACATATATACTTCCCCCCCACCAAAATGATACTTGACTACTCCCATGATAGTGTTTCCAGTTTATCTTTTTCATTTATTGGTTTAAATATCAGGCAGTGGCGTAGCAACCATGGCGGGAAGGGGTTCATTGCGCCCGGGCCCACGATCGCTAGGTGATTATGTAAGAGAATGTGTTATACGAGTTGGAGTGCATGGCATTCTGACATTCTATTCATTCCATCATGTTCATTGTTTTTAAATTCTATTTCTGGTGTCCGAGCCAAATACCAAATCCATGTCAATCTAATTACTGTAGCATGTAATACATTATAGGAAGGACACTGAAGTTGTTAGTACAGCGTTTCATTTAAATCTAATGTGTTCGATTTTTATTTAATAATAATAATAATAATATTAACGATAACAGCGTGTAAACCTACTCATTGTAAAAGTGTTCTATATGATGTATAATATTTGCTTTTGTTTTGGTCCAAGTGTGGTTTATTATTTGTTTAATATTACAATACATATTGACTAGTTTAATTATTTGAATGGATTGTATGAGGTAAGAGTAGATCTAGAACATATATCTAGGTCTGAACATTCATAAGGTATTTATGTGCACATTTCGTATGAATAAATGTGCATCAAATGTTATCTAAATTATGTACACGAATCGTCCACCTATAGTGTGTGAAGTAACAAACATTTGTGCATGGAAACCAAGCTTGAGATCACAATCGACATTAACTTCTTTACAAAGGTGCTTTAAAAACCATCGTCTCTTGATTAGACGAAACTGATGTAAAACAGGGCAATTGTAGAAAGTCCCCTGTTTCCCGTACATGTGACGACCATCACACATTCAGAATTTCTGAAGATGTTACATCGTTGACCAATGACAAATGATCTGCATTGACCTAGTTTAGTTTAGAGATTATGTTAGTTTTGTAAATGCCACAGATATTGTGGATTCTTTCTAGCGACGGTATCAGAATATGGCTAGGTCTTGTAGAAAGATGGGTTGAATAGATCAAACGATGGACAGAGAGAGAGAGACGAGACGATCATCCCCATCTGTAAATAAATATCAGTTAAAGTATTCACAAGTTTTATCAAGTATGTTCTAATGTTCTAGTTAATTGTTGGACTGATCCAAAGCTTGAGGAAATTGTTCCCTTGTTTACCCTATAAGGAACAGGTGTGTACCTTGTGTACTGCTTGGCGTAGAAGTTTTATTTCATTGACAGGTACTCTCACATTAGACACAGTATTGCACAGTTTGGGTTCAGTCACACTATAAAGGGAAGGGGGGGGGGGCAACTTCGCATTCCTGAACCCGGGCCCACGGGTATCCAGCTATATTTAGACCTTGAACATGTAATAGTTTTATGATGAAACTTACAACAGTGTAAGAGACGCGATAGGGTGTTATTATGTAATCAGTGCTCCATATTTCCATATTGCCTGTATTTATCAATTCATCTAATAATCTTATACTATAGGGCCTAATCTTCTATTAGATCTAGATTATAAAATATTACTACTTTTAATTTTGCTTTCAGTTAACTGAGACTGCAAATAAATAGTTTTTGGATAACTTGAATTTGGCTCAGTGGTCATTTGCGTTTGGTCCCTGTACAAAAGTTGTCGAGTACGAATTCCAATGTCGTCTCGAGCAAAGAAATTTTGTTTTGCAAAGGCAGAATTCTCCCAAAATTTATTTTATAGTGGCTCGTAAAGTGGCGTTCCTTCCGTATACACTGGAGGCTATGTTAGTCCCCCCCTCCTTTTCCCCCCAAAAAAGTCTCAAATCGATTTATTCTTATTTTTATTTTTAGCGGCCCTCGTATGATTATTTACTTTAAATTTTGTGTTGTCAGTATGTCGGTCTGTCTGTCAGGTTTAGATCGAAAAGAAACAACTAGAAAAGTTATTGAAAAGATTATTTCTCATTTTGACAAAAAAACAACAAATGTATTCTACTAATTTTAATATCAATGATAAGTTGTTCAGTTTGTTTTCAATTAAAAAACGCCAAATGATTCTATGATGTTTTATTACTTCAGACCAGTGTTTCTCAAACTGTGCTCCGTGGGAACCTAGTGTACCGAAAAACCTGAATAGGTGTTCCGCGATCTACTGCAACTATTAACTAGTAGGCCACCACGTGAATTAACTTCTGTAAAAAAAAAATAAGCAAAGTGTTCCGCTAAATACCCAGAATGTCGTAAGTGTTCCGTTGAAAAAAAAACTGAGGAAACACTACTTTAGAAAATCAAAACAAAAAGTCATGGTTTGAAAATGTCTTGTCTATTGGCAGATCTGGTGGGGACTTCCTCTCTTTCTGGTCTTGTTATCGCCCTTTTCGCGATATAAATTTATTTTTATTGGATTCTTTTTTTTTTTCCATTTTTCCCAATACAACGATTTGTTACATGTGTTGACCGAGCGGTCAAGCTCTTTTAGTCGTGGTAAAGACGGATTTTGAATTGTGGTACTCTAGTGGGCGCCTTGCGCATGGGGAAAATTAAAAGCGGCGTGAAAAATTTCGTTGTTCTGGCCACAGAACTTAGTAACGTCGTTCTGGCAACATAACTTAGTAACGTCGTTCTGGCCACATAACTTAGTAACGTCGTTCTGGCCACATAACTTAGTAACGTCGTTCTAGCCACATACAATTAGTAACCTCGTTCTGGCCACATACAATTAGTAACGTCGTTCTGGCCACATACAATTAGTAACGTCGTTCTGGCCACATAACTTAGTAACGTCGTTCTGGCCACATACAATTAGTAACGTCGTTCTGGCCACATACAATTAGTAACGTCGGCCATACAAATAAAAAGTTCATTATCTGCCCCTGGGGGGGGGGAACCTCTATCTCCCTATTCATAAAGAAAATATTGTTTTGTTTACATTTTCTTCGACTAGGTCGTTTCCGAGATGCAGAATGATCCAGAAAGAGCGTGTGACGTGAAGCATTACTCCATAGACTGTAAAACTTTGAAACGCTGTCAACTCAAAAATTTGTTGAAGCTGACCTTGGAAAGTATGGACGAGACTCCAAGAGTTCCTCGCACGAAGCAAGCAGCCACCAAGCAAATCAACTCTGCCCTGAGGAACAACTTGCTCTTTCATCACGTCTTCGTGTTTCACAAATGTGAGCAGTTTTGTAGGTCAAGGATAAAACTAGACTTTGAATTTCTGGAATTCATCTCAGACATTGCAAACTTAAGTAGCCCCGACCCAGGGAGTTTAAAAATAACGATCGCATTTACAACGTACGTGAAATTTAGCATTTTTTCCCGTCACATTGAGAGCATTAGAGTTGGCATGTTGAGCGACTCCCTGGACATTCAAAGACTTCTTAACCAGTATGCAACGAACAAACCAAACGCTGCTAATTATGTCAGCGTCATCCAGCAGGTGCTAGCCTTTCCAGAGGGGATCATAAGAACCGCTGTGGAGTTTCTCAGCTCGAGCTCAGATCTGCCTTCGGCGAAATATTTGGTGCAGATGATGACCAAGGACCCAGATTTCCTGGCCATGATCTTGAAGAAAAGATCTCAGGAAGTAAAAGACTGGTTGAATGAAAGAGAATTGAAGTTTGTTAGGAAATGTCGTCCTATGTTTTGTTTTACGTATAGCGCAGGTAAGGTCATGTCTTCGATTCTGTAGATTAAGATAACATTTGTATGTAGATAGATAGATAAATAGATAGATAGATAGATAGATAGATAGATAGATAGATAGATAGATAGATAGATAGATAGATAGATAGATAGATAGATAGACACCAGATGGGAAGAGGCTTCATACATTGCCAGTGACAGATATTTATGGAGACAGCTTTCCGCTCAGTGCGCCGAACGGCGAGGGAGGATCTAAGTCTAATTAAATAAGGCAAACGGTGAAAGCTTGTAGAGTTGATAATAATACAACAAATCACTTTTTTTAAATAGACAATGAAATGGAATGAGTCCACTATGTGAGCTTTCTAGATTATTATGTCATCCGATTTACAGTGGAGAGAGAACTATATACAATCACCGGCTAATAGCAGTCAAACTACCTAGGCGCCGACGATTAAGTCATACAGACTTACTCTCCTAGGCGCCAACGTTTAAGTCAGAGTACAGACTTACTCTCCTAGGCGCCAACGTTTAGGTCAGAGTACAGACTTACTCCCCTAGGCTCCAACGTTTAAGTCTGACTGGGCGTGTGCTATAAAAGTGAACCTTGTAAATCTAAAACTTTCAAGTTTTCAAAAAAGACTGTGATACTTACTTTGGGCGAGAGTGTATGCTGAAATAATGAAGCCTTAAAATAGAATGAGAAATGAGAGAACCATCAGCTTCATAAAGTAGGGCTGCACTTTAAAAAAAAAATTGTTTATACGAGCCTTCCCGCGGCGTAGCATACGCCCCCTCTTTTTTTCTGAGCCTCGCTCTCTGTTGCCCCGAAAGTTACGTGGGGTAACTCTAGTCCGACATGCAGAAATAAAAGAGTTATCTTTCCATGACTTTTTATATCGAAGGTTAGAGACTCGGCGTGCGTGCGAGCTGTCCCGCATGGTTGGGAATTATATATCTAGATTATTTTTTTTTTTTAAATTACGAACTATTTATTTTTTTTGTGACAGACTTTTTACAGGAGACGTTTGAGACCAAGAAAACAGCGCGAGACTGGAATCACTTTTTTGGTAAACTTCGAGATAAAGATATTCTTCTAGATCTACCAGATTTGGATCGCGTGACCTTTCACCCTATGGTCATATACTACGTGATGGATAAAAGTTACCTAACTCGTAGGATAAAGATGTCATGGTAAGCAAGCGATTCTTAAAATATGGGGCGATCCCTACTGCTCCGGGCACATCAGAAGTTGTCATTTCATTATTTTTTTGTGAAGACTAAAAATCTGTTGTATTTGCATTGTAATTATAAATATATAGTTAAGTACGACAATATTAAAAGATTCCACCGACAGACAGACGGAGTGAGTTGATATAAGTCTGGTAAAGATATACTTATATAGGTAAATTTAAAACTTGATATTTCTGTTTCATTTAAGGAAGAAAAGATTCTTGATACAAATCTTAATCGAAGGAGAAAAAAGCATCCATCTGATAGGAAGCAGTTGCCAGCACTACAAACACTGGTCAGAGATCAGACTTCTATTACAGCAAGCAAGCTCTCGTCCTAATAATGGCTCTGTAGACTCTCTTTGTAAGGTCTGTTACAACAAGCGATCTCCCGTCCTAATGATGGCTCTCTAGACTTTCTTTGTAAGGTCTGCCTATTAATTTGAGTTTTGTTTTTACAAAGTCAAAACTTCATCGAACATGGATACTGAAGGATTGGGTTTGGCCGGAGGGTGGAACCTGGACACAGATCTCAAAAACGGCTCTAGTTATTTTCCTAGAAATTTAACAATTCATGTATATTGCTGAGAAATGATTTACTAGCTCGTTGGCCACACGAGGAAAACTCTTTGACCTTTATACTTTTTCAAAGTAAAAAAGAAATAAATTTGAATTTAGCTAGAGAATTAAACAAGATTACAAAGTTTATGTTTTTACACAAACTCAGAGCCGGACTCCAAATGTCAAACATTTCGATCTCACGTTCTTTCATCAGATTGCTTTTGCCGCTGGGAGGTTGATTATGTACACTTTTCCAGACAAGGCCAAAAAGTTCTACAATAAATTGTTGAAAAATGCTAAAGATCCCGGAGTATGTGCTGCAATCAAAGCTCATTGTGGAAATCTCTATGCATTAGGAACAAGTAAGTTTTGGTTTTCTTGAGTGCTTTCCAGACATTGATGCCAGGAGAAAAAAGATCTTTCTGGATTTTCCACCTCCGCATATAGGAGTTATATGAACATATCCATAAAACATTTGTATTAAGTAAATAAATGTTTATCTTTGATTAAATATAGACACATTTCATATAATGTTTACCTTTACCTAACCCTTTGTCCTTTGGACCGTTGGGGCACCATGCAAGATTTGTCGACCGTCTTCCTCCATTTCTCTCTGTCTTTTGCCTTAGTTAGAACCTCTTTCAATGGCAGGCTCGTCCATTTTTTTAAGTTCTCTTCCCATCTCGTTCTTTGTCTGCCTCTTCTTCAGTTACATGGTACTGTTCCCTGAAGGAAGGTCTTCTTATACATCTGTTTCTGTGGCCGACGGTTAACGACGGTGGCATGAGGCTAGCACAACGACCAAAGCATGTCAGGTACCCAGTAGATTCGGGTGGACTCCCAAACTTGTCCATAGTAAATGATGGCTGCCTGGTCGTGTGTTATGCGTCTCGAACAGTCATCAGGATCTTCTCGAGTTCAAATCCAGCCCGCGTTCATCCTGCAGGAGAAATTGGGCTGGCATCTAATAATATTTATTTCTGGTGGCACCTCTAATAAACATCAACCATTACAAGGGCATACTTCACTAAGCTGTCCAATACCAACGCAATGCTCGAATTCCCGCTGATCTCGACCTGACAATGGCCCCTACTCCTCTCCCCTGATATCCTGTCCCAGTGTTCTTTTATGCAATCCGAGTCTTAGACAAACCTTTGCAAGTCTTGCACTAACTAAGCAGATCTCATAGATCTCTGTAGATTTAACAAGCACATTTTTTAAATCTAAAATAGTTTTACTGATGGGGCTTTTCATGGAGAAAAAAAAGAGACATGTTAATAAAATGATAACTACATAGAAGAAATTACAAGTACCCATTATATTCTCATCAAAATGTGTTGCTTCCCTTTTAAGGTATTTTCTTAGAATCTATAACTCATTAGGAGGCGCAGTGGCTAAGTGGTAAAGCCTGGTGAAGACTGGGATTTTAAATTTCGGGATGTTTGGGCGCCTCTGAACCCACTCAGCTCTAATGGGTCATGGAAACTCGTTAACCTTGGGCCACAGAAACAGATGACCTTAACATCATCTGCCCTATAGATTGCAAGGTCTTTTAACTTTAACTTTACTATAACTCATTAATACAGACAGTTCAGTAGAAGTATTTGTCCATGTTTAGATAATAACTGGCAGCTTGCGGAACAAACTCTGGACTCAGCCTTGTCAGTCCTAAGAGAAAGAAACTTGGCTTATTTCTACAGATGGGCAGCAGTGAGAAAGGGCATTATACTACAGAGACAAGGAAGAAATCAGGAAGCTTTACGGTAATAGTTGATTTTTTTAAAATATGTTATAAAGTTAAAGATTAAAGCATTAGAACAAGAGAGAAATCCTTTAGAACGCTTACAGTAAGTTGACGTTATTCACGTGATCTATTCAGTTATTTTAGAGATGCAATAGAGAGCAAAATACCTCATCACTTTGGAGATGTCTCAGAGAGTCTGAAGGTTCCAGAATTTCTAGTAAAGGAAGAGAACTTCACTGCTGGTATTTACGAAACCATTCCTTTAATATTCACTGGTAAGTACACACGTCATACGGAGTCATTGCAAGCCATTGGGAGCCTAGGTCACATGTTGGGGTTATAGCAAGAAGTGGAATTGAAACTAAGACAAGCGCAATGTAAACAATTAAGTTATAGTAAACATTGTTTTTTAATCGCCGAGAATAATAATTGGTTAGACAAGTGTATAGAAGCACGTCGCTGCTTTTTTGAGGGACACTTTTGAAAGCATAGAAGCTACTGATGCCCTTGCAAGAAAAGGGCGCATTGGCCGCAGCCAGTCTCGAAGAATCACGCACGTTTCTCCTGAGTATAGTCTATTCTATCAACAATTCACCACATTCACCACATTCAACTATCCCTTAGTCTGTCTTTGAGGCTCCACGCAAGATTCGGGGACCGTCTTTCTCCCTTCCTCTCTGTGTTTTGCCTTGGATGGCTGCCTGGTGGTGCGGTTTGCGCGCTGGACTGTCGTTCAGATTTATCGATGGTCCCGGGTTCAAACCCTGCCCGCTCCCATCCCACCTCGTCCTGCGGGAGGTTTGGACTAGGAAGTAAACTTTCTTCAATTCTGAAGGAACATCTGAAACATGTAAAACATTTTACAAACAGACATTTTTCAATGGCCTGCCAGAGTCCATTCTTTGATGGCGTCTTCCTACCCAAACGTAAAAAAAAACAAAATACAAAATAGAGCCATTAAAAATGTCTTTTTAGTGCGCCATACATGAGAGATATAATTATACTTTTAATGATGTAACGAGAAGTCAATACATACTATCTATCACTATCAGCCTACGTGTTTTTTTCACTTTTGTCTGCTGAATTGTTATAAACAAACACTGTTATGCCTTTTTTTATTGATCACTCTTTCCTTTATACTCAGAGAGCAGAAGTCTGACGAAGTCACGTGACAATGCACTTTATGATTTCAGGCCATGAAAATGAAGCTTTAAAAAAACTGTTTCCACTACTGCATGACCTCGAGAGCGAGAAGGAAAACGTCCACCCGCAGTATGCTGTTCTCTTAAACAACATTGGGCTGGCCTTTGAGAGAGGTGAGCTAATTGTGTACTTAGGACGCATCGTATGAAGGTGTTTAACTCTAGTACAGACACTTTTTGAGCTAGAGCCCACGAAATCAATATTTATGGTTTAAAGTTATATTTTTACCAGTAAGATTATATTTTGTGCTAAGAACTTTGAACTATAAAGATTTCACTGGACGTTTGTGTATCACTCAATTAACTTTACGCTGATATACAGAGCAATCTTAAACATAAAATTTAAAGTGTACACAACATTAAAGCTTCTGTTTAACATAATAAGGCTTGTCTTCGAGTACGGGGGTCACTATTGAATGCAGCATATCCCGTGGATACAAAGCCCCAGCTGTGACCTACATATTTTGCCACACCCAAAGCAAGCATTAACCTTTGTCTGCTGGTGGTCGGGAAAGATTTTCTTTTCGCCGTCTACGTCTGTCCTCGGCAGCGGATTTTCTTTTGGTCTCAAATGTGTATACCGCGGCATTTATGAGTCTCCAGCTGTCTCGTTCTGAGGTCGCATGCAAGCAGGTGCTATCTTCTATGTCAGCTTAGGCAAGTTGGAGCCTAAGCTGGTCTTTGAAGCGTTTCCGTGGGGGACCTCTGTAACTTCGACCACCTTTTAGCTCCAAGTATAGAGGGACTTCTTATGGTCCGACAGTTAAGCTGGGCAGTGCACGTATCGGAGACGAACGTATGCCAAAAGCAGGTTTTTGTGTCCCTATTTAACATAACTGCTCATTAAATACTATATCTGTAATGCACCTATACATATTTATACACCTATGGATGGCTTCATACCTTCATGGTCCCGTTGTATGCGCACTAGATTGTCGTACGATGGTCCCAGGTTCGAACTCTGCCATCCCCCGTCGCCCTGCTGGAGTTCTGGACTAGGAAGTAATTATCTTCAAATCTGAAGGAACATTCGAAACATGTAAAAATAAAAAGACTTCTATGCACATTTTGCACATGTATTTTTAAAAGGCTCTGTCACTCTGTTTGGGTGGAATCTTGTACCCGCTAGTTCTCCCACTTCCCAATCTCGGATGAAGTTAAAATGTGCACAATTATTCGATGTCGATGACGACACACGAATCAATGAAAAAATTAAACAAATAGTTAATCAATTAGAGGTAATTAAGCTTTTTTTACTTAGAAAAAAAAGGATATTAATATTGGAGTATTGAGAAATGTGGCAGTTATATATTTCTTTGTTTTTAAAATACTTTTTTTTTTCTCAATCGAAAGGTAAAGACTTGCCGAATGCTTTGAAATGGTACAAGAAGTCATTAGAAGTACGGCGCCGGCTAGGAAAGATAACTCCGTACATTCTTGTGATATCCTTGAATAACATAGCCATGCTTACTTACAAACTCTCCAAAGACAAAGGTATTTTTTTTTCTTTCTGATTTTAAATGATTCCCACTAGATCTAGATGGATATTGCATCCTGCGTTACAAAGGTAGCGCCTCTGACAAATGGGCAAACCATTGCCTGCACGTGCGGTTCCGACGTTAGAGCAAACAGAGCTTTTGTCCGTGGCATGAGAGGGTAAAAGGCGAGCAATTTATGATGTCTAGTGGGGCTCGCGCGTTACAATGCCCATTTCAAAATATAATAAACCAACAAACTGTTTTAATTCATAAATATGTGTTTTTAAAAAGGTCTAGCGATCAGAAAATGATCAATGTGTGACTGACTTGAGATTGAGATAATTGTAGGGTTATTAAATCTGGCTTTTTAATTTTGGTTCTACTTTAGACTCCTTGAGGGACTGTGAAAAATACCTTCATGAAGCCTTGGACATACTGCAAGAAACCAACTGGCATTTTAATGATAGAGCTTTAACATTAAATCATCTTGCTGAGATCAATACAGAGAAGTAAGTATTTACTTACCATGGATTCGCTTTCTCTCTCTCTTTCTGTCTCTCTCTCTGTCTTTCTTTTTCTTTCTCTCTCATTTTCTCTCTCTCTCTCTCTCTCTCTTTCTCTCTCCCTATCTCTCTTACTCTCTCTTTCTCTCTTCCACTTACTCTCGTTTCATCTTTCTCTCTTTTCTTTATTTTTCTCTCTCTTTCTCTCTCCCCCCCCCCTCTCTCTCTTTTTTTCTCTTTCTCTTTTTCTCTCTCTTTCTATTTCTCTGTCTGATTGTGCATGTTACTCTCTGTCTCTCCCCATCGCTATATGGTTCACTTTTCTTTTCTTTTTCTTCTCCATTCTTCTCTATCATAACTCATTGCAGTATCACAACATGGGTCCTAAAATCATTGCAGTATCACAACATGGGTCCTAAACTCATTGCAGTATCACAACATGGGTCCAGATCTCATTACAGTATCACAACATGGGTCCTAAACTCATTGCAGTATCACAACATGGGTCCTAAACTCATTGCAGTTTCACAACATGGGTGAAGAACTCATTGCAGTATCACAAATGGGTGAAGAACTCATTGCAGTATGACACCATGGGTCCAAAACTTATTTTAGTATCATACAATGGGTCCAGATCTCATTGCAGTATCACACAATAGGTCCGGATCTGATTGCAGTATCACAACATGGATCCAGAACTCAATGTAGTTACACATTACCATGCACCCCAAAATTTAGTTTGGCACACAAAACCCAAGGCCCCAGATCTCAGAGCAGTCACAAAACCATTGTCCTGGTATGTCATAGCAAAATCACTCGCTCAAAGATGAACTTTAAAAAAAATAAATTAAAACGAACAAATTCTATGTTTAATGCATTTTTCTAAATTTTACACAATTTTCACATTTTTCTCATTTGTAAAAAAACAGTTAAAGACAAATAAAATCCCCAAATATTCACATTTTAAATATCTAACAAACCATTTCTTGTGTACATTCCAGAAAGGACTATTTCAAAGCTTTTCAATTCAACATGAAAGCGTGTAAAGTTCTACAAGAAAATGCCAAAAACAATGGACACAGACTCAAAGTTCTCTTGGACCTTGCACATTTAAGGATAGTTCTTGGAATACAGAAAAAGCAATTAGAGTATTCAGAACCTGAGTTCAGCAAAATGGATCTTTTAAAACTGCCTGAAGAGTATATGCAAGATATTTTGGACTTCGAGAGCGCAAACAGAGGAGACAGCTTCGATTTCTTATCCAACTATCTTTTAGCCTGCGTGCATGGAATGCTGCTGCACGCTGGGTACTCCAAGGATGGTTTTGAGAAGTACAAGTCGTGTTTCCTGAAGCACAGAGAGTCCGTGGAGAAGCAATTCCACATCAAGGTAGAGGTAAAAAAATTGATCCTCTCAAAGTATGACTTAGTGTATCGTTACGTAACAGAAACTGTGACAGAAAATATTAACCCTAGAAAGATTCATGGTTTTGTTATTGAAGCTTGTGTGTACTGCCAAATATTATGTAAGGATGTACGAAACTATGCGTGGAACAAATCCTTACGGCTTATTGAAAGTATAGGTCGCTTGACTTCATTAAGTGAAGATTTCTGTGCTAACGAAGGACACGTTGACCATAGGGTGTTTTATAAGTCTGAACATGACGACAGAACACAAGAAGCTGTCGGAGACTCAGTTAGTGACACGGTCTGCAACCAATCGGAAACTGAAAGTGTCCTTGACCAATCGTCTCAGAAAGACGAAACTATTTCCATAACGGTTTGTAACATGTCTGTAACAGTGGAGGCAATCTCAGTAACTAGCTCACAATCGTATTGCTCGATCTCTGCGAGCGTGACATCAGTCGTAAACCCATCCATTAGTGAAACAAGCGATGTCTCTAGTGAGACGGAAAGTCTCACCCGTTTTGTTCTCAATGTATCCAAGTCAGATGAAGATGGAGTAAGTGTCAACAGTAACTGAAGGGAGGCAAACTAGCTAATCTGAACAATACTAAACGTTTAAAGCATGATACACAGATTATTACTTTGAGGGTATATAAGTGCTAGCGAGTATATTCGATTACACAACTGCCTAGCTGCCTTGAATTCAGATAAACGCTTGTGTTACTATGAATAGTTAAAAACATGGGATACTATAATACTAAGGGAAGTCATTTTCCTGTATATTTAAAAAATTGTTACGCAAACCTTTTTCTTCTGAAAAAATGTTTTTAAAAAATATTTTATTACTAAATTAAGTATGTTCTGTAATGTAAGCTAATCATATTTTGAATAAAATGTTTTGTTTTTTTTTAAAGTCAAAGAATTTATTTAGTAAGCTTATTAGTTAAACATAATTTAAAACATTATTTTGTAAGCAATTTAAAATTGCAGACATCAGATATAATACACTAATACGCAATGAATCTACATATAATGAACGGAAATAATATAGAGATGTAATCAAAAGGAAACGTTTCATTCTTCAGGTCCTTTAGAAAATGAGTAAGTAGAATACTGTTCAATAACATCAAAAAGGTTTTCTAGTGTTTCTACTTTCCATAGTGAATGGTTGTAAACATGGAGTATCTTTATGAAACAGACTACTTCCATATTGAATTGAACAAAATAAAATGGTTTGCTTTGAGAAACAAAAACAAAACATTATTGTAGTTTTGGAGATCTAAGCTGGTAGGACGGATGGATGCACAGACCACACACAAAAACTAATTGCGTCTTTTCCTCTTTCGGGAAGACTAAATCATTACAATTATATTAAAAGTGGTGGTCCGAAATGACTATGGTAGAGTTCACTCTATTGCATTGATTCACAGATCCAGCATATAGTCCCGAATAACTTTCTCTCTGGTGAGCTTCCATATACATCACGCGCTGTTTCAAGTTTTCAAATCAGAATAGTGCTATTAGAACATGGAATGTGTTGCCTGAGCCAGCCAGGAAAACCCGTGAGTTGGCAGAATTTAAGTCATTGGTTAACATGCATGACTAGATGGATGACGCGTAGGACGTAATCATCTTCTTTTTTTAAGTAACTTCTGTATCATATAAGATAAGAACAGGCTCGACATCTTTAAACTTGTACACAAAACAGATTAAACCCAACACATAACTCTCCGGCTAGTCGTAATGCTACTAGTAGTCCAACAAGCTCCTGCGTTATATCGATGAGTTGCCCCCACCCCAGCCTGGCTTCCTAAAACTTCCTACAAGTAAAGAAACAATAAATATTTTTGCTTTCACTTCTCTATGCTGAGACGGATTTTGGGAGTCAGTTACACAGATCGGGTCTCAAACAAGGACATCCTATGCCGAACTGGGGAGTCGAACACTTAGTGAGGTTGTGACAGAGCGTCGCATGAGGTTTGTGGGACATGTTCTACGTCAAAATGAATTACGCACACCAAGAGTTGCGATAACATGGAGGCCAACACGAGGAAAGTGCAAACAGGGACGTCCTCGTATTACTTGGCGACACACCTTCATGGAGAACCTCAGAACAGTGGACACCAGGTGGGAGGAAGCTTCAGACATTGCCAGTGACAGATCTTTGTGAAGACAGCTTGCTGCCCAATGCGCCGAACGGCGCTGGAAGACCTAAGTCTAAGGTGACCTTGGGGGCCCTAAGCTCTAGCTTGTCTTGCCTACATGTAACCCCAACCCTAGGTACATTCAAGCTTTTATTATCTTAATTATTGATTCATACAGTTTTGGTCCATTAAGAGTCAGAGCCAGACCAGGTGAATGTTTCTGTAGCTACTCGGATGAACAGATTTTCTTAAGCCTGCACAACATTATAGTTTACCAGGAAATACATTTAAATATACCATTGCCTGTTTACCAAGTGTAAATCAGTTTTAATGATTGGAACATCAACTTTCACCTAATTAAGATAAACACATTGTTAGAACCAAGAAAACAATAGTTTATCGAGACACAAAGCTTTATTTGCATGAGATATCAATAGCACATGCAACTCTAATGCAACATTAAAAACTTAATATAATAGTATCGACACCGATAATAGCATGTTAATTATCTTGCATCTCTACGGTAAAAAACAATTAAAGTTAACTACTTTAACCAACTTTTGTTTTATAATGCAAAAAGCCCACATCACTAATAACAATGAAAATTAAATATTAAATACAACCAACAAACAAGCATGTGTTTTTGGAATAGTAACTCTATAGGATAAAATGAGTTTATTGAGATTATTTTGAGATTCCATTATTTTAGAAAGTTATAATAGAAACCTAGCCAGGATGCTGTTCCATAAGGACCAAATTAAAAACAAATGGATGTTGATTAGTATTGCATTTTTATATAATTCACTCTTATCTTCCTCATATTGATGTTGATATATAACTTTGTAGGCTAGTACTATAATACGTGGATGTAAATGTTATCACAAGGAACCTCAATGTAAAGTTAAAGCCCTAGATAAACTCCTAGATAAAGCCCTAGATAAACTCCTAGATAGAGCCCTAGAAAAAGCCCTAGATAGAGCCCTAGAAAAAGCCCTAGATAAAACCCTGGATAAAGAAATATGTGGAACAAGATGAAGACAAAGTAAGATATAAATAGCCAAAAAGCTGGTAGGGATAAAAATGTAAGAAAACGAAAGATTCGCTGGTTCGTCTTCAACAAAACGAATGCCACATTTACCTCCGTTGTGTATGGAAGGTTACGTTCTCCCAGAATAGTTTTCTGAGAAATAGGACACAGTCGTTCTACGACTGAAGGAGGTGAATATATAACAAGATGAATAAAATTGAGATTTCTTTATAGCTAAAATATCTAGATCTAGTTCAAAGTATGCTTTGTGTGTTTGAGAATAAGATGTAAATAAATGGAAACGGGTTAAATAGTAAGAGCGAAGTTAAAAAGCGAGCTTGATCTCGCGTTTTTGTGGTGTTGGCCTACTTCAGGCTATATCGCACAATATATAAACTCAGCTTGCAGAGTCAGTCCTAATTCAGTGGATGAGTGATTAAGCGCTTGGCTTCCAAACCTGGGGTCCTCGGTTCGTATCTTGTTGAAGACTGGGATTTTGAATTTCCAATTTTTAGTCCACCCAACTCTAATGGGAACCTGACTTTAGTTGGGGAAAATAAATGCGGTTGGTTGTTGCGCTGTCCACTTGACAGCCTGCTCGTTAACCGTGGGGCAAAGAAACAGATGAACTTAACATCACCTGCCTTATAGATCGCAAGGTCTGAAAGGGAAACTTTTTTTTACTTTACTCATAATAATGTGGTCTTTGTTGACACCCTGATTTGAAATATCCCGTTTACTTACTTTAAGCATCAATATATATTAAGAAAGGAAAAGAACACAAAGCGATAGGAAGAAATATGTTGACTATATAATGGACATTATCGAAAAACATAAGGAAATGAAAAAGAGAATATTGGGAGACAATGTAAATCGATTAGACAAAAAATAAATGTTAAAGACGCACCATTGAAAGATAATATAGATTATGCTATGAGATTATAAAGTCTCATTTCAAATTAAACACACCATCGGCAAATACCCAGGAAAACCCAACACCATAACATTATCACCACAATAAGGCCGAGAAAGAGAACATGACACATATGCATCACATGGTCCTTTTATCAAAGCTTAAGACAACTTCACAAATAGGAAACTGTTGTGTTTTCAAAAGTTATTGGTACATCAATGTTGGCCTATTTTGAGAAAGAAAAGCTCATAACTAAATGAAAACTTTGCAAAAAAAAAAAAAAAAGTTCTAAAATTAAAAAAATAATGTAATATACAAACGGCTATATGCACTGTATGTCGGCTATAGTGTTGCTTTTGAACCTTTCAAAATATGTATAGATAATTAGATATATATACTTTATAATATTGGCAATACATAATAATTTTTTAACTTAATCTACTTAATAAACTTAATTTCTTAAGCAGATTTTCTCACTCAATCCACATTTCAAAACTTCATTAGGAGTCGTAAGATACTCGCGTACAGCTCTTTGTGTATTTTGTTTTCGCAAATGCATGGGAAAAGATGCAGACCAGATCCTTAAATAGTCCGAATTAATGTCAGGTTACTTTTAGCCTAATGTTTAATTTCGATCTTTGCTTTACCGCAATCAAAGAAGTCCAAAAAAAAAGAGAGAGTTTATGCACTACAATATTTCACAGTGCTCTAAAAGTTTTTGTCTTGAAGTTTAAAAATGTAATAGGAAGTCGGTTAATAAAAGTGTCTGTCACGGTTATTGTAAGGCAATCGCTTGGGCTCGCAATACATGGTCCGAACCGTTCCCGTAATTCAACCACTTCAGTCGAATCATTTAAGGAACAGCCTAAGACGCATGCACAATCGAGCTGGCACGGTTACCTGTGTCTGCCAAGCTGGCGTAGAGCTCAGCGACGAACTCTCCAGAACCCAGGCAGTAGACAGGGTTGCTTGGCAAGTTCTCATCATGGTGCTCCTGGCTGTGGAGGTCACCGACCCAGAAATACTCTTCCAGTTCTTTACAGTGTGTTGACGAATGCAAGGAAGAAGGATAATCCAAGTGAGACAAAATGGAACTCATGGTTCGCAAGTCGAGTTCATTCCCATCCAAAGGACTAGAAACTTCTTGGGGGTATGACATGACAGCGATCTCTTCAAAAGAGGAGCATGCACTCTGATTGAGAACATGGGCTGAGAGTTTGTCCATCATAGCTTCGGGTTCACCCAAAAGGTTAAGGAAACGATCAAAGGAACCATGGGAAGAGAGGGAAGAAAGCTCGAAAGATGGGAACAGGACATCCAGATTTGGGTTAGCTGAAGGACATTGACCACCTGACAGATCAACAGTAGATGCCGAAGAGATGGGAAACTTTTGTCTGATAGAATTTGATGGACTTAGAACCAAAGGGCTGGTCAAACTTTCATTTAGAACATTAATAACTGGCTGGCTTGGAAGATTCGTTTGTGCTGTGGAGTGGGAAAGGTTATCAATGTCTTGAGCTTTACATTCATTTGGCCCAATAATAACAAAAGATTTCATTAATTCTGGAAGGTGTTGCGCATGTGCAACCAATACAGGGGAACTAGTGACCTCTGGGTTCTGAAATTCTGTTTCTTGCCCAGAGACTGAAATATTACCAACTGAAAGACTCAGTTGGCTATACCCACTGGACAAACTAGGACTAGTAGCTAATGCACTCTGAACCTCGTTTGACTTAAACGTACAGGAAACATTAGCCACTAAATGACTTAAAGTACTATTTTCAGAAGGACATGTGACCAAATGACTTTGCAATCTGTGTCCAACTGAAACCATAACATCTTTAGTTTCAAAGAGATCAGAATGATGAGTGAGCACCCTACTCATCAAGTTTTCTTGTGCATTGGAAATAGAAGCATTCGCGACAGATTCGCTTATTTTCAGTTCCTCATCAGATCTGAATGATACAAATGGACTTTGGTGTTCAGTTTGACTAACAGAAGCCAGCTCTTTGCCTACTGATAGACGTGTGTTGTTTTGTTGTGTTGCATTGATGATTTGTAATCTTTCGTGATGACTGTGTCCTAAAACTCCAGAAGGATTCAATACTTCAGGGGTCTGATATCTGCACAGTTCATCTATTTTATGACTTAGAACAACTAAACCCGAGGCAACATCCTCAAAATTTGAAGGGTTTAGAACAAAAAGAGGGTGTTTTTTTCTTGAAGATAAGAGACTCTGGAAAAGGTATGGATCGTTTGAACTTTGAGAAGGATTGACTATGCAAGAGTTTGAAAAATTTGGACTAAGGCAGCTTATGTTTTGTACAAAGAGAGACATTCCAGTTCTGGTGTTATTTGTATGAGAACCATTGTTTGAATGGAAAAAGTAAACAAGTTCAGACTCATTTTGCCGCACCAAAGAGTTTAAGTGATTGACTTGACATGTTTCTTCCAGTGGACAAAGATTAATTGGAGAAATATTAGAGAAGCTGGAGAATGGAATCAAATGATTGATTTCTGGGCCAGGGATGTTTTGAGGGAAACTGGTACTAATGAAATCTTTCAACCACATGTCTTTGCCAAGAACCTCGTTAATAGTTTTACAAATTGGGCAAGAGAGAGTTAAATTATCCATTAGTTTTTGAAGCTCCAGGTCTTTGAGGTCAGTAGTTTTCAGGTAATCGATAAAGAGCCTATGTCCAGCCAGCAGCGACTGTCTGCCAGATGAGACCTCAGTCTTCCCAAGCACTTCTTTCACCAGGCTGTTCTCCTCTACGTGCTTCAGGAGCTCGTCCTTGTACTTCTTGAACTTGTCCATGGAGACAGCCCAGCTGACCACTAGGCCATGCTCGTAAATGGACATCAGGTAATGGTGGCTGTCATCGCTCATGTGTTTTTCCAGTTTAAGCCCCAGGTCTGCCATAGCTTCAATGTCACGGTCCATCTTTTTAGAGTCACCAAGAAGGAGTTTGTAATGGAACATCCCTAAGTTGGTCTTCAGCCTGTAATCATTTTTCTGGTAAATTTTCTTTAAGATCTCATCTGATTGCATGGACGAGACATAAGCATCCTGGAACTTTTTTCTAAAAAAAATAAAATAAAATAAAAATATTTCTATGCAAAGAAAATTTGAACAAACAAAAAAAAAAAAAAAAAACTGAAATCTTCACAATTTAGAAGCAGAGAATCCTCTTATTGATAGAAGTCCTTATATTTGTTATTAAAATGTAAACCATATTTAATATTTAAATAAGGATGCAAAATAGTTATTTAACAATTTCAATTATTTACTCTATTGTTAAACATATCTTTCTTTGGATCACAGACGTCTACTTTTAATTTAAAGTGTGTTCTATAATGTTAACAGTGAATGTAATAAAAACCGTGAGCCCGGGTGAGCCTATATACGTTCATAATGGAAGATACTAATGTACACTCGCCTTGGAAGAGAAGTCATATATACAAGACTTTAAGCAATATAAAGCTTGCTCCACAAACTTGTGACATGTTTCTCGTCCTACCTACTTCATCTTGCTACCTGGTCGTGTGGTATGCGCTCTGGACTGTCGTTTGGTGGCGGCCTAGACCTGAATTGAGTGGTTTAGACTTATAGGGCCAAATTCCTTAATTTGTTATTTATGTACATCGCTATATTGTTTTCTGTATATGATTAGGATTTTATTTCTATAAACAATGTGGTTTATTTCTATATTTTGGATGTGGTTTATTTCTATATTTTGGATGTGGTTTATTTCTATATTTTGGATGTGGTTTATTTCTATATTTTGGATGTGGTTTATTTCTATATTTTATATGTGGTTTATTTCTATATTTTGGATGTGGTTTATTTCTATATTTTGGATATGGTTTATACACAAAGTTCTGGGTGTATTTCTTGATAACGAAGGTGATTTGATTCATATGCTTCGTTTTGATTTTGTTTCCATACAGCGTAAATATCGACTTTTTCTCCATAAAGAGCTCGTTAGTTTTAACTGGCTACTATATTCATCTAGGTCCTAGGTCTCTATGGAGACAGCGTGCCGCCCTATGGCAGGCCCTATGCGCCGAAAGGCACGTGAGGATCTAAGTAAGTAAACAAGACAGCATCAGACAAATACTAACAGTTTGACTTGGGTTTCAGCCAGGTGAGTCAAGGTCAAGGCGGTATTGTACTGGTACCAGATCCCCTCTCTCAGAATAGTCAAAGCTTTTTGTAGGTCACTCTCGGCACCAGCTAGAAAAAATACGGAAAACCTTTATTTAAAATAAGATAAGATAATTTTGTATTGGTCCAAACAAATAGAAATTCAGTTTGACTACAATTTGACCATCTCAGTGTAGCTACTGTACAATGACAATATAGATGCAAATACGAACAACATCCACACACGAAACACATACACACTCACAACCAGCGCTTTATTTGCTCTTGTTACTTAAAATCTAACTTGGTACTTTGTACATATCAATATGTAACGAATGGACTTCATTCACCAATCGTAACCAAACACCATATAGCCACGTGGTTCTCTATCTCTTCTATACAAATTACGTAATACACACGGGCTGTCACGTGACAGTTTTTTTTCCATTGTTTTATCCATATTATAATCGTTCTTTCATCCCCAACTGTTTCTCAACAAGGGACGTTTCATTTTGAAATAGTGTGTATGTGTGTATGCTTGGTGGGTATTATAGCGCAGGGAGATGGAAGGCTTCACTGATGGGCCTAACATGTGTTTGTCCATTTTCTATAATGGGGGCTGCGGGCCATTCCTTTGAATGATGAAAAAGACACATACAAAAAAGAGACCAAGAATTTGATGGTTAGAAAATTGGGTTGGAGATGGGGTAGCGTTGTAATGCGGGCCGTTTTTATTTAGGGATTTAAGACTAATCCGGGCAACAAAAAAAAGCATATATTGACCGAATATTTTAACCGTAGCTTAGTACGGGTATCAGCTAGTCTAGTTATAAAAGAATGTTAACCACTTTTCTAAAGCATACTCAATGAAGCTGTTCTCCATTTGTCTATGAAATGCAGAGTGCACTTTGTTCCCAACCCTTTAAATGTGTTGAAGGAGTAAAGGTTAAAGACAAAACAATCCTTTGAGCGTTCAACAAAACACAATCCAGATTCTTGATCTCCTCTGGGAATTCAAGTTCGTGTCTCTCTTTTCAATAGACAAGCAGTGTGTGCCACTCAGTACCAACACGTACATCTTATTTCTTATAGACTTAACAATAAACTATGAGAAGATTCAACTACAAGTACCGAGGTCTCCAGTTCGAAGTCTGATCATGGCTATGTTGTTCAAAGTGACCAGCATGCTCTGAGGGTTGATTCTGACCAGAAGTGACCTCTGCTTAAGTGACTTTGTGTACCACTCCAGAGCTCGGGGCAAGTCTTGATAACCTAACACAATACATTAAACCAGTAATGAAAACAAAGGAGTAAACAACTAGTCTGGGTTTTAAAACATAGGTACCTTCAGTTTTTTTCAATAGGAAAAACATATCTTATATATCACAGACGTTACTTCAAAAAAGAAGATAATTACGTCCTACGCATTTCATGTGTCAATCTAATCATGCGTGTTAATCAATGACTTAAGCTCTGCTAAGTCGTTAGTTTTTCTAGCTGATTCAGTCAACCCATTCGAATCTCTAATGGCACTAGGGTAGAAGTCCGTTTGGAATAAGAAATGTGCCTATATCCGGCTCCGTACCAATATTCGGCCATTTCATTTTTCACTATCCGGTCAAATTCGAATATCACTGCATAATAGTTGACCGGATAGTAAAAAATACACCTTGAACCTATTTATATGTATAAAGTGGACCTCGTTCCACTACAGTCTGTTATAGTATTTTAAAACGTTTATATTTCAAACATAATAATGTGCTTAAAAATAGGCCCTTTATGAATATGGAACAAAACATCTTTTATTAAAAAGATAAGGAGTGTTGATATAAATAGAAATGAAACTTTACATCATAAATGCGCTTGAACACAGAGCAGCAATGGCTGGCACATTTTTTCACTTGGTTTGTCTGTACCTTTGAGTGGTTAGTTACATGTTAAGGTGCATTATTCCTTGACTACGTCACGCTGACCAAACGTCGGCCTGGCTGTAAGGGTATATCTCCAGAGGTAGAGATGAACAACTCCCACCCCTCCGTTTTTTTTATTTAGTCCATCCCATTGAGTTCATTGATAGACAGACCTCTACACGGGTAACCGGACAACGAGTTTGCTTATTTGGAAAAAAATCTCAATTACGGGGCTGGATTACAGACCACACCTCTAGAGTGCCGAGTTTGCTTACTTGGACATAAATCTCAATTAGGAAGCAGGACTAAAGAACAGACACCTAAACGAGTGACCTTTAGCTACACAGAACCCAAACCGCGAGATTTAATAGCCCAGTAAGCCAGTAACTAATTATTTTTTGTAGATAGAAGTACAAAGCTCATATTTGTGTTTATTAGCGTAAAGGACACGACCAGGGCTATTTTGAAAGGGAAAGCTAATCACACCTACTCCTTATCTATTTAGTCCTTGACACTCAATTTATTGATAGACATTGACCATTTTTAAGCCAGAATGGATAAACACAGCATACTAAGATAGCATACTACACTGTCAATAAATATTACGGTTGAATTACTTTTCCTAAAGTGTTAACTTGAATATTGCTCCTGCGTTAAGTGTCTTAGTTTGGTAACAATATTCTTCATAATTTGGGAGTGTTAAGTAACTCCTCGTATAACCGGTTTTTATTTGCTTACGATGCGTACTTAGCCACTGTGTATCAGGCCAGGACGCGACACACCTGACACCCATAAGCCTACTACCGTGCCATTTTGTTAGTTACAGAAACCACGATAAAATAAGTACTAATTAAGGAAGATGTTTGATACATACCTTCTAGCCCAATTAAATGAAACAAAGATTGTGTGTCATAGGCCTTTAGATTACGTGACAGGAACAAGAAATTGAACTGGCTGCCTGGTCGTGCGGCTTACACGCTGGACTGACGTTCGGATTTATCGATGGTCCCGTGTTCAAGCCCTGCCCACTCCAATCCCCCGTCGTCCTGCGGGAGGTTTGGCCTACGAAGTAAATTATCTTCAACTCTCAAGGAACCTCTGAAACATGTAAACCATTGTACAAGCCCTACATACGAGGTTACATCGTGTGACATGTGACTGAACTGACCTCTCTGAAAGGCTAGACCAATACTGTTCAGTAAGACATCATAGTCAGGGTGGTCTGTGTATCTGTCGTGGATAGTCTCGTACAACGTCATCATCTTCTTCAACGCTTCTTCATTCTCCCCTGGTGTGACGTAGATAGTTGAAGTCAACAATAAGGTCCAGGGTTTTATTGTGTAATGTAGCTTACAATAAACATAACTATGGGCATATCAAGTGGAGTGATGACGTCACTAAAGAGAAGAAATGTACAGCTACCTGAGAAGATCATTGGAATCGTTTCAAAGATTTCCCCCATCAGATCGTCTTCCTGCACTTGCAGGTCTGACACACAGAACGTCTGCTTTTCTGAAGGCGGCAAGACGATCTCACGTCTGACTGATTTTGCTTTCTGGAAAAATCTGAAAAGGAAAAAAAAAAAAGTATAATAATTAGGTCAAGTATTGCCTTTTTTTCAGAATTAGAAGCTAGGAGTCTACCATTTATAAACTACTGCAGAAAACAATTGCATTAGTGTATACTCCAAACTAAAAAAAAAACAACTAAAAATTGTTGTTGTTTTTTACTTTTCGAGTTTGCCGTTTCTGTAGCAATAGTGGTTTTACAGGGTGGGGTCGCTAGCCCCACGCCAAAGCCTCCTCCTTTTTCACCCGGGCTTGGGACCGGCAGATGGCGGAGCACCAGGGCTAGACATGATATCAGCAGAAATGCTAAAATATGGGGGACAGTGCATCGTTAACAGAATGACAGATCTTTTAAATCTCTGTTGGCGAACTTCAAAAGTCCCAGAGGACTGGCAAAAGGAAGTGATTGTAAAGCTTCCAAAAAAGGGCAACTTGGCAGACTGCAACAACTGGAGGGGCATTACTCTCCTCTCTGTCCCGGGCAAAGTTTTCAGCACTGTTTTGTTGAGACGGCTTCAACAGTCTGTAGATGAAAGGCTCAGAGAAGAACAAGCAGGTTTCCGAAGAGGCAGATCATGTACAGAGCAGATTTTCGTTCTACGAAATATCATAGAACAAAGTCTTGAGTACCAACAACGGCTAACGATCAGTTTCGTGGACTTCAAAAAAGCGTTTGATAGTATCCACCGAGAATCACTACGGAAAATAGTTAGAGAATACGGTATCCCAGAAAAATTCGTCCAGATCCTACGACACATTTACAGTCAATCTAGTTGCTGCATTAAAACAGAAGAAGGAACAACAGAGTTTTTTACAATCGAGACAGGCGTGAGACAGGGGTGCATCTTATCTCCCTTCCTTTTCCTCCTAGCCATCGACTACATAATGAGGAGAGCAATGAACCAGACTGCCTTTGGTATTCCATGGCATGAACAGCTCCGATTGACGGACTTGGACTTTGCTGATGATGTTGCACTACTCGGGGCTACAAATAAATGCATTCAAGAAATGACGGAGAGCCTAGACAGAGAGGCACCCAAAATTGGCCTCCGCATAAACTTGAATAAGACTACAATTATGCGAGTGGGATATAAGGCAAAGGGTGTCCCCGTCAGACTTGGCGATTCAAAGCTTGAAGAGCTGGACAAGTTCACGTACCTTGGCAGCATCATAACAAACGATGGAGATGCTTACCATGATGTAGAGTGCCGAATAGGAAAGGCAGGGAGCATTTTCCAAAGGCTGCGGCCTATTTGGACTAGCCAAGCCATTGGACTCGAGACAAAAATACACCTTCTCAACACAATCGTCATCCCAACTGCTACATATGTATGTGAGACGTGGAAGTCATCTGTCAAAATTGAGAAAAGACTAAATGTGGCTCAACAGAGATGGCTGAGACGGATTTTGGGAGTCAGTTACACAGATCGGGTCTCAAACAAGGAAATCCTATGCCGAACTGGGAGTCGAACACTTGGTGAGGTTGTGACTGAGCGTCGCATGAGGTTTGCGGGACATGTTCTACGTCAAAATGAATTACGCACACCAAGAGTTGCGATAACATGGAAGCCAAAACAAGGAAAGCGCAAACAGGGACGCCCTCGTATTACTTGGCGACACACCTTCATGGTGGACCTCAAAACAGTGGACACCAGGTGGGAGGAGGCTTCAGACATTTCCAGTGACAGATCTTTATGGAGACAGCTTGCCGCCCAATGCGCCGAACGGCGCGGGAGGACCTAAGCCTAAGTCTAAGTTTTTACTTTTCGGATGTTCATTCAGATTTAAAGGTCAACTACACCCTAGTCCAAACCGCCCGCAGAACGGCAGGGTTGTGGGTGGAGTCTGGCAGAGTTTGAACCATCGAAAGACAGTCCATAGCGCATACCACACGACCAGGCTGCTTTTTATTTGTCTTCATTTGAGTAAGGATATCCTGAATAATGACATTAATCTAATTAGGTCATTCATGGTGTAGTATACATACGTATCCCGTATGGGGGACAAACGTATGCCAAAAGGCAGTCGTTTTTGGTGATCTGAAAGGTGGTCGACATAACAGAGGTGTCCCACGGAAACGCTTTAAAGACCAGCTTAGGCGCCAACTTGCTTTAATTGACTTAGAACTGAGCACCTTGTTGCAGGCGGCTTCAGAACGAGACAGCTGAAGGTCACTTACAAAGGCCGCGGGATACACCTTTGAGACCAAAAGAAAATCCGCTGCCGAGGACAGATGTAGACGACGAAAAGGAAATCTAAATCGTCCACCGGTGGACAATGGTTATACCTGCGCTAATTAGGCAAAATATGTAGGTCACATCTGGGGCTGCGTAGCCACGGGAAATACTTCATTCCTCATTAATCTTCGGACTCGAAGACAAGCCTTATTATACATGTAGTTATGTCTAGCCCTTATGCGCATTTAATTATAATGTAAGTTGGAGGTGGAGGTGTCTTCCAAATACTTTGACCGCAATGACGGAAAGTATATAATTAGTATTTTATATAAGAGTTTCTTTTGTATACAAATAACCTCGTAATATTGCATTAATAGAGTTACACTCCAATCGATTATAAATACTAATACAAAGGCCACAATTTCAACCCTTTAGAATTACAATATCATTTGCTTGATAAATGATGCATATACTTAACAATAGCCACTATAGATATAATCTGTAATATATTTAAAACTATTTATTTTTTCTTAAGTCTATTACATTTTCGACTCTGGATATCTTGACATTCTGTAGAGGATGATAGCCTTCTTTCGTAAAGCCCACTTGTAGAAAAATGTTGGGCCATTAGTTTCCAGTGTATCCAATGCCGAGTCCAGGTGCTCCAAAGCTCGATGGAAATCTACACCTGTCAAAAATTAAAATATGCATTTAATAGGATGTCATGTAGGTACATATATCATTGTGTTGTTACTATCGTGACAGTTTGTGCAAAAAGTTATCTAGTTAGAGATGTCCCAGACATTGTTAGCAAGTTGTAATTTGTACCAGAGTTTTATTCAAGTTTTTCATTGAATAAATTAATAAGCCTACAGCGGTTTTGTTGGACTAGATGCCTGCAACTACAACGTAAGGACTGTGTATGAACAGGGAGTTAGTTAACAGATGAAATCAATCCAGTGATATCTGTACTTTTATTTTCATTTGTTGAATATTGCTTGATCATGCATCAGGTTACATCTTTGCACTATGGCCTCGTTTCTGCCTTTGCAGTATGACCTTGATCCTGCCTTTGCAATATGACCTCGATTCTGCCTTTGCAATATGACCTCGTTCCTGCCTTTGCAGTATGACCTCGATCCTGCCTTTGCAATATGACCTCGATCCTGCCTTTGCAATATGACCTCGATTCTGCCTTTGCAATATGACCTCGTTCCTGCCTTTGCAGTATGACCTCGATCCTGCCTTTGCAGTATGACCTCGTTCCTGACTTTGCAGTATGACCTCGATCCTGCCTTTGCAATATGACCTCGTTCCTGCCTTTGCAATATGACCTTGTTTCTACCTTTGCAGTATGACCTCGTTCCTGCCTTTGCAGTATGACCTCGATCCTGCCTTTGCAATATGACCTCGTTCATGCCTTTGCAATATGACCTCGTTCCTGCCTTTGCAGTATGACCTCGATCCTGCCTTTGCAATATGACCTCGTTCATGCCTTTGCAATATGACCTTGTTTCTACCTTTGCAGTATGACCTCGTTCCTACCTTTGCAATATGACCTCGTTTCCTCAAGGTTGTTAACGTCGGAAGTGGTAATGGTTCTAAGCCCACCGTTACCTATAAAATGCTTCCAATGGCACGCGTCTCAGCCTCTGACAACCAGTCCAACTCCTGCCCTTCGCGTGTGGCTCAGTTACTGAGTCTGGCGGAACCGTTACCACAGACAGGAGAAGGGGCAAAGGCGAGAAACTGGCGCCTAAACCAGTAAGCTTCGGTCAGGAGGGGTTCGTTAACCCTGGTTGGCTAACCATCTAGGAGAAGGAAAACTCTGAATCCAAACCTCCGATGCCTTGCGAATGTACCCGAAAAATCAGGAACTGGTGACCCTTAGGCAGATATGTGGACGGGAGTGTCTCTCCATTCTTCTTTGTCATTTGTCTTTGATAGAATTTCATTCTGATGTTCTTTCTGAAAATACTGAAATCTGCCTTTTTACCTGCCGGGGGGGACCACTGCGTGGGCCGATTTTGAGTTTGTGTTTCCACACAAACTGTCTTTGTAACCTTGTTACTTATAAATGTCAGTTAGAACGTATGCGCGAATGACCGAAAGTGTGTTTGTTTTAGACAAGGACAAAGACCAGTGTGTGATATATGGTATCAAGAGTAATAAAGTTTCTGTGTTCGTCTTAACCGAGTTATTAAGTGTTTTGTAATTACAGCTGAACACATGCACACCTAGACTTGGTGAGATACTAATGTAGTTTCAGTATAGAGCTACATATAGTATAAAGACGTAACAGTCACAGTAAATAACAATTTTGAGATGAGTCCAATCTAACCAACATTGTCATTGTTATCGCTATGTTTAACAAGCAATCCGAAGTATTAGGGGCTGTTATATTGCAAAGTCTTTTGGCTTCACGATTTAATAATTGAATATTTGTTTCATTTTCTTGAAAGTGCGCTGTAATTTCACAATATTTGAATATAATCAATCTATATTGGTTGTACTGAATCTCCTCATTTTTTAAATAATGAAAAAAATAGAGAAAAAAGTCTTTCAGACCTTGCGCTCTATAGGACAGATGATGTCAAGGTTTTCTGTTTCTATAGTCGATGGTTAACGAAAGTGTTACGAAGCCAGCACAACGACCGACCGCCTTTACATTCCCCGACATTATAGTTAAATGGACTCAGGGGCGTCGTAAAAATCACTATATTCATAATCCCAGTGTTCACCAGGATACGAACCTGAGACGCTTCGCCTTGAAAAGGATAAATGCCGTATTTAAACTGAAAGACTACATGTTACTAATCGATGTACCTGCTCCTGAAGCCGTGATGTGTCCAAGGCATGCCTCCATGACGGCCGACTCTCTAGGACTGCCGTAAGTTTCTGTGGTCCTGTAGAGTCCGCCATAGAACCTTTTTGCATCGTTCGGATCCAACGCCATAATGAGTCTCCTGGCTACCACAGCAACCTAACACGAAACAGTCATCCATAACAAGGATAGTTATAGAGTCTAAGCATTGCGACAATAAAAATATTTATAAGTATATCACTTTTTCGTAAAGACCAAGCTGTGACCTACTTACTTTGCCATTTTCAACGTATACAAAACCAATATCTACCGGTAGCCGATTTAGTATATACTAAATATAATGTTTAAAAGGGTTGTGGGATTCTTAGAAATATTGACTTACTTACCCTAAATATGTCCTTGAAGTCACCTTGTAGTGCTGTCAGGAACAAATGCCTTATGTTTGGCCAATCCAAACGATGACACCCATACGGTTGACCTCTGACCCCGTGTAACTGGATGTTTTTCTCAGCTTTGACCAGGATATGTCCGATAAACTGAGTGTAACTGAGAGACAGATGCAGGTTGAGTATCTTTTATTAGACCATTATTTGTGTATCTTATTCTTTTACAATACGTTGTTACTTGTTAAATTATTCGCTATTGTTTGATCTCTTATCACGAGACAGTAGTCGACCATACGCTAAACTATCCATTTTTTAACAATTAATGAAACATACTTTAGAATGACAGAAACCGTATGTTGTTACCGGTCGTTGACTTGTAGCACCAAACAGTTGGTAGACAACTAACCCGTTGTAGGCGTAATAGATCTTAAATATTAAAACTTCAAATAACTTGAATGACTTCCTTGTGAACATTACTAAATATAACTTTATTTATAATATAGACAAAAGATTCTTGTGGTAAAATGAAATAAATGTTCAGGGGGTGGCCAACCCCATTTGGTTCCATACTCGAATAGTTTTCACTTCTCACTTTTGGCGCATGCGCCTTAGGTTAGCCACCCTTGTACTATACTTAAGTAATAATTTTTTCTAACAAAATCTAACTCATTACAATAACAACCTTTCAGCTTCATGTCCTAACTAAGACCAAGTGACGACAATGTCACCTATCTTGCGTCATTCAGAACCAATCGTTAACCTCTTCCCACCGTCACCATAGAAACACACACACACACACACACACACACACAACATAACACCGAAATATCAGTTTGAAAATGATAAATGATAAAGCTAGACCTAAAATTAATAGAGATACAGAGACACACATGATCACGTGTAGACTTAATAAAGCCTTTCTATATTTGAGATAAGGGCCCCCCTTATTAATGCAAATATGTTAGTGCCCAATATGTTCTTCATATACTTAGACTAGAGGGTGAAACTGATATACAATCAATTAGAGAGTATTTAGATCATGAAATAATATAGTTTTTGCTACAAATAATGTTTATTCATACAAATTAACTAAGCCACCAAAGAAAGTGGATGCCCTAAGTTGCAGCTTGTTGAACCGATACGTAAATCCCACACATTTTAGTTACCTGTTGACTTTATTGAGAGATTCTTGCCCTGTGACAGGCCGATCTAGGCTACATTTGTACAGTACCAGTGGGTGGACAAACAGCTGATTGGAATGGTCAAACTCTTCAATTACTAAGTTGGTAACTAAAGAGCGATAACTCCTGCTTCCTCTTTCGTCGTGTCCTAATAAGCTCTCCACAAAATCTGTTGAATCAATGTAAAAAAAAAACAACTTAATTTCTTATTCCATATTCTAGGACAAATTCGTATAAGTGCTCTTTCCATGGTGCCAATAGACCATGGATCGGGTAGCTTTAATCAGCAAGAAAAGAGTTTGTGTCTCTAATAAAGTTACACGACTAGATTAAGACGCAAAGACATAGAAGGCGCAATTCTTTTCACTGTAGTACAAACGTATGTAGTTATATGATCAAACTCTTTGGTTATTATTTTACTATTAACACATTTATTTTACGAACACAACTAGCAGATTTTCTACTAATGTAGAGCTAAGATGGTATAAACGAATTGACCGGAATCGATCCCGAGGCAATCATGACGAAGATTCAACACGATGATGCAGCAGACCCCATGTAAGCAGCAGACCTCATGTAAGCAGTAGACCCAAAGAATCGTGAGCATTGGCGAAAAGCACCCCTTTCCATTGTCTGGAATCCAATTGCCACTTTAGACCACGCTTTCAAAAGTACAACAAATTACATCATAAGGCCATGTAGTTAATGACGCATGCTAATTTTTTTTTACTAACATACCCTGGGGAGAAATGCTAGATTTAAAAGCCACTGGTCACTTTATCTCACAGTAAGGCGAATTATATACCCCCTCCCTTCCTACCCCCTCCCTTCCTACCCACTCCCTTCCTACCACCTCCCTTCCTACCCCCTCCCTTCCTACCCCCTCCCTTCCTACCCACTCCCTTCCTACCCCCTCCCTTCCTACCACCTCCCTGACAAATGAACGAGGGGAATGAAGAAATATTAACTATATATTAACAACATATACATTAGTGTCTCTAAACAAAAGTAAGAGGTCATTATATCATTAGTTTCGTCCATTGAATTAAAAGCTAGTCGTTGATTTTTAGATCTAACCTTTACCAAAATGATTACATCCCGTTGAGTTTATCCTAGAAATACATTCCAATTCATATTTCGTCAACCAATCGTAAACCTCGATAAGCCGACTCTGTAAAATCTGTGTTAAAAATGTCAAGTCCCTCCGGAGGAAGTGTTCAAGTACTTTGGGCATGTAGATATTTTTTGAAACATACTGAGTGGCCAGTTGAACTATAGCCTCTGGAAGACAGAGATATCTTTGACATATGTAGACATACGGGATAACATCCACTCCTGGAGAGTATTGTTTTAATAGATGTAAGATATCCCATGGATCAATCAACATTCCAACATTAACTAGAGAAGTCCTGTATCCACTTAGAGAGAATCTTTTATAGGTGCTGAATACCAGGTGAAAGTTGGGATCAGTGCACTGAAGCGTGGTAACTATCTCCCCAAGGAAGGACAAGAAGGAATGGCTACTTCCATTAGCATGAAAACTCTCACACTTGTGGAAGACTAGAATGTGTCTGGAACGAGGAAAAGTGTCAACAGTTTTCTTGATGTGCTGTAAGATGTAGTTCATGTCATAGAAGTTTTTCAAATCTTCTGTTGCAGTCTGGACATTGTCTGGGCACAGAACTGTATAGGTTTGTGCAAACAAATCCTGCAGGGTGTAGATATTCTTACACTGAATTCTGTAGCAGACTGTCCTTTTACCATAAGTGAAATCAAAAGATGTTATCTCTTGTACAACCTAAGATATAATTTAAAAATTATTAAATTTAAAGACATAATATTTCTTAGATACATAAAAAAAAATTTATACAGAAAAATAAAAGTATAAGAAATAAAAGTCCTAGGCCCTATATTCTTAATAAATTGTTTCAAATATTTACTCTGATCTAGACTTAGTTTCTTTAATAATTATCTTCATGTATCGCCAGTGACTTCGTAGATTTCAGCAAGAAAAAACAACGTCTTCATGTATAAAACATATTTAAGTCTTCTCTTCATTTTGAAAAGTTATGGAAGAAGCCAAGCATTCCTACCAAATAGGAAAACATGTGAACGGATTATCAGAAATGTCCTCACCTAAAATTGTCATTGTTTTATTTTTGTTTTATCAATAACAATAAAAATTAGTAAAAATTTCCGAATCATAGCCTCGTCAATTAGTGACGTATCAAGAGGAGGCCGTAAAGGTGTGTCACCTTCACCTATCCCTTAGTCTGTTGGACCGTTAGGGCACCACACAAGATTTGTCAACCGTCTTTCTCCATTCCTGTCTATCTTTTGATTGGATAGAACCTGTTTCAATTGCAAGCCCGTCCATTCTTTTATGGTGTCTTCCCATCGCTTTCTATGTCTGCCACTTCTTCTTTTTTCCTGGTACTGTTCCCTGTAGGAAGATCTTTGCAAGCTCCGAAGACCTTGTAATATGACCATAGAGTATTAGTTTCCGTTGTTTTTTTTTGTTTTTTTTTTAGCAGGTCAACGTGATACCTAGTGGACGCCTAAATGAGTATCAAAAAACAATACATAAACTATCACATATGTATGTCGCTATCTTTCGTCTGCCTTATATGTTAGTTTTTAATTGTTTACCGGTGAATTTTTGTTATTCCTATTCGAATTACGTACAATAATGGAATATTAAGATGGGGCAAGAAGAAGGAAAACTCTGAATTCAAACCTCTGCAGCCTTGCAGCTATAACCAATCATGGGAAAGGCTTCGGGAGTAAACCCTGAGGAAAAATCAGGAGCTGGAGATCCTAAGGCAGTTTGCGGCACCCAGTGATACACCCTGGCAGAACCTGCGACACCGCTGACCCCAAACTGTATCGGCACTGTCGTTCTTTTGAATACATCAGCTGCGTGAAAAGGAAGGGGGGGGGGGTGATAAGTGGGCGAAATCGTTCCGACCACAGCTAATGCCCAGACATTTATCTCATTTCCATGAGATGATCCATAGTTGCTTCGCTTAAGGAGGCCATATTAATATATATATATATATATATATATATATATAAGATGTGGCACCTCTGGCATTGCTGTCCGGGCGTTGCGATCGATTATCATCCTTAATCTAAATTGTCGCTATCAAACTACCTATGCCCATTGCTTCGAGAACGAAGAAATCGCTGAGTCCATTGCTTTCTCAAAAAAAAATTCTTTCAAAACTAAATTCAAGGTGAAACCCTGAGCTCTAATTTGATAATACTTTAGATAAAAACTGTCTGATTCGAAATATTTTTCAAAGTTGGCATGGAATCAATTTTTAATGCACACACAAAAAATTGAACAATATTATTATAAAGAGTTTAAGAAGTAGACTTAATACCCACCTGGTCTATGAGTGAAGATTTCCCCACCATAGGTGGTCCAAACACTTCTACAATATTCCCTGTAGACCCAGTTATAGATGTGAATATGGCATCTCTTTCCTTGGTCCTGAAGGAATTCTGGATATTCATTTTTGTTTTACTTGTATTATAACAAATTGCTCTTCAAAGGGGGCTAGAAATAATTAAAAAAAACATGAGAACAAGATCATTGTAACATCTCGGCTTGTAAAGACAAAACCAGAAAGTCACAAAGATAAAGGCACATTCCTCGTTCCATATGCAAGGACAAATTTGTACAAATGCTCCTTCTTTCCTAGCGCTATTAGAGCATGGAATGGGTTGCCTGAGCTAGCCAGAAAAACCAGTGACTTGGCAGAATTTAAGTCATTGGTTAATATGCATGACTAGATGCATGACGCGTAGGACGTAATCATCTTCTTTTTTTGAAGTAACGTCTGTGAGACGCGTGGTCGAGAGGCTAAATAGACTTGGCTTGGATACCTATGAAGGGGGCTCGAGGCATTATAATCATGAAAGTAGCGCTATATAAATGCTATAATTTATTTTATTATATAAGATATCTGGAAACTTCTGTTTGGGTCCCTTGGACATCCAATTAGAAGCTATACTGCAAGATATAATAATTAACAGTCAATTAGAAGCTGAGTAATCAGTGTTAAAAATTATCGTATATATTCAGTATTGTGGCGGCCATATTGGGCCTAATTTGCATACAATTTTGTTTTTGTTTTTTTGGTTTCACAAAACTAATTTCAAGGTCTCTTTAATGCAATTATGTAGAAAAAAGATGAAATTTTAAAAAGTTGAACCAGCTGGATTTAAACCCGTGCGCTGTGGCCTCCTCACTAACCACTGTACCAGAGACGGTCTTACGAATATAGATGGTTTATAGTCATCTATTGTTAGTTTCAGATTTGAAAGCAAAGTATAAAGGGCACTAATAGACTTATACCACCACACCAGTCACGTACAAGTTCTTTCCCTTGTTCGAGATAATTAACAAAACATTTAATAACCAGTATGTCACGTACACAGTATCTATATTTAGCTCGTCATCGACCTCGGGAAATTCCTCACGCGGAGATATGTTAATTATTGTAAATTGAGCTGCATTTATTGGTTGGCATTGCAACGAGCTGCGTTAGACACGTGACAACGCTGCACCCGGGAAAGGTTCTAGTTTTTTAGTCAGTCTTTGTTTTGGAACGCGTTAGTGAAACATATACTAAAGTTTTGTATTAGAACTCAATTATATTATTGTGTAGATCTATCATTCTATTCAAGTACATTTAACCATTGTAATTATTTGTGAATAGCTTTTTCAAGTTCTGAATTAAAGTAATTGTTTTAGACGAAGAGAAGTTTCTTCATTGAATATAGTAACATACTTAGATCGACTTAGCGATTGACAACTTCTAGATGATCAACTGGCAACATTTTGAATGATCGTATTATCAACTAGATCTAGCTGCTTCTATATGATCATCTTCTTAAAAGAAGATTTCAAGATCCTCGGCAATCACGATCATTGTTAGTGTGATATAGATCAAGATAATCTTCAACGTGACATCTGACATCCATTAATTGATGGTTGTGAGACAGTAGTTACATTTTTTTTTATTGAGTCTTGTTTTGTCAGGTAAAAGAACTAAAAGTGCAAAAATTCAGCTTGATACGAGATTGGGTGTGGGAGAAATAAGATGTACAAACTCTTTACCAGACAGACATGGCAGAGTAAAATGATATTACCTTTGTAACAAAACAACAGTTTCTTTTACAAAAAAATGCTTTTGAGAAAGGGTGGAATTGGTGGGGGGCGACACCAACCCTAGCAAAGATCTTCAAAGATTATTAAAGACACAATTAAATTTTAAAACAAGGTTACAAAGACAGTTTGTGTGGAACCCCGAAGTGGTTCACCCAGAAAGAACATCAGAATTTAATTCTATCATAGACAAATGACAGAGAAGAATGGAGAAAGAAGGTTGACAGATCTTGTGTGGTGCCCCAGCGGTCCAGCAGACCAAAGGATATGGTGAAAGTGAATGTGCAGTTAAAGGTGAACCTGGCCTTATCTTATATAATACAGACGTTACTTCAAAAAAGAAGATGATTACGTCCTACGCGTCATGCATTTAGTCATGCATATTAACCAATGACTTAAATTCTGCCAAGTCACTGGTTTTTCTGGCTAGCTCAGGCAACCCATTCCATGCTCTAATAGCACTAGGGAAGAAGGAGTATTTGTACAAATTTGTCCTAGCATATGGGACGAGGAATGTGCCTTTATTTTTGTGTCTTTCAGAGTATTTTATTAAATTTTGTTTTTGTATTTGAAGATTATGGTTCAGTGTTTTATGTATAATTGCTACTTTACTTTTGAGTCTTCTGTCCTGAAGGCTTTCTAAATTTAGTGATTTTACTAATGGTGTTACCCTAGTCAAATGTGAATATTCGTTTGTTATGAATCTCACTGCTCTATTTTGTGTTTGTTCCAGTTTCTTAATGTTTTCTTGAGTTAAGGGGTCCCACACGGTGGATGCATATTCTATTATTGGCCTAACCAAGGTTAAAAAACATTTTAGTTTTATGTTCTTATTTGATTTATAGAAATTTCTTTTAATAAACCCTAATGCTTTGTTGGATTTTTTTATAGTTTCATCAATATGTGGATTCCATGACAGTTTTTCATTTATTATAACACCTAGGTATTTTGAGTTTTTAGTCTGTGTTACTGGTTTGCCATGAATAAGATAAGTGGAATTAATTTGTTTAATTTTTTTTTGTTACTCTTAACAACTGACATTTTTCTGGGTGGAAAGACATGCTCCAATTTGATTCCCATTTCTGTAATTCATCTAATTCTCTTTGTAAAATATCTGTGTCTTGTTTTGTTTTTATTGTTCTATATATTATGCAATCGTCTGCAAATAATCTGACTTTTGTTCCTGAACTAATGCAATTTGGTAAATCATTTATGTAAATTAAAAATAGTAGTGGACCCAAGACTGTTCCTTGAGGTACACCTGAGTTTACTGTTATTGGTGTTGATTTAGAGCCATTTATTATTACAGTTTGTTCTCTCCCTATCAGAAAATCTTTAATCCACTGATACAGTGGACCGTTAATGCCGAAATATTTTAATTTTTTAAGCAAACTATGGTGGTGAACTTTGTCAAAAGCCTTGGAAAAATCTAGTAAGATAGCATCTATTTGTTCACTATTATCTAAACCTTTTGAGAAATCATCAATTAGTCCTATTAGTTGTGTTTCACATGATCTATATTTCCTAAAGCCATGTTGGTATGGGGTGAGGACATTATGTTTGTCTAAGTGGTTTATGATGTTGCTACATATTATGTGTTCTAGTATTTTACATGTGATGCTGGTAAGTGATACTGGTCTGTAGTTTCCTGGATCAGATTTTTCTCCTTTTTTAAAAAGGGGGTGACATTAGCTTCTTTCCAGTCCTTTGGTACTCTGCCCTGGTTAAGCGATGCCTGAAAGAGTATTTTGAACACTGGGGCTAGCTCATTGCTTAGTTCTTTGAGTAATCTAGCTGGAATACCATCAGGTCCAGACGCTTTATTTGGTTTGGTGTTGGCTAATAGTTTTTGAATTCCATTTTCTTGTACTACTAAATCTTCTATGTTGTCTACTTGGTTCAAATTAAGAAATATGTCTTTGTCTCCTGGGGCTGAGAATGCTGATGCAAAGTATTTGTTTAGGATGTTTGCTTTAGTTTCATTATCATTATGTATTATGTTATGTTCATCTTTTAATGGCGCTATGCCTGTTGTTTCCATTTTCTTAGACTTAATGTATGACCATAGGTTTTTGTTGTTATCTTTAGATATTACATTGTTTATGCATTCACTCTGCAGCTGTCTGCTTACTTTTTGGGTTAGGTGTTTAATTTTTATATACTTTTTGTAAACTCTTTCTGCCTTGGTTTCTTTAAATTTTCTATATAGGTTTTCCTTCTGTTTACAAAGCTTCTTTAGTCTATTATTAAACCAGCATTTATTTATTTTGTTTGATGTGTATTTAGTTGGTATATGATTTTCTATAATGCTTTTAAGATGGTTTTTAATGAAATTCCAGAGGTCATCGACTGGTTGGTTAATGTCTTTTTCTAATAAGAATGTTTGTTGAAAGTTTAATGCAGCTTGGTGTAGTTGTGTTAGATTACATTTATTCCAGAGTAAGATTTTTCTTTTGGTTTTTGTATTGTCACGGATGTATATATATATTTATATATATATATATATATATATATATATATATATATATATATATATATATATATATATATATATATATATATATATATATATATATATATATATATATATATATATATATATATATATATATATATATATATATATAGTTCGTCCATCGTGGTTCGATGATGACCACTTTGTCTTCCAGGGGGCTGAGGACTTTGCACTGGGGTTTTATGCCTCTACAGGTGGCTGGTGAGACCTATGTGAGCCCGGAATTTTCGGCCGCACACTGGGCAGGTGATTCCAGCTGGAGCTAAAGTCGGTTGCCTTGCTTTTCTTTTCTGGCGTTTTTCTTCTGCCAGCGTTGTTTTTATTTTCCTCAGCAACCTGTGCGCCAGTTTTCACAGCGCGACGCCATGATGCTTTGTTATGTGCCTCTGTCTCCCAGGTGCCTGGGTCTATGCTGAAAGCCTTCAGAGAAGCTTTGAGGGTGTCCCTGAAGCGCTTTCTTTGACCACCTTGTGAGCGCTTTCCTTCGTCTAGTTGGCCATACAAGAGTCGCTTAGGGATGCGGTGGTCTTCCATTCTGCAGACGTGTCCTGCCCATCGCAGCTGAGACTGCATCAGGATTGTGTGGATGCTTTGCAGACACGCTCTTCGAAGAACTTCTGTATCTGGTATTTTGTCTTGCCATTTGACATTTAGTATTTTTCTCAGACATGTCATGTGGAAGTGGTTCAGTTTCTTTGCATGTTTACTGTACACTCTCCATGTTTCTGAGACATAGAGCAATGTAGGGAGGATGACGGCTCTATAGACCCCTAGCTTTGTGTTTGTGGTGATGCCACGTCTGTTCCAGACATTTTTAGACAGTCTGCCATAGGATGCACTGGCCTTGGCGATACGCAGGTCGATTTCACTATCGATTTTTCCATTTCTGGAGAGTGTGCTGCCAAGATATGTGAATTTGTCCACTGCGTTTATACCCTGTCCATTATCACGGATGAATGTGTGTATGTATGTATAATCTATTTTTACAATCTGCGCGAATGACCGGAAGTGTGTTTTGTTGTCAGACAGAGACCAGCGTGTGTGATATGCAGTAAAGATGATTAAAGTTTATGTGTTTGATCTAGTGGTTTCATTATTTTTTTTCGTTAACTAGAACTGAACCAGGGACACCTAGGCGTATCGAGACCTAGGGTAGATTCTATAGAGTTATAAGTATAAATATAATAAGGAGTCTGTGACACTTATAATGAATATTTAATTGATCTAATTGTTTTGTAAAGGGTCAATCTCTTATTCAAATGCTCAAAAGAAGAAAAAAACATTTCCGTAAAAAATTTAAAAAAAAGTTTCTTTAGTTAATTTTTCCATTTTGTGGATATCTCCCCTACTAATCAGCCTCCCGTGTTTGCTACTATTATTAGTGAATAGTTGTAAAAGTGGTGTATTTTTATGAAAAAACTGCTTGCTTAAATGATTTAAAAGATTAGATTTTTCACTTTTAGAAAAGAAAAAAGTAGCCGTTGCATCAGAAGTTTGAATGGACTAAAATATTATGATGTCGGATTTTCACTATCTTTTTTAGTTTACTATATCCAAACGGGACAGACGCACAGACATTTCAAACAAAACTAATAGCGTCTTTTCCCCTTTCCGGAGCCGCTAAAAATAGAATCCAGTCTTACAGAGACCTCAGATTAAGTAACTTTGTACAAAGAAAAAACATCCCTAGATTTTATTAGCGTTCCAACGAATTAGTTCATTCGTTTTCTAGCGTCAACAACCTGCTCTTCACTTGTTAAGTTCTTAGAAATTCTTTCATGGTGCATGATTTTAGCGGCAGCTCGAAATCTCGTCAACTTTTATTTTTAGTGTTTGTGAACCAATCCTCAATGATGATTGGATAAACTCTAGTCATGTGCGCTTCATTTTCTTAGAATAAAAAACTTGAATGACATAAGAGCCGGATATCGGTAAACACATCCGTTTAATTTTTTAATAGACTCTACATCTGTGATAATCAAACTGAACACCACGGCCCATATCCTGTCTTTGGAGTATCCGACCCTAACAAACCACCTCCACTTTTCAGAATGTATCTGCCAATGTTCAGCTCCATTGTTATCAACGATCGTTTATGGGGATGAACTCTCTGACGAGTGGCCCTCAATCCGAATAAAGTTGGACATCCCTGCTCAAAATGATTCTCGTCGCTTTACGTATCCCTTATATATTTAAATTGTCTGGAAGGTGGTTGACCTAAATAGAAAGCTTTCGATATCATATTGCACTCATCCACTCCTTTCCCCTCATGCACCACCCTTACAGAGATATTCGTCGTTTTTAGATCGGCTTTATTATACCAGACCATCAAATAGACTACTGCCTTTTTACAAATAAATGGCATGCATTATAGAAGTTCCATATTTCTGTTGCTATTTGGATATGAGGGCGTTGCGTGGCTAACACAATGGCATAGTAAGTTACTTAATTCAGGTATTCCTCAGAGCTGACTCCTATAATCTTGTAGATGGATCTGTGCTACATTGTCACAAGGGCTGAAATCAGGGACCTTCGGAGAAGCGTTATAAACGACGCGGTCATGTCACTCGGGCGACATATCTCGCTCAAACATACACAGAAGTAAATAATCACAGTCAAACATACACACTAACAAACAAGCACTTTCGCACACATACGCATACACTCATCAAGCACTCACATATAGACACAAAGATGGACTCATACAGAAACAAAATTCAGCACGCACGTCCGCACACATACACACAAATACTCAAGCACATAGAGACTCACAAACAACTAAACTATCACACACGCGCATAAACACTTACACAGATTATAAGAGTTTACCTACTAGTCCTAGAACTTCAAGGCACACACACACTTTCCTTGCTTGAGATTGTTAGCCTAAATAAATTGACATTTGGCCATAAAGACAAAAACATATGGAACATTCGTATAGCCTCAAAACTCCTCATCACCGCGGACAAAAAACAAACAACAACAAAAAACATGGTCACATGATCATCCCTTGCGGGCACTGTACATGACGTTTTTCGGATTTTCCCGAGATAACGTAATGACTTTCTAATGACCTTGACTGTGATGTTGAAAGAGAAGAGCCGAACACACGCATATACCAGGAGACAGAAACAGAGAGAGAACGAGAGAGAGAACGAGAGAGAGAGAGAGAGAGACTATGCATGGTTGGCTGAAGCACACGAAACGCTAAAGCTTCCCATTTTTACAATCTATATTCTAGTTGTGTCGCTTCTTACAACAGAAAGTATTGCTGGATATGGAAGCTTGTCCTGCGGCTTCCGTACAGAGAGAGATCCAAGTTCCGAAGTTATCTGAACCCGATAAGTTAACTGTAAGAGCTTCTATACATAATGATGACTCTCCTACATACTGCACTCCCCCCCCCATGTAAAAAACAGTTAAATCCCTCCCCCTTTTTTATTTTTACAAAACTTATATCAACTCACTCTGTCTGTCTGTCTGTCTGTCCGTGTATCTGGTAAACGTGTACACGTTATCTCTCATATACTCATATACGGATGAAGATAAAACTTCGCACATTGACATCGATAAGATACGAATCAATACACAAAAAAGTAATCAAGTTAGACAATTCATTATAGTAACTAATTATTTTGTTTGATATCGAATAATGGAAATAACTTGTACATTATTGGTATATATATATATTGTTCTTCCCCTTTAGATAAACTTTGTTTTTTAAAAAAAGGATTTTAAAAAGTATTTGGCTTGTTTTACAATTTCTCTAATTAGCTTGCAAACTACTCGGGTTAAGAGTGATAAGGCATTGTCTTTTTTTGGTTTCATTTGTGTGTGTGTGTGTATATATATTTGACTTCATTTCAAAATTTGTATTCAATAATTTCAAATTGCATTGCCAAGAACACACAAGACAAAGAAAGTATTGGTTCTCCCGAAGTACAAGACTGTTCAACTCGAGCAAAACTACGAGGTGAAGACTGGGATTTTTAATTTCGGGATCCTTGGACGCCTCTGAGTCCACCCAGCTCTAAGGGGTACCTGACATTAGTTGGGGGGGGGGGGGTAAAAGCGGTTGGTCGTTGTGCTGGCAACATGACACCCTAGTTAACAGTAGGCCAGAGAAACAGATGACCTTTACATCATCAACCTTGATCAAAATTACATCAGAATTCTTCAGCCAATACAGACATACACATTCACCAGGGCCGGCCTTAGGCATAGGCAAACTAGACAGCCGCCTAGGGCGTCCAATTGGTGGAAGCCTCGCACAGTACCAAGGAGTATCATCTTCAGAGAAAAAATAGCGAAACTTGTCCTCTATGCTATTGTTGTAGTACATTAGTTTTTAAAGAAATTGCATAATTTTATTTTTTTCCCTATGGCCTCCAATTATGTAAGGCCGTACCTCACGATGGCAACCAAATAAACACAACTTTTACACCCCATCCCGCTTTTTTAAAGGTTTGTGGAACCGTCATTACATCCCCGACACCTGGTACGTCTCTTTTTATGTAGCGGTGTCGTAGCGATTGGAGGCGTCAGGTGGTGTTAAAAGAATCGCGCAATTTGATCTGCCAGCCTTCGCTTTGTTTGGAGATAAGAAAGTTGTTTCTGTGTTCACTCTGAGTGTCAACACTGACAAGTAGTACGGTGTTTACGTGTGTGTTTGCGTGTGTATGTGCGTTATTGTTTAAATGTTTGTGAGATTTTGAGATATCAGTTAATAGATATGCTATTGTGTCGCTCCAACGAACGCATATCTGTTTAAACACAAAATAAAGGATAAAATCCAATAATTGCTTGATGTGTGCGTTTCTAATTTTAAATACATTTTAATTACTTTATTTTATTTACATTTTGAAATGTAGACTTATTATAAGGAATTGTCTTCTATTACATATATTGAAGATGAGTGCATCATTTCACGTGACTACGCAGACCCACTTGTGACCTGCATATTTTACCACATCTTACAAAGACAAAGCCGTTGTTTGTCGAGTCGATTTAGATCATTTCTTCGTCGTATGTGTCTGTCTTCGGCAAGGACTTTCCTTTTGGGTCTACAATGTGTACCCCTTGACAATATGTTATAACTTGTTAGAGAGAAAACGTCATTCATAATGTTGAAGTGCTTTGATTGTTTTTATAAAAAGAGCGTCAAAGCCCAACCCCATGACCCTAACAAATTTGAATAAACACTTCCAACAACCATGCCTCAAGAAATTCCGAAAGAAAAAATTACATTACGACCAGCAGCCGCTTTATCATTACTAGATCTATACCTACGTCAAATCGTCTCGTAGTGGGCGACAAATGACGATAAAGGCCAGAAGTGAACTCTGTAAAAAAACGAATTAGTTTTTTACTGTGAGACTTAAGATGATAGAGTGTGTTGTTGTCATTGTCACACAATGGATATATTTGTTCCGTGTCTTTTCTCTTCTGAATTGTTAGGTTTTTATTGTCATAGACTCCATTCAATTATATGATATGTGCAATTTCTGTCTATTATATACATAAACACTGTCGAATTCTTATTCTGACCACTATCGGTAGTACTCACGAGATACTTGCTCCCCTCCCTGGCCCACCCCTTTGCGCTACCCTTTAAATCTGGCACGAGGTCAGATACAGCCTAATGAGAATAAGTTTGTCTCTTGTTGTATAGCCTGAATCACGGCTGCTGTGTTATAGGTCAGCCAGACCTACGCCACGATAACTATTTTTACCAGACTGGACAATTTCTGAGAAAAAAAAATGTGTGTTCGCTTTATGAAAACAACAAGTACACAGGCGAGAGAGAGGACAGAGTGAGAGTCATGATGAGAGCAAGACAGCTAGAAAAAAGTCGGGAGAAACCCGAGAGACAGAACTAGAGAGACAGAACTAGAGAGATTTAACCCGTGCGAAATAAGAAACTTTGTTCTCTCTCTTTTTTTTTTCCTTCACTGGCTTTTTTTCCCGTCTTACTCTTTGTCTGTCTGTCTGTCTGTCTGTCTTGAAACGAAAAATACAGTTGATATCGGATGACGACCTGCTGTTTATGATTGGAACAGAAATAATTTTAAATATAGCTTTCCTTCCTTGGACATTGTGTCTCCTCGATACTTTGTTACTCTCAGTAGATCCATCAATACAACTGTTACTTTACATCTATATTACATTTTTCTCTGGTAATGCCTAATATTCAAATGAAGCGCTTGGCTTCTGAACCGGGGGTCCCGGGTTCGAATCCTGGTGAAGACTGGGATTTTTTATTTCGGGATCTTTGGGCGCCTCTGACATTAGTTGGGGAAAAGTAAAGGCGGTAGTCGTTGTGCTGGCCACATGGCACCCTCGTTAACCGTAGGCCACAGAATTAGATGATCTTTACATAATCTGCCCTATAGACCACAAGGTCTGAAAGGAGAACTTTAGTTTTACTAATATTCAAATGATTCTAGTTATAGGTTACTTATGTCAACGGTGGTTAAAAAACAAAACGAAGAAAGAAGCTTAGCATGTCAGTTGAATTCCTAACATTAAATGTGTCAAGTTTAACTGAGGGAATAACGCAACGCACTGACCTCAATTATTCTCAATCAAATACTTATTAACTCTTGATTTATTTAGATCTTCAGATCTAGATCTACATTTGGTCTTGGTGTCAGCTGAATTCCATCACATCAAATGAGCAGATGTTAAAGAGTTAACCGAATGAAGCAGGCCTTCCCCCCTCCACCAAAGTACCCACTCCTTTGGTAGAATCTATGTTTCCTAGGCAATACATCTGAGCCCTATCGTGGTGTCCTGGTGGAACCTGTCGTTATAAAAGTGTCGTTATAGAAGTGTCGTTATAGAAGTGTCGTTATAGAAGTGTCGTTATAGAAGTGTCTTTAGAGAAGTGTCGTTAGAGAAGTGTCGTTAGAGAAGTGTCGTTAGAGAAGTGTCGTTAGAGAAGTGTCGTTAGAGAAGTGTCGTTATAGAAGTGTCGATATAGAAGTGTCGTTATAGAAGTGTCGTTATAGAAGTGTCTTTAGAGAAGTGTCGTTAGAGAAGTGTCGTTAGAGAAGTGTCGATATAGAAGTGTCGTTAGAGAAGTGTCGTTAGAGAAGTGTCGTTATAGAAGTGTCGTTATAGAAGTGTCGTTATAGAAGTGTCGTTATAGAAGTGTTGTTACAGAAGTGTCGTTATAGTAGTGTCGTTATAGTAGTGTCGTTAGAGTAGTGTCGTTAGAGTAGTGTCGTTAGAGTAGTGTCGTTAGAGAAGACGATTAGATGCCTAAAGACACAGTCCTTTGCATTGGATGGGATGGAAAAGAACGCCAACAACTATGTCAAAAACCACACAACATTCCACAAGGGGTCGTTTATGGTGGGTACAGAGAAGGAATATGGGAAAGTTTCCACAGTGTGATCGGCCTTTGTCCTCGCTTCGTCTTGGGATATGAGTTATCAGTAACAGTGATATAGACATTTAAGCATTAGTTATTTTGACTCAACTCTTACGAAAATGATAAAGGATCTTTTTTTTCTGGTCACTTCTCTCTCAACAACAAATCTCGACCATGTAAAAAGTTGGTCGCCTCTGTTGAAGGTAAATGCATTTCGAAAAATCATTCAAGTTGTATGACAACACAAAATCAACTTCTTGTATATATAGCGAGAGCCTAGAAGGGACAGAACTCGATGGCTTCCTCACACTTCGACAGTAATTAATGTTGATCATAGATTCTCTGTATTTTGTACGTGTGTAGATAACTAACGTGTGTGTCTTGTTTAGACTTTGGTTTTATTAAATTATGAAATGAAATAATAATCATTGTTTTAGCAGATGTTACAGAAATAACGTAATCTTAATATTGTACAACAACTGTCAAATCCATTTTTTTGTTATTAAGAAAATTATTAAATTTTCTTTAAAGTCACGTGTGTTAATATATAATGCTTTCGGATTAAGAAAAAATACTTTTTTTTTTTTTCACTTAATTGCGAAGATTTTGGGTTTAAATCGAGTAGACATCTGAAATTTAACTGGCTCCAATCAACGCCCACTCTGATCTTCTGGGTTACTGCCAATTGTGAAGAAAATTTTAAAATAAGAAAAGAAGTTTGCCGTTGTGCTGTCGACTTGATGCCATCATAAACTGCTGAACTAGAAACAGAATATTTTACTTTACATTTTCTGCCCACTTGAAAAAGAACACTTGTTTTATTTACTTTGGCTAATAGACCGAGTGTTCTAGAGAGCCGATTTTATAACTATATCTATTCTAATGCATCAACAAGAAAATATTTTTTTTTACAAAATTCCTTCAAAAAAAAAAAAAAATTTATCTAGGGGAAATAGCTCCGCTCTTACAATTATATATCTCAATAATGTAGAGGTTCTTTCCCTTATTCGATATCAAACAAAATAATTAATTGCCAACAATTAATTGACTACATGGTTAATTTTTTATTAATTTATGATTTGTTAGGTACAATAAATAATTCTTTAAAGTTTCAACTTTATCCGAGAACGGGTGTGGGAAAAATAACGCGGTCAATTATCTAAGGCAGCAAAAGCCATATCTGCGAGTACTTGAGGATTAATTTTTCTTATTGGTTTCAAACTAAATAATCAATTACCAGAAATTAATTACCGATATGGTGTTTTTTTTTTTTTTTGGTATTTAAACGTGCCTAGTCTAAGCCAACGATAATTATGTAAAGTTTCAACTTGATCCGACAAATGGGTGTGGGAGAAATAACGTGTACAAACATTGGACCAGAGTGAGCTAAATATAAGCTTTGTAGAAATAAGGATTAAGATAGAACAAAGAGAAGCCATAATTGACCTTTAATGACGTACTATTCACAATGGTCCATCTCACATCGTTTAGTTCTAGAATTTCGTATCCCCCCCCCCAAAAATTATTTTTGTATTTTTAGCGGCCCCCGTAAGGGGAAAAAGCCGCTATTAGGTTTGTGCGAAATGTCCGTCTGTCCGTCTGTCACACTCAGATCTCGAAAACTAGAAGAGATATGAAAAATATTATTTCACCATTAAATGCGGCTTGAAAAGTTTAGGTGCAACGGCTACTTTTAGTTTTCTAAAAGCAAACCGTTTAATTTATAAAATTAATTATGCAAGCGAATTTTTCATAAAAATACACCAATTCTAAAACAATAACGTAAATGTAAGGGAGGCAATGTTACAATATGCTCACAAAGATGAACAATGCTTGTGTATTTTCAGTATCACCAAGCCAAATATTTTTTATAAAATGTACTAGAAATGTTTACAACAAATAGAAATATTAATTAAAGGTGTTTTTTCTGGTCAACTATCTGCTAAAATTAAAAGAAAACATTTATGTTTGTTTACAAAGGCTAAAAATGCACTTTGTATGTAAATATCACGCACATTTTTTTAAATGGACTTTTTATGCAGCGACTTTTGTGTTTTAGCCTAAAGCCCGGCCTTGACATGGTGCTAGACTAATTTCTTACACTTTTTTAAAAAATCAGATTTTATTTATTTTTTGTTTAGTGCCCTCATCTGAATAAAAAAGTTTTATTTTGGTGCGTTTTGTCTGTCGGTAGATCTGTCCGTCACGACTAGATATAAAAACAATAACTATAAAAGCTATTGAAAATCTGATTTACCCTTTAATGTTCCTCTCGTAACATCTCAATAGTTTTAAGTATCTAAAATTCATTGTTCCGGATTTTTTTTTTGCAATACTAATCAACGACAACAAATGTGTGTTTGCTCTTCTAACTTATATAACATTTAATTTCCATGTTTAAACGTTGCAAAAACACATTATCAATAATATGTTGTTCCGTTTTTTATGTAAATAGCATATTAATGCTAAATCAAAATCTCTATACTGACTTATATTTCATTAAGTGTAAAAATGTTCCGGATATTGTTTTATAAAAAATGAATTATGCCTAATGATTGTTTGAAATCGCATAATTGACTAATATTACACGTATATTATTTGACAATGCGTCACTATAATTTGATTATCGATATCAAATTGTTCCGTATTTTCATCTTTAAACAAATTTTAAAAATATCGACAATAGGTTGTTCAGGGCTTTAAAAAAAAGTAATTTACTAGAATTAATTACTGAAAATCACTTTTTAGACATTTAATTTTCTTGCTGAAACATAACATGAAAGTTTAGTAATCGATAAAGAATGTTCCGGATTTTGTTTTGAAAAGAAATCGACTTACATTACTTACATTTTCTTACAAATCGTCGCCAGAAATGTCCGAATTTATTTAAAAATCTACTAACGCCAAATAACTGTTTGAACTCCCTCTTCTAATTAATAAACACATAATCTTCTCATTTACCAAATAATGTTATTCCGGATTTTTTTGAACAATATTTTAACTCACTTCTCTCTTACAGTACAATTAATTTTCTACCTAAACCATAAAAAAATCTAATTATCGTTAATATTATGTTCCGATTTTTAAGGAAAACAACATCCAAACACCAAAGTATGGTATGAATATCTCTCCATACGGCTGTAGTTCTTCTAATTTTTATACGAGACCATCCAAGAAATTTAATTAACGGTATTACATTTATCTGGAATTCTCTTTTTCTTTTACTATTTATGAAAACATCCGGAACAATCTATTATTTAAACTTAAATCAATTGTGTTCATACCTAAAATTATTGCAATGTTTTGAAACGTAAAATAAAGGTTAATCAGTTTTTAATAGCTTTTAGTTGTTTTTGTTTTTTAATATTAAGATGACGGACAGACCGACTGACAGACAAAACGCAAAAACAATGCGGCTTTGATCCTCTTTAAATAAATTCTATTAGAACTCAGTGCACCAATGTCTATGAGCCCTCGTTAAATATCTCGTGTAAATAAAGACATTTTTTTATGGTACCGGTACTAGCCTATTGTGAGGTCATGGAATTTTTTTTTCTTTCACGTCATATGAATGGACTCTTTAAATGTAAGGCTAAAAGAACGTACTCGGTGCACCAATGTCTATTAACCCTCGATAAATGGCTCGTATTGATGAAAACATATTTTGGTCTAACTAAGCCGAGTGACGTAGTGTTTTTTTTTCTTTGACGTCATATGGAATGAATTCTTTAAAGGAAATGCTAAAAGAACGCACTCGGTGCACCAATGTCTATGAACACTCGATAAATGGCTCGTATTGATGAAGGCGATTTTTAGTCTAGGCCGTCTGACGTAGTGTTTTTTTTCCCGTTGACGTCATATGGAATTAATTCTTCAAATGAAATGCTAATAGAACTCGGTATAGTAATGTTTATTAAGCCTCGTTATGTGACTCGCATTTAAAAAAAGGAATGATATCTTGATTTAGATCTAATCTAGATTTTTAGCGGTCCCCGTAAGTTTAAACTAGATCTAGATTTTTATTACAGTATATCTAGATCTGGATTTATAAAAAATTATTTTAGAGTCTAGATCTACAATTTCTAGATCTAGTTTAGACTAAAATAGACTAGATTAAGATATAGAATTTCAATTTCTAGACTTAAAGTGTAGATTTTGATTTCCAAACGTTTTGATAATATTGCAATGTTATAATAGGGCCTATACTAAAACTAATATACTTTTTTTTTTTTAATTTAATGTTGCATTCAGTCTATTGATAGATTATCTAGGATATTTTTTTGTACACAAATCTTATCTTAATTACAGCTACATTATTCCAAGTTCATATTTTAGATCTAGATCTAGTAGATATAGATCTTAAGAGTGCTAAATCAGAAGTTTAATTTAGGTAGATCTACATCCTCATTCTAGTTCCATTTAAATAAAAATGCCGATATCTCTGTTGATAGGCCTAACTGTGCTGAGACATCGAAGTAAAAGCACGATATATCTGTTGATAGGCCTAACTGTGCTAAGACATCGAAGTAAAAGCACGATATATCTGTTGATAGGCCTAACTGTGCTGAGACATCGAAGTAAAAGCACGATATATCTGTTGATAGGCCTAACTGTGCTGAGACATCGAAGTAAAAGCACGATATATCTGTTGATAGGCCTAACTGTGCTGAGACATCGAAGTAAAAGCACGATATATCTGTTGATAGGCCTAACTGTGCTGAGACATCGAAGTAAAAGCACGATATATCTGTTCTTTTCATTTTTTTTGTTTAATTACAAACCTCCATTAGGACGACGGAGATAGGAGCATGCAGGGTTTGAACCAGGGACCATCGATAAATCCGAACGACAGTCCAGCACGCAAACTGCCTGTTGCCATCCTCCATCGTGAAGTTAATTATTTTAAACTTAGAAGAAACACCCGAAACATGTAAAACAAAAACAGAAAACATTTTTTACAGCGGCAAATGAATCTTTGAAACAATATTACTTTTGACCATCAAAATAAATAACCTCTTGAATATTCTTTGCGAATAGGCAGATCCGACAGGGATCCGACTTCGACGGGGGCCGCCTATGAGTTTGTGTAACACAAACTCTCTTTGTAATCTTGTTTTTTCTCTACATTATTATTAAATTGAAGTAAATTTGCGAAATTGATATAGATGCTTCTATTATACGTAAATAGGTAAGAACAATATTTAAAACAAAATAAATCATAAATTATAATTTATTTTTTTTTATAACAAGATGAGAACTTTATATAAAAAAAAATCACATCACACCATATTGAATTAACGAAAATCAATAATTTAAGTAAAGAATAGTCCAAAATGAAAATATGATATCCGGAACGGTAAATAAATAAATAAACAAATATATATTTAAATACTTACATTTATGTATATATATATATAATATAGTCAAAACAAAAGTGTTTGCCATATTAAGACAAGCGATATTAAGTTAAATTATACAGTATCCTTAAATATTTTTGATGGAAGTGTAATTTTGTTTTTTAAACTTACAAGACAATTATTTATATGAGTAGGTCTACTCAATTTCTAGAAAATAATATTACCATCATAATTAACCTTTTTATTATAGTTTTATCACACTTATTTAATTTGGAAGTAACATAAGCAAAATATAATAAATACTTTTTAAAAAATACAATACAATTTCATTATAGTTTTTATCACACTAAATAAATTAACAAGTAACATAACAAGAAAAATATTTTAGAAAAATACTTTTAAAAAAAGGAAAATATCTCCTTTATACAACTTATAGATTATTTTGCTCTTAATAACTAATGAAATTTTATTTTGAATTATAGAGATACAGTTGTAAATTTCCATATTGTTCCATATTTATCAATATCTTAGAACTTTGTTACATGTTTATCAATATCTTAGAACTTTGTTCCATATTTATCAATATCTTAGAACTTTGTTACATGTTTATCAATATCTTAGCACTTTGTTCCATATTTATCAATATCTTAGCACTTTGTTACATGTTTATCAATATCTTAGAACTTTGTTACATGTTTATCAATATCTTAGCACTTTGTTACATGTTTATCAATATCTTAGCACTTTGTTACATATTTATCAATATCTTAGCACTTTGTTACATGTTTATCAATATCTTAGCACTTTGTTACATGTTTATCAATATCTTAGCACTTTGTTCCATATTTATCAATATCTTAGCACTTTGTTACATGTTTATCAATATCTTAGCACTTTGTTACATATTTATCAATATCTTAGCACTTTGTTACATGTTTATCAATATCTTAGCACTTTGTTACATGTTTATCAATATCTTAGCACTTTGTTCCATATTTATCAATATCTTAGCACTTTGTTACATGTTTATCAATATCTTAGAACTTTGTTACATGTTTATCAATATCTTAGCACTTTGTTACATGTTTATCAATATCTTAGCACTTTGTTACATATTTATCAATATCTTAGCACTTTGTTACATGTTTATCAATATCTTAGCACTTTGTTACATGTTTATCAATATCTTAGCACTTTGTTCCATATTTATCAATATCTTAGTGCCTTGTTTCATATTTATCAATATCTTAGAACTTTGTTACATGTTTATCAATATCTTAGCACTTTGTTCCATATTTATCAATATCTTAGCACTTTGTTACATGTTTATCAATATCTTAGCACTTTGCTCCATATTTATCAATATTATCTTAGTGCCTTGTTTCATATTTATCAATATCTTAGAACTTTGTTACATGTTTATCAATATCTTAGAACTTTGTTACATGTTTATCAATATCTTAGCACTTTGTTCCATATTTATCAATATCTTAGCACTTTGTTACATGTTTATCAATATCTTAGCACTTTGTTCCATATTTATCAATATCTTAGTGCCTTGTTTCATATTTATCAATATCTTAGAACTTTGTTACATGTTTATCAATATCTTAGAACTTTGTTACATGTTTATCAATATCTTAGCACTTTGTTCCATATTTATCAATATCTTAGCACTTTGTTACATGTTTATCAATATCTTAGCACTTTGTTCCATATTTATCAATATCTTAGTGCCTTGTTTCATATTTATCAATATCTTAGAACTTTGTTACATGTTTATCAATATCTTAGCACGTTGTTCCATATTTATCAATATCTTAGTGCCTTGTTTCATATTTATCAATATCTTAGAACTTTGTTACATGTTTATCAATATCTTAGCACTTTGTTCCATATTTATCAATATCTTAGTGCCTTGTTTCATATTTATCAATATCTTAGCACTTTGTTCCATATTTATCAATATCTTAGCACTTTGTTCCATATTTATCAATATCTTAGTGCCTTGTTTCATATTTATCAATATCTTAGCACTTTGTTCCATATTTATCAATATCTTAGCACTTTGTTCCATATTTATCAATATCTTAGCACCGTGTATGATCCACTTCTTTTTATTCTCTATGGTGTACACATCTCATCAGCACAAGTAACATCTGGAGCCAGCATAACATTCTTCGGCGATGTTTACGTATTGACTACATCATCAAATGATGAGCTATTGTTACTGTCCCGGGATGGATTATCGACACATTCAATGGCACTTGGCATCGCAGTTGTGATATCAACGAAACTCGAGGATAAATCAAGTACTGTGAAGCTCAGGTCGTTTATATCCAGTGAAGAGAAGGAACTACCTTGTCGAGTTGGTGGATTGTTGGCGTTGGGGGAGGCATTCTTAGCTACCTGTGTATTCAATACATTCATCCTGTATGGTTCAGTGCTCTTTTGAGATTGGAAAGATAAGATGGCTTCCCAACTATTATAGGCAAAGGAAGATGATGTGATTTCAGCTATCCCAAATTCGTAAACATCTGATGGACTTACAATTGTAACAGTATCCATGTGGCCTTGCATTTCTGATGGATTTATCATTTTAAAACTGTCTTGATGGCTTTGCATTTCTGGTGAATTTATCATTTTAAAACTGTCTTGATAGCTTTGCATTTCTGATGGATTTATCATTTTAAAACTGTCTTGATGGCTTTGCATTTCTGGTGAATTTATAATTTTAAAACTGTCTTGATGGCCTTGCATATCTGATGGATTTATAACTTTGGAGCCTTGCATGGCAGAAGGAATCATCACTAACATTTCAACTTGGTTGGCAGATGATTGCGAACCACTTTGTACCTTTTGTTCACTCACTTCTGAGACACTAAGACTCAAACGTTCAAAAGATTCATGGCTAGTTGGCATAGGACTCAAAACATTGCGAATCGTTTCTCTATCATAAGACAGCTTTTCTATCTCCTTTCTCCATAACTGTTCAGCAGGCGTAGTCTCAATGTTTCGGCACATTGGACACGCCTCTGATAAGTAGGAAAACAGTTCCATAAAATCTAACTGAGCATAGTCCGTGTCTCTGATGTATTCAACAATGTGTCGGTGTTCTTTAAGATACGACGTGGGAAATTGACTGGTATCTTTCTTCAACAAAACATCTCTTAATAATTTGTGCTTTCGAATGTGCTCCAGTAACTCTCTTCTATACTGCTGATATGTGTCTTCAGAGTCTCGCCAATTCATCAGTAACGCGTGCTCATAGGCTGACATTAGATAGTGGTGGCCGTGATCACTGAGGTACTGTTTAATGCTTAAGGCTAATTGTATTAAGCATTTCATTGAATCTTCTACCGTAGAGGTCACTGCACAAAAACTGGAGTTGGTGTGAGTCAGGACTAAGATGTGGTGAACAAGATACAAGTGGATCTTCAATCTGAAGTCGTGGTTTTTAAAAGCTTCTCTTAGGATTAGCTCAGCCTCTATTGTGGCCTTGTATGCTTCATAGTAGTCTCCCCTGAAATAGAAGAGTATGAAAACTAGATTCTTTAATGTTTTTCATGAACTAACTGTAGATGTATATTGAAACTCCTCACGAAGCTCGCACTATATACAGGTACAGAAAGTAAATGTCACATTTTTGTTGCATGTACGGCTAAACTTAAAATAATTAGAACTCATTTTTAAACATTTGTATTGGAAGTGAAATTAACTAGCTATCATAGATGAATGATCGTGTGATTTAGGTTGATATTGTCTTAGAGTCTAGGCGGGATACAAATTAATGTTGTGTAAGAATAAAGGTGAATAACCCTTTTCAGACCTTGCGATGCATACGTCAGATGATATAAAGGTCATTTGTTTCTATGATAGATGGTTAACGAAGGTGTCATGTGGCCAGCATAAAGGCCAACAGCATTTAAATTCCACAATTATTGTAAGATACCCATTAGAGTTGGGTGTACTCAGTAGCCTCCTAAGAATACCCAACAAAATCCCTGCCTTCATAGACATTTTAACCCGACCCTTCGGTTCGGAAGCCGAGCCACCACGCAACACTAGTATCGTATAAAAACATATCATTAATTAATTTGTATCACAATTTTTTTTTAAAAAGGTTTATATTTAAAATAGTAGAAAACGTTGATAAGGAAATTAAGTTTTAAGTGGTGTGGCCGAGACCAGTCGTCATAGAAGGCCTGAACACTGAACTTCGACTTTGCAGCCTAAAGGCTACGGAGACCAATAGCTCGTTGCCACGTCGTACAGACCTGTTACATGGCAGAGCTATTGGTCCAAACTGTCAGTGTTGAGGCCTTCTGGGACGGTGTGGCTGGGTGGCACAAAACGCTTGGCTGCCCCTATTTAAAAAAGGAGAAAAATCTGACCCAGGAAACTACAGACCAGTATCACTTACCAGCATCACATGTAAAATCCTAGAACACATAATATGTAGCAACATCATAAACCACTTAGACAAACAAAATGTCCTCACACCATACCAACATGGCTTTAGGAAATATAGATCATGTGAAACACAACTAATAGGACTAATTGATGATTTTTCTAAAGGTTTAGATAATAGTGAACAAATAGATGCTATCTTACTAAACTTTTCCAAGGCTTTTGACAAAGTTCACCACCATAGTTTGCTTAAAAAATTAAAATATTTTCGCATTGATGGTCCACTGCATCAGTGGATTAAAGATTTTCTGATAGGGAGAGAACAAACTGTAATAATAAATGGCTCTAAATCAACACCAATAACAGTAAACTCAGGTGTACCTCAAGGAACAGTCTTATTAATCAATGAATTAAGCTCTGCCCAGTCATTGGTTCTCCTGGCTAACTCAGGCAACCCATTCCATGCTCTAATAGCAATATTGAAGAAGGAGTATTTGTACAAATTTGTCCTAGGGTGCATATCTAGAAGATGTTCATTCCAGACTTCAGATTGTTTATTTTAATGATGTAACATATCTTGAGGTTTGGCTTTCTCCTAAATAAGGTATCACTACACTAACTTTCAATTGTACCATCACAAAACAGTTGTAATATCTTACTGTTTAACTTTCACTTCACTCAAATGGGTCAATGTCACGGCTGTTAAATACTGATTTCGGTCACTTTTTTCTAAAATAGCCAGTGACCGGCGTAAGTAATTTTCACCCGCACCTGAGGAAGAGAGGTTTAACATTTGTGGAATTTATAAACGCATGTCTAAACTTTGTCCACATGTGTAACATATGTTATGTATAAATGTTCAACTAGCTTTAGCCACACACACAAACATTTTCTATGTCTAAAATAGTCATTTCTTTCCATAGAAATCATAAATTACGAAAAATTACGAAAAATTACGAAAAATTACGAAAAATTACGAAAAATTACGAAAAAATTACGAAAAATTACGAAAAATTACGAAAAACGAAAAAAAAAAAAACGGAGAATCTTCGGAAGGATCTCCGGCAGTCCGCTACTCATGACAATCATAAAAACAATTTAACATTTAAAGTAAAATATTAAAGTAAAATTGTGACAATCATAAATAAGTTTGTGCTATGAGCTACAGGAGTGATGACATCAGTCCTCGCGCACTTTAAGACAGTACCTAATATATGAAAGTCTTTGGTACCAGGAAGAGGACTGTAGAGCGGAACTGCCAAATCATATGAAACATTCTCAGTGACTTTAAAGAAACCACAACTAGTTTTCTTCACCATTAGGCACTATTTGATACAAGCAGTGTACCTAGTGATACAAGCAGTGTACCTAGTGATACAAGCAGTGTACCTAGTGATACAAGCAGTGTACCTAGTGATACAAGCAGTGTACCTAGTGATTATGTTAGACGTTTCCTTTTCCATATAGAAAGGATGCGTCTTTAAAAATCCCCATGTTAGTTACATATATATATATATAGTTCGTCCATGGTGGTTCGATGATGACCACTTAGTCATCCAGGGGGCTGAGGGCTTTGCACTGGGGTTTTATGCCTCCTCGTGTGGCTGGTGAGACCTATGTGAGCCCGGAATGTTCGGCCGCACACTGGGCAGGTTATTCCAGCTGGAGCTAGTGTCGTTTGCTTTGCTTTTCCTTTCTGGCGTTTTTCTTCTGCCAGCGTTGTTCTTTTTTCCTCAGTTACATAGTCACATACCATTAAACAGACTATTTACATTTCTATATTGTGATATAATAAACTGCAATACTTTAAGCAAACACTTTCTGTATCATATCTCGTGGTATTTCAATCAGCTAAACAATCAATACTATAAGAACTTTCTGTGTTATGATTTGCATTGATTCATTTACCGGGATTTCCTTGGCGACATAAAATCATTGACATGTGGTTCATACTGGCCACCATATTCTGAGGGCAAATGCTCTGGGTAGGTAGTCTCTCCTTAAAGGATCTGTTGTACCATTCAAAGGCTTCATTCGTATCTTTAGTTCCTTAAAAAAAAAATTAAGCCGTTAGAAGATTAACAGAATAGTGGTGATAGTTATAAACCGAAGGGGTTTTGAGATCAAATCTCGATTAAATGTACAAATATCTAAATCTGAAAAAAAAAATTCTTAGCGAGCACCTAGGAGGTAAAAGGAACCTGTGTACGAAATTTGATACGGATACGTACAACAGTTTAAGAGATCTTGTGATCAATGAGTCAGTCAGTGGTATTTTACACACACAAAAATAGTACATTATTATATGGATTGAAAAAAAAATAGTTTTTATGCTTTCGGAAGAAAATAAAAAATAAAAATAAGCACAAAAATAGAACAATAATGTTATAACATACCACGTTGTATTACAAGTCCAATGCCATTTAAAATCTGGGCAAACTCTGGGTGGTTGTCGTATCTGTCATTAATAGTTTCATACAGCATCATCAGCTTTTCTTTAGCCTGAACGTTTTTCCCTAATAGTACAGTGAAATTGAAGTGTCACCTTAAATTGCTTTTAATGTGCATAGAAAATGATTACACAAACAAGAAAAACAGTTTTAAAATATTTTTTTTTAAAAGATAATACATCCATTATTAAACTTAAAATATAATATAATAATTTTACAAAATAATTACAACAATTTTTTGTTCAATCCGAGTATCGAACCCGCGACACAGCCAACTGATAAAACTAGCTTTTTTAAAAAAATTCGGCCAGCGAGCAAGGCCTCTTGTGGTGATTATGTTTTGTATATATATAATATTGTAAACGGTACGTCATAGAACCTTGGTTGTAAGACTTAAAGAATTCTATGTTTATTTATTATTTTACTATTATTTCATTGGTCCATTGGTTGGGACAGAGTGACAGCGCTTGAAGTTTAGTTATTGTTGACAGGGGACCGGAGTTTTGTGATAGCATGTAGGAGCCATTGTAAGGCAGTTCTGATAGTTAATGTATATTTAGGAATTCAGCTTTGATTGGCGTTATCTACAGTTATAATTTATTCCTATTTCCTTATTAAATATTTCTTATTTCTAATGCATCCCTGGTGTTCTTGAAGTATTGCATACGTAATATATCCATGTCAAAGTCATAGGCTAGGAATTCACAACAATCACAATATGCGTTTATTTATTGGTATGTTCATGACATTTAGATCTAACACTAGACCTGATTTTGTATTTGGGAGATAATAAGTAGCTGTTGTAGGCGTAGAGTGAAAGTTTTTATTACTAATCTTAGACTAGCTCACCATGTCTGTCTGTCTGTCTGTCAAGGTGGAGTCTTCTACGCGTTATTTCTCCAACTTCCTATTCTCGAATCAAGTTGAAACTTTGCACAATTATTTTTTGATTATAGCAACACATTAATTAATTAAAAAAAAACATTTACTAAATCAAATAGTCTGAATTAATTTTGTTTTATATAGACAAATGTACCATGCTAAGGGGAGATGAACCATGTGTGGAGATCATTCGCTAATAGTTTGAAACTTACTTTAGATAACTATAAAAACTACTATTTTTATAAGTACTTCAATTGCCCATTGGCTACCTAGTCAGCCTGCCATTGTGGAGACTCGTGACCTTGAGTTCAAAATCAGACTTTTTGAAAATACCCACCTTCACCACCTTGCGTTAAACAGTTTGCAACTTTAAAGAAATGTTTCTTGTTAATCTATATGTATTAAAAATTAAATACGTGATGAAGTTAAAATAATTGATGCGATTTTCTTCAGCATAAGCCGTTCTATTTGTGGATGTCAACCTCAGTTGTTGTTCGCCTTGGTTTGTAGATATAAACAGCTAGTACCACTAAACCCGTGTAGGGGCATTCAATTCATATAAAACTTTAATTACACTCTTATAGATGTAATTGTAAACAAACTTGAATATTGCGTTTATTTATAAATATACATTGTTGTTTTTTTTTAACTTGAAATTAGATATTTAAATTTAATATCAACAAAATGAAATATTTAAACACTACAGAAATGCACGTTCTTTCTGACTCACGTATATTGTCTCCCCTTCAGCTTGCATACCCGTGACTTATGTTCATGTCAATTAGTACAGAGCACCTCGTAGTTTCATTAAAGAACACTTCGCATACAAACCATTCACTCCCCTTTCGACATCGTTACATTGCGTGCATGTATAAGTACTCCACTACAACTAGCCTTTAAATAACATTAGTTTCAAAACTAGTTTATAAATATGCGCCACACAATGTGCCTACTGAATGGCAAGCTTTCAGAAGACCTAATGTATATGTATAAGCTGCGCCTAGATCTATACTGGTCATTGATCTTATGAAAACGAGCTTTTGATGATTGATATATAAAAAGCATGTAATCAATAGCGACTTTTCGCGCGCTCCATGACTACTAAATACAACAGTAGTCTACAATGTGGAAATGTGATCTGCTGTGAGTTTTATGAGTGTTAATAATAGGACTAAAGACTCATGCTACATTTGTTGAAAATGTTTTTTAAAATGCATAAATACAATGAATTATGTTTATGTCTACAATTCAATGTAAAGGTCTGTATAGGTTTTTTAACTACAATTATTTGTGTGTCATGAGAGGTCTAGAAGATAAAATAGAAGGGAAACCTTTTTGTGGGAAAATGTTTGACAATAACTTGACATGTTTCGGGTGTTCCTTCCGAGCTGAAGATAATCTACCTCCTAGTACGCAGGACGATACGGAATGGCAGCGGGCAGGATATGAACTCGGGACCATTTAGACGACAGAATGACAGAACAGCGCGCATACTGCACGACTAATCATATTGAATATCATAGTGATTAAGACTCATCATGAGAATTTACAACTGATGGATTTTGAAGAATGTTTTCCAGAGGTTTATGATCATTTTGAACAATCATTGTCCTGCCATATGTATACTGGTCAAAACGTTCTAAGACCACGACCACTGCCAATAATTCTTTTTCCATCTGTGCCCCCACCTTTCCTGTGTATCTGTAAATGATCTAGACGCATATGCTGTTGGGCTGCCATCTTATAAGATCGCTCCTCCCAACCCATTTTTGGCTACTATCTGCTTGCAAAGTGAGCTGTTTGTTAGAGTCAAAATTTCTCAGCGTGCCGTGAGTAGATATTTTCTGTTTGATCTTGTGTGCACTGATCAGACCATACACCGCTACAAACAGGCTAATTAAGATCTATTATCATAGTCAGCAATGAGTAAACAACTACCATTAGTGCAAAGGCGACAAAAAACAATACTTTATTATAGTGAATGAGTGCAACTTTGCTCACCATAGCAACAGCCCCCCCTCCCCTTTTTTTTTTGGTAAATGCTTTTAGAAACCAATTACTGTAAAATCCAACTGGATATCTAATTCTTCCCCCCCCCCCTCAATTTTCCAACTGGTCCAGACAAGTGATAGGATCATAGCTTAATGAGAAAGCTAAAAGCATGAAATAGTGCTAAACAAAACAATTGGTAAAAATATTATTAATCCCACAGATTTTTTATTGTTGGTCTAGATTCTAGATCTATTACAAATGTAATGACATGACTGATCTAAACTAATGGATACAATCACACTTGGTATAAGCTTTGAGGTTGTTTTTTTTTTTATTATTTGTTGTTTTTCTTGTTTTCTGAATACGTTTGTCCTCGGCAGTGGATTTACTTTTGATCTCAAATGTGTATCCAGCGGCCTTTGTAAGTGATCTCAAACTGTCTAGTTCCGAAGCTACCTGAAATATAAACAGCTTATTTAGCCCCCATGACTTACCACTAAATATTAAAGGCCTAGCCTCTTGTATTTCAGCCAAAAGACTTTCTTCTTCCATCTGTAGCTGTGTGACTTGTAAGATGTCGTCAGACTCGACACGAAGTGCTGTTAAATGACTTTCTTCTCTAGCTTTAACGAAATATCTAAAAATAGTCATCAATGATTCAGAATTTTTTAAAGTCATTTTTAGCCATTTACAGTAAAACTGAAAAGAACAATATCGTCAAAAGTAAAATGCAAATTAATTGATAAAGTAAATTGTTAATGATATTCTCTGTAATTTAAAAAAAAATCTTTAATGGGTACTCAACGTTTGCGTTGGAGAGGAAATACAGTAAATACAAACAACGTTAAAACTTGGAATCAATCGTAAAGATCTAAATAGACCCAAATACAACTTTCATAAATCCTACATCCATAACTCACTCTAACGCTTGGCAATAATCTCCCAGATCTTCTAGAAGTTTCGCTTTTTTCCATAACGCCAACTTGTAAAAGAAATTGGGCCCATAACACTGAAGCGTTTCTATCGCTGACTCCACGTAGGTTAAGGCATTTGGCAAATCCGCACCTGAAATTAAGGAAGTGTGAAAATTTATTCAGATACATGGAAACCAATTCACCTATCTTTAAGCTCTGTAAGGCTTTTAGGCTAGCTGTCCCAGATCAAGCGGTAATACACTATAAACTTCCCTCTTTGTTTTAAAACCTAAGTGTGACAATAGAAACTCTTCATCACAAACGACTACTGGAGGATTATCTCGAGTTGAGACATACAGAAGGGGAGGTGGTAAGGTCACGTGATTTTGAGGTCATTTGATTTCTCCATAATCATATATTGGTAAGACAAATTTTGGTTTTGAAAATGATTTTCAATGCACAAACCATTGGCGTGTATCTCTCTCTCTCTTTCTCTCTCCGCCTGTCTCCCTCCCTCCACTCTCTCTCTCCATTTCTCTACATCACTCTCTACGTCCCACTCTCTCTCTCTTTCTCCATTCCAATGACGGAAATAAGGAAACGCTAACAGCACCTCTTTGTTTATACACGTAGCTTCCAGAGAACACTCGCTGCTGAGTCATCTCGCTGGGGTCACACGTAGTGACCTCTACCATTCACTGGACACTGCTAGCACCTTCTGGAACAACACGTTAGGACACGTCACATCCTGTCTTTGTTTATACACGTAGCTTCCAGAGAACACTCGCTGCTGAGTCATCTCGCTGGGGTCACACGTAGTGACCTCTATCATTCACTGGACACTGCTAGCACCTTCTGGAACAACACGTTAGGACACGTCACATCCTGTCTTTGTTTATACATGTACATTCCAGAGAACACCCGCTGCTGTGTTATCTCGCCGGGGTCATACGTTAACCTCTTCCTGTCACTGGTCATTTGTAACAATACGTTGCGGTTCCAGTTAGTACCCAAGGAGCATTTATGCCAAGTTTTATCAAGATTGGTCATACATACATACGTATATACATGTATATGCTTTACTTTCTACTTTATAGTATAGATTATATAGAGAATAGTTCATTGATTGAAATAGTTGCAAATTTAAAAAAAAAATCTATTTGCTATTTAACAAACGATACGCTGTATTTTATGACCGTGCACAACTTTTAAGCTATATTCAAATCGAAGTTAAATTTTATATTGAATTTAAAGAAAACTGTTTCTTTGTTCTATTTTTTAAAGATTTAAATAAAAAGGAAAGTTGAAGATCATAGACCGTTTGTGAAATTGAGTTACCTTTTTTTGAAGCGATGGCTTGAGCCAAACATATTTGCATAACGGCTTTTTGGCTTGGTGACCCGTAGATCTTTGTGCTGTTGTACATAATTTCATAGAATTCTTTGGAGTCATTTGGAAAACATGATATGATCAGGTTCCTACCCATGACAGCTGCCTTAAAAGAAATATACGTTTTCTTTAAGGAAATTTGACAACAAAGCAGGCCTACTTAATAGAAATCACTTAGTCATTTATTTAAGTAGAAAAGAAAAAAAAATAGCTTTATACGTAATACAATGGTGTCCTCATTCACCAAAACAAAAGATCATGGATCATGGATGAAACACAAACAACACAGTCATGTGATAACCATGTTTAACACGAATTAGGGGCGTAATTCGTAATGTATATAGACAAAGAAGGAAAAGCTAGTGACTTAAGGGGGCTTTGTTATGATTGGTGACGAGGTCCATTGCTGCTAGAATTAATAGTTGCAAATATCTTGTTGATCAAATGAATTAATTTTATAAATTAGTTTTGGAGCAGTGGTCATTGTGCTAAAAGTTCAATAACGAATAATCCGACACGTACCTTCAACAGATGAGGATAACTGCGACATTGAAATGCAGTTTGCATCAGATCTCTTAAGAGAGGCCAGTCTCTGACGTGACAACCATGAAGAAGACCTTTTCCATGTATTCTTTGGTTTTCCTCTGCCTTCAATGTGACGTGGCAGAGAAAGTTGTTTGAGCTGTACGGAAATTGTGCATTCAATATTATTTCAAATCTTGTGCATTGTCATGTTTTACACCATTTGTTATTATCGTTTCATTGGTATGTTAAAACCTTAAGGAGAACCTCATTGAGACATACGACTTTTGTGCCACTTACTGAAAAACCGTGCAAATAGTACGAGAAAAGAATTCTCAGTCTGAGCGGAAACCACGATGTATGGGCAGTTGTAATGTAGTCCCAAGAAGGGAAGGACATATGTTTCTAGTGAAGTTAAATGTTATTTAGTATTGGATAGGCCTATTTATTACTAGATTCTCCAAACTATGGAAATGTAGTAAACTGCTTGATGCTTGGTTGAATTATGTACAATGTATTTCTACTAGCTTATGGCTGGTATATCTATCAAATTATTTGTTTCAAGTACTAAATGTGTTGTATGCCGATACATGCGTTATCCAGTGCATATCTTTGTTGTGATATTACGCACAACTCAAGCTCTTCAATCTACAGTACACGGAGTCGCACACGTATCAGGAACCCGAAGCAGCATTTATATATGACACCACAATTTTGTTACAAGATACGTCTCGCTAACCCAATGGTCTTGTGGAGTGCTTGGATCAATCGTACACACAGGATTGTTCATTTAGGCAGATTTAGGCAAGCTTCCATAGGACTAGTCCTAAAAAATTTTAGATCCTTCTCTAAGGACAATTAAGAAGTTTTCATTTTTGGATAATATCAATAATAAATTGCAAAATAAAGTCCTAAGGTTAACAGGTTATTCTGGGGGGGGGGGGGCAAAGTGCTCCGAGTTTTAGATACCTGTACGTTTCTTTCTCTTCAAAATGCAGACGTCTGCCAGGTCTGAAGTTTTGAATGTAATAATCTATCAGTGGATGGACGGCTAGCTGATCACTTCCTGGTAATTCTCTTATTACATAGCTATCTTTCAGCCTATTCAGCAGCATCAACCAATCACTGGTCAAATTTTTAGGGAAGAGTAGTTTGTAGCATCTTTCTAGTTGCTCTGTTGATAGGAAAATACGGATTTTGTTATAATAAATGCGAGACTAATTTCATTCATATTAGTAGACAAATTGTGTATATATATGTAGTGGTCTTTAATCTTTATTTGTTGAGTACTGAAAAGAAATAGAATGTTACAAAATTAAGCCATGATGAATCTAGCAATGGAAAAATCTGATCTATTCGAAATGAGGTTGAATATACCATTGGTGGATTTTATATATGTTTATGATTCGAGTGGTAAAGAGCTTGGCTTCCTAGCCGAGGGGTCTCCGGTTCGATTCTCGTTTAAGATTTAGATTTTGAATCTCCACCCAACTCATATGAGTAACTGGCATTATTTGGGAAAAGTAAAGGCATTTGGTCGTTGTGCTGGCCCCAAAACTCTCTAGTTATCCGTCAGTCATAGAAACAGATGAGCTTTACATCAGCTGCCCTATTGATGTCTAAGTCTTTAATGGGTATAGAAGCGTGGCATAAGGCTGCGGGCCGTGGTGCTAGCCACACTAATCCTTTACACACTGTGAGAAACAGGAGCATGTAAACTCTAAAAATACTTTTAAAAAAAAATCCTTTATTACCTTCATTAAAAGACCTTCTCCCAAGAGTGACAAGCAGAGTTAGAACTTGCTGCGTCAACCAATCTTGTACTTCTACAGCTCTATGGTGAAATATATGAAACATTAGTTCGCCATCCCAGCAAAGTATCTCTTCCATTGACCCTGGATACTGACGATCAATACCTTTTAATGTCTGAAGGTGATTATCCTGTACCAGGTATTTTTCCGACACCTTTAGGACTGCTTCCGGAAGAAAGAGCATACTATAGCAGACGTACACGAGGTCATCGACGCTAGCCCCCGAAGGAGCGTAGTTCTGCAACAGATGTCTGATGTCCAGCAGATCGGTCAATACGTCAACATCTACGCATCGTGTGTGATTGCCAGAGATGTTGAATTTTTTGTAAGTTGAGAAGACGACACTGACTTTTAGGTTGTGTGACCAGAACAAGCTGGCAATATGGCAAATACATTTCAGAAATTTTCGCTCATTTTGAGGCACGCGTAAAACTTCACATTTGTGAAAGACAAAGACGTGGTGATTCTGTGTCATGTGACCTGTGACTGTCTTTATGTTCCATAAAACCTCCCGCCTTGAGATGGGCCTTGACTGCGCATGTCCGTTGTTCAGCAATATCATCACTTGCGTCAAAACATCTTGAAATCTTTCCAACTTTTTACACACAATTTCATAGAATATGTTTGGACATTCTTTTTTCAGACGTTGATCTTTGTTGATGACCTGTTTTGTTTTAAAAAATGAGGTCTTTTAGAAAACTACAAATTACTTGTTTAAAAAAAAATTGGTAAATAAATAATTGTGACTAGACATACTCCACTACGCCCCCTATCTTATCTAATAAAATACAGACGTTACTTCAATAAAGAAGAGGATTATGTCCTACGCGTCATTCATCTAGTTATGCATGTTAACTAATGACTTAAATTCTGCCATGTCATTGGTTTTCTTGGCTGGCTCAGGCAACCCATTCCATGCTCTAAAAGCACAAGGAAAGAAGGAGCATTTGTACAAATTTGTCCTAGCATATGGGACGAGGAGTGTGCCTTTATCTTTGTGTCTTTCTAATTATTTGATTATATTTTGTTTTTGTATTTGAAGATTATGGTTCAGTGTTTTATGTATAATTGCTACTTTACTTTTGAGTCTTCTGTCCTGAAGGCTTTCTAAAGTTAGTGATTTTACTAAAGGTGTGACTCTAGTCAAATGTAAATGTTCGTTAGTTGTGAATCTCACTACTCTATTTTGTGTCTGCTCCAGTTTCTTAATGTTTTCTTGAGGGGTCCCAAACGGAGGATGCATACTCTATTATTGACATCCTCTCTCTCTCTCTCTCTCTCTTTATCTATCTATCTATCTAGAGAGAGAGAGAGAGAAATTATCGAAGAGTGCATGTGTATGTTTATATGTATTTATGTACCTATATATCTATGTATATGGCTGGATTGATAGATGGTTTGACGGGTGGATGGATGGGTGAATCAATAGATAGATAGATAGACAGACAGACAGACAGACAGACAGACAGATAGATAGATAGATAGATAGATTTGCAAGATAGATAGATAGATAGATAGATAGATAGATAGATAGATAGATAGATAGATAGATGGATGGATGGATGGATGAATGGATGGATGGATGGATGGATGGATAGATAGATAGATAGATAGATAGATAGATAGATAGATAGATAGATAGATAGATAGATAGATAGATAGATAGATAGATAGATAGATAGATAGATAGACATATCTTGTCCAAACCTTTCATTTTCATGTATCATTTAGCCGTAGCAGTTTTAATCAGTTGCACCTTTTGTGCTGTGCCTTGTAGCAGTATTATACTCGTGTCAATGGTGTCTGACATTGAATACAGTATTGCGGTATTCAAAGGGTTCATTATTCAACAATAATTCACGTAGATTTCTATTGAGTCAGAAACCTTTTATAAAAGAATATTGAGTTTCTAATCCAAAGTATTATTTTTAGCGACACTTGAAAAGCGCTACCCAGACCTGTAACACTGGCGGATCCCCCCACTCGGCCGACCCCCCTCCCCCCGAAGGGGGATGGCGGACGAATTTTAGTATAGAATTCACACAATTTGTATACGAATTTATTACTTATTTTAATAATATATACTAATTATTTATATTTAAAACTATTTTTAGATTATTTCGCCCCCCCCCTCTAGTATGTTGGTCGACATGGTGGGGTCGGGAGGGGGCGATGGCATCAATTCCATAAACTTTCGAGTGGGGGGGGGCGGTCCAATTTATATGTAAAAATCACAAATTGCTAACAGAATCAATTGAATATCTATAGGATTAAAACTTGTTTTTGGTATTTTAACCGATCTGTATATTATGTCGTTCCCCTCTTGGCCGATGGGGTGGGGATCGAATACCTCTACTGCTCTTCCAACCTAAAACCTTTGAGTGGGGGGTCGGTCCTACTTTTCGGAGAAATCATAGTTTGTGAACAAAATGAGTTGAATTAATATATACATTTTATATTATGTCGCTCTCCTTCAGGTATTTTTGCCGATTCGGTGGTGGGGTGGGGGCGATTGCATGTACTGCCCTCCCCACTCTAGCCCTCTGAGTGGGGGGGGGCGGTCCTATTTTTATGGAGAAATCATTGTATGTGAACAAAATTAGTAAATATAAAATGAAACAAGGTTGTACCAGGTGGGAGGGGCGATATAATAATAATAATAATAATATAATCTTTATTATTCGTATGGAAATTTGTCTTACAATTTGTGCATTACACCAAACAAAAAACATTATAACTATAAGAAATCAAAGTGTACATTCACACCAGACTCACTCATAATTTACATGTGCAATCACCTTCCCCCCATTGGACAAACCAAATTTTTTTTTGTATTATAGTTAAAAAATAACAAAATAAAAACAAATCTGTCACTAATATAATTTATACATGCTATAAAATTAAATTCTTATACCGAGTCGCCCCAACCCTATTCTTTAATGCCAAATGCAATCATTAGCAGAAATTATAAAAAGGAGTGAGGATTAATCATTTTCACTCTATCAGCCCCCTCCCCTTTCCAGACAGAGTTTATGTAATTTCACATGAATTTATCTTAATTATTCTAAGAAAGACTTTGCTTTGGAAAAGTTTTAATTCCAACGAAATTTTTCAGTATAAGAGTCACGATTGAGATGAGTTCTAAACCCAAATAATTTTTTTCCTAGCCGCCTCTTTCCAACCTTTACTCAATCTGATATTTTTCTAGTTAAATAAGTTTTGGACTATAACTCACAATTTATGCTTGTATTTTATTTAATATTATTTATCCAATAATTTTTTTTTCGGCGACGATCCTCAAAGCCTTAATCTAAAGATGTGGGGTATCTTATCTTTTCAAGGAACAAATCGGTTTTATTTGCAATGTATTAAGGGCGTAAGAATTTATATTAGAATATTTTTCAACATTATTCAAAAGGTCCTTTATAATAGGATGAATAATGAGCTTTAGGTCAGGAGAATGCGTTTCTTCAGTGAAGAATGCAAGAAAACGCTTTTCATGATTGGGCTTCGACCCGAACCCCACTGATAAATAATGAGCTATAAATGTTAGGAGAATGCTTTTCTTCAGTGAAGAATGCAAGAAAACGCTTTTGGCGTTGTGAGCTGTAGATGTCAGAAAGATGCGTTTCTGCAGTGAAAAATGCAAGAAAACGCTTTTTGCGTAGGGGTTTCGCCCCGAACCCCACTGGGAGAATCTTACAGCGCTCCCCCAGGCCCCCAAGCTTGCAAGAGAAAGGCCACAACATGACTTTTTTATTTTTTCGCTGAAGGTTAGGAAACAAATCGCCCCCCCCCCACTCCAAAGTTCTGAATCCGCTAGTGCCTGTAACGGACTAAACGGAACTCGAACTTATTTTTTAAGGGGGTGTGCCCTAATAGTCAAAGTTTTAGAAACACTGTGCTATGAAAATCCGACTTCACCATAATTTTAATTTTTAAAATGCGCAAAAGCTACTTTGGCTTTCTGAAATTGAACCAGGGGTGGACGAGGTGTCATTACCGATCCGGCCCACTAATCGCCAATAAAATTGCCCATAAATTTCGGGCAATTCGATGAGTATGTCGTCGTTGCTATCGTCATACTGTGGGCAGTGTTTTTTATGTACCCGGTGGACAAAATAAAGATTGTGTTGATATGTATTTTGTGCACAGTTCATATTTCTGTAATTGTTGAAGCTCTTCTATTTGCAACTTTTATTTGGTCATTTCGAAGTTCAATTTAGTTTCGTTGACATTGTTTAGGTCATCTTGAAAATCAGTCAGATATGCGTTAAATTATTGGATCTTTGAAAGATAAATACCATCGTGTCGGATTTTCAATCTTTTCTAGTTTACGAGATCTAAAAGGGACGGACGGGCGGGCGGACGGACAGACCGACCACACAAAGCTAAAGTGGCTATTCCCCTTTCGCAGACAGCTAAAAGTGTACATTATTAACCTAATTCAGGATGGTGTCAAACAGGAACTTGTGCAATGGTGTGAGAGATCCTGCTTTAAATATACATCTTTGGTGTAGGAAAATAGGACTGTGGTCAACGATAAGCGCATGTAAAACTTTCGTATAACAAATTAATTTGTATCTCAATTTCAATAGATTGACAATTATAATGGATCACTTGTGACAATTATCTGTCAAAACAAATAAGCGCAGTTGTTATCTCATTTCATTTTATGTTCATGGTGCTAAAACTATCAAAACTTACTCACAGAGGCTGCCTGCAGGTTTGTTTTAAAGCACATTTTTCAATCAATTCTATTCAACAAAATTTGGCTATAAAGAAAAAAAACGATGTTAAGCTTACCTGTTTGATAATTGTCGATTTCCCTACCATTGGAGGACCACATACTTGAATAATGGTACCAGGCTGGATTTGTGACAGTAGAAGTTTCTGCTCTGTCTCCCTGATGTTGACCAAATCGTTAGTCTCCTGATCCATTGAACGTTAATAAGTCAGTCTCTTGCCAGAGCTCTGGATTTATTTAGGTCACAAGCTCAACGAATTTTACGCCTGTATTCAATAAAGCAAAAATAAAAACTTTCATTACGTTACTATAAGCTCCCGCTCTATGGGGGCAGCTGATGTAAAGCTTGTTTCTATAACCGACAGTTAACAAGGGTGTCACATAGCAAGCACAACGACCAGCCGCCTTTACTTTTCATACCTAGTGTCAAATACTTTATGATTTAAATGAATCAATGCAATGGACTCGATAATTAGGCATCCCAGTGGGATTTTTTGTTTTATCGTCCGCACTCACGACCGTACCGCCCTGGTAAGCACTCACGACCGTACCGCCCTGGTAAGCACTCACGACCGTACCGCCCTGGTAAGCACTCACGACCGTAACGCCCTGGTAAGCACTCACGACCGTACCGCCCCTGGTAAGCACTCATCAGGGTCTCGTTTTAAAGTGTACTTTACCCAGATTTTACCAATGATTCATCAGTAATACATTTCTTTCGACAGTATCATTTCATATTTCAGAAAATACGCCCACTCAGTATTATCGTAAAATAATAATCCATTTGGTTTCTGCAATTAATGCAATAAAGGGTTAGAGAAAAAGAGTCATGAAACTATCAAATCTTTGGCCAATAATCATAATTTTATGTAAGCTTTCGGGTAAGTATTTGTCCGAGTACACTCCTTAAGTCTAACACATCTATAATTCTCTATTTTATCAAAGCTATTTTGGTGTTGGCTGATAGGCCTACTGTAGGTAATAAATGAGATCGATACTCTAGCTAGATCGTCTTCTTGGACTTTACGACGTAAGTAGCTTACCAAGGATTGAATATAAATAGCAGGTGCTGTTAGAATTCAACTATCTTAAGACTTAAACCTTAGAATGTTTTTAACAAAATTCCACACATTTATGTATGTTTTATATCTTTCCTTTAAATAATGAATAATTTGGTTTGAATCACTCATCCTACAAGAACTGTCACTGGGGATATCTTTGTAGTCATGCACCGCCCAGGCCAATAGACATTGAGCTATACTTGCTGATGTAATGCAGTAACACATTCAGTAATAACAATAGGTCAAACTTGCTGCCAAGGGTTTTAACACTTTTCAACTCTGGGGCCACTTTTAAATATTATTTATCGGCTTGAGGAAAACCAATTAATACTTATCTTAGGCCTATAAGTCATTAGACATATATACTGAGACGAATAAACTTAAAGACTTTTATTCATGAAATAAATAAATTAAAAAATACGAGTAAGCATTCCTTTTGCTTGTTTTTGTTTTGTTGTTTTACCTCTAGAAAGTTTGTCTGGTAAAATGTTTGTACACGTCATCTCTCCCACACCCATTCTTGTATCAAGTTGAAACTTTGCGCAATTATTCACTGGCATAGACAAGACATTAATCAATTTAAAAAAATTTTAATTGTGAGATAGGCTACCAACAGGAGAAATTAATCCTTCAGTATTCACAGATATGGCTAAATATTTATGGTTTGGTCCTTTAAGATGTTGTACACATTGTTACTCCTTCATCCGTTCTCGGGTCAATTTGAAATGTTTAAAAATTGTTTATTTTACCTTACGAATCAATTTTAAAACTAACCAATTTATTCAATTAATTATTGGAAATTAGCTACTTTGTTTGATATTGAATAAGGGAAATAAATTCTACATTCCTGAGTGATATAGTTGTAAGTGTGAAGTTTTTAACCCTTAAACAAGCCTCTTTCTTTTCTTAAGGAGTTTTATAGTTTGCTTGTTTAATTTTTATATATTTTGCTTGTTAAATACTATATATGGTACCGGCAACATAAAACAATCCGGCATCTATGGAATGCCAGAAGATTTCAGGCAAAGTAAAAAATTCCCTACTTCACCTAGGCATTTGTATAGAGTGACTAGAACCGCTTTAGGTAAAGTAGGAAATGGTGATATGAAATGTTAAATTATTTCATTAATAACGTACATTTATCAGGATACTATTTTTACTATTATGCCATAGACATCGAGGCAGTGTTCTGTTTGGTTTGATCTGTAATTTTTATCTCCAGATTTTGATAGAAGGGTGCAGGCTTAGACACTGTTGGACCCAGGGCCGCTTTTATGCCATCTAACAGAGCTTTACTATTTCCTAAGTTGAGACTTTCTTGAATTCTGTTACATGTATCCGTCCACTTTCTCATTGGTTATTTCCGTTCGCCACAAATCTGAACAATTTGGTCGTGTTCTCTTAAGTGTGATGTTCGTTTTCATTACGGCCGTCTGTGTTTCCCGAAGGTGCGGTGGCTGAGAGGTAAAGCGCCTGGCTTCCAAACAGATGGTCATGGGTTCAAATCTTTGAGTAGCCTGTGTTTTTGTTATTTGGGAATCTTAGTGCACCTCTGAGGGATTATCTGTAAAGGCGGTTGGTCGTTGTGCTGGCCACATAACACCCTGAATGCCATAGACTGAAGAAGGTTCGACTATAAATCTTTGGACTGGGTCAAGTTGTGTTGTTTTGAGGGTGTAAAGACAGCTTGGAAAGCTTCCCCCATGTATTCTGTAACGGATGTATGTATAAAGTTGTACTTGATGTATTTCTAAAGTACCTTGATAATCCTAGATACTTGAGTATCGTGCTAGGTGTATTGCTAATGCGAGTTCGATTACTAAAGACTTACACCACGTGACGAGATAATACAACAATAACCAACAGGATCAATGCACAGTAACTCGAGATGCAATAGAATAACGAAATTTAATACAAAATGGGCCACAGTCGAGTCAGCCACTAAAACGATGGTATCCTTTCAACAGCCTAGCAGTAATTGTCTACAATTAAGTCTACAATACTAATCTCTAACCCAATGCCTATCATTCTATGTCGTCACTAGTCTACTACAGTGCGTTCCTAAACTAAACTAAGTGTCCAACGATTCTCGCCTCCCTACACAAGAGATTAAACTAAAGAGCACTGAACATACCATAGGAACATGGCACAACTGCTATATAAACGCAATAATAATAGTTTGTAACACACTGTGTCGTTGCAGTGTTATAGTTTTTTAGTAGGAAATAGGAAACATGCGCTTAAAAAAAAAAAAGAGCAGCGGGAACGTGTAAGGACTGGGTCATGGATGAATGAATGTAACCTATGTGTTCTTAAATCTATCACGAAGATCAAGGTCTTTGTGGAATATTACAGAAAGCGATGCACCAAGCAATACACCTCCGGTCTTTAATGTGTTTACTGATTGTAATCGGGCGTAGTACTGAAAGTACCCACATCATCTTTAGGACCATTTACATTCGTTTATTGATTACCGAACATGAGGAGTACTTAGCAATGCGCGATTGTTCCGCCGATGGGTGCGGGCATTAGGTAGTGAGTAAGTGAGGGGCATCATACTTTCTCCCAGCAGCTTTTTTTATCAGTCTGTCTGTAAAAAAAACACGCCCCAATCGGCCCGTATTATCCGCCATGATCACTTTACTATAGACAGTCGTTTACATTAACAAATCGGCACAATATGGGGATCACTACGGAGGGGAACATTTTCCACTGGTAGTTGTAATTGCCATCCAAGTATCGCCGGATACCGGCACGATACTATCCTGTGAGAACATTGAATGCACCAGGCCGATTAATAGATGTCGACACAACAACAAGCCAAACTTTTCAAACATGTCAAGTTTGAGTGATAGGCCTACGAGTATGGACGTACCGTAGTTCTATATCTCGTGTATCTTATCTTATAAATTACAGACGTTACTTTAAAGGAGAAGATAATACGTGTCCAACGGGTATCCCCTTGTCAATCTAGTCATACATTTTAATCAGTGACTTTAACTTTGCTAAGACTTTGGTTTTCGTGGCTTATTCAGTCAACCCAATGGCACTAGGGAAGAAGGAGCACTTATACGAATTCTTCCTAGCGTATGGTATAAGAAATGTGCCCTTATCTTTGTGTCTTTCTGGGTATTTTATTAGGTTTTGTATTTGTAAATTATGGTGAAGTGTTTTATTGCAGCTTTACGTTTTATTCTTCTTCCCTGAAGAGTCTTTAGTTATTTTACTAATAGTGCTACTCTAATTAAATGTGAATATTCTTTCGTTATAAATCTCTGGTGACTTGAGCTGTCCGTAAACATGCAGACATGCTGATTCTGGTGACAAACGCTCTTTCTATGTGTCGCTTCGATGTGCCTATGGCCCAACTTACCAGACTATGTGGCACTAAGATCACCCGATGGTTCTGCCCTATTAATTTACAAGGTGCACATACTAAATCACTGGACAGAACACTACAGTATGCTATTTGGTGATAAAAGCCACGAATCGGAGGCATCGCTGGCAAATGTCCTTCGGAAAATTATGAGAGAGGAGCTCGACGATCCACCGACATTTGAGGAAATTGAGACAGCATCTTCTTTGTTTTTGTATGGGATAGTAGACCGCTGCCGAGGACAAACGCAAACGGCGAAAAGAAAATCTAAATCGAGCACATGCGGATAATGGTTATGCTTGCCCTGGATTTGACAAAATATTTAGGTCACGGCTGGGGCTGCGCAGCCACGGGAAATACTGCATTCCTCACTAATCTTCGGACTCGAAGACAAGTCTTATTATTATTATAAATCTCTCGACTTTATTTTGCGTCTGTCCTAGTTTCTTTATGTTTTCTTCAGTTGAAGTGTCCCAAACAGAGGATGTTTTGCTTATGGTTTTCTTTTTTTTTTAATGCACAAACTGAAAGACGAAATTTCCTCATGGATAAAAATTTGTCACGGTTCGATGGTCCTTCTTTGACATTAAGAAGAAGTAGGCCACTGAAATCGATGCAATTTTAGGAGAAACGAATTCACTGCAGATGTCAAGGCTACGAAAAGCGCATTCTGTAACTACAAAGCACAATGCATTGGCTACTCAAGCCATCCACTGAAGGTATGCTAATGCTGAGGTCTTTTTCGTATTTTTTGTTACTCAATCTTTTTCAACGCACGATTGGGACGCCAAAACAACCGAAATAAATGCAGTGCGAAACCCGTAGAAACGCCCGGGTAGAAGCTGTCATGATGGTCTTGGATACATTTTCAAAAGCGATCGAAACATTGGAGACACTGACAAGTATTAGTGAAAGGATGGCTGCCTGGTCGTGCGGCATGCACGCTGGACTGTCTTACGCTAATCTTGACAGTCCCGGGCTCAAACCCTGACCGCTGCTATCTCCCGTTGTCCAGCGCGAGCTTTGGACTTGGAAGTAGATTATCTTCAACTCTGAAGGGACATAAAAGTTTCCTACTAAACCTGAAGCAGGCAGATTATAAGTACCGGAACCTATGCAAGCCCTATTACTTTTCCCACTTCTTTTGTCCACTGAACTGGTTGACCATTTCGATAAAATCATTTCATTTGTTTTGTCAGTCAGAAAGTAAGATTTGTTCCTAATTCACATATATTTCCATTAGATTGGATTAATAAAAATTATCTTATCTATATATTTTATTTCTTTCTATTACGGTAACTTAGTAATAACCTAAAAATGCAAAAATATCAGAAAATATCTGCTAGATGATTCATTACAGTCGCAGTAAATGTTAGACCGGGTGAGGGGTGGTTCTGTAAAGTTTTGACTTAGTTGTATTGACTTTGTTTTCACCGCTGGCAATGACGGATATTTAGCTACCAGTATATTGTGAAATTCGGTGGCAATAAAGCAAGACATACAACTTACGCATGATAACTTATGTTAAGATATATAAATGGTATTGCTGTTAGACCAAAGCTGTTTTATTCATCACAATTAGAAATGTTCCTTGATAGCAAAAGGCTATTTGTTTGAATCCTTTTTCTTAAAAGTGTTAAGTGGTATTGGCCTGCGCGAGTCAATTATCACTTTAAAAATAAAGTTTTTTTATATAACTAGCCCACAAACTTTCAAGGAAAGTTAATAACCGTCTGGCCAGGGCCTGTAGTGCCTTCAGGTTCCACCTGCCTACCAAAAATCAGTGTCTACCAAGCAGTGGTTCTCTCAACCCTTCCATAACTGACATAGAACAAAGCACGTGGCAGCAGGCGTCTTCAGAACGAGACAGGTGGAGATCACTTTCAAAGACCACAGGATATTCATTAGAGACCAAAAGAAATCCACCGCCGAGAACAGACGCAGATGTTTGTCCATTCCATCCATCCAATCTCTTTTTTTTTTTTTTAAATTGTAAAAATGTTTAGTCTTTAAGCAACAGTAGGAGTCCATAAAACAGATTGGTGAAGCCATCCAACACCATGGATTCACCACCAAAACAATTGATTATAAATTTAGTCATAAGAATTAACGTCTAGTACCTGTATTAGAAAAGATGCCAACAACAGAGTGGAACCCTCACAGCACAAGACGCAGAGGAAGACCGAAAAGAACAAAAGCGGCGTTTAGATGAAGCCGAGAGGGTAGGAACTAGCTGGGAAGCCATTAAAACAAACTAGCAAGAGACCCTGGAGAGTGGGGGCTTGTTTTTACTGAGGACCAAAGTTTCATGAGGAACACAAAGGAAAGATGATGGTTTCTTCCTTCAGTGACTTGCCAAGAAGAAACTTTTATTTCAATCAACTCACAGCAACTAGGATGTCCTGGTCGTACTGGAGGCTTAGCTAGGCCTGTGTTTTACTTTGATTATGAAGTGACAGAGTGTCCAAACGTCAAGTCTGTATAATTTATTGCATGCATAAGTATGAGCAGTATATGTTAATGGTCAATACTACAAAGCTATGCTGCATAGAGTAAATTGTATTACATTTGAACGCAAACATAATAAAATTTGAAAACTATTGATAAGTCAAAATTATAATCTTTAGTAGTAATTTATACAACAACAGAAAAATACCCACTACACATGAGCCTTGGGCAGTCATCTTTCTCTATTTGAAACTTCACACACACACTGAGTTACATCATTTGACCAATAGAAATGTACAGCAAGGGGTGCAACTCTTGGTTGAATATCATACACTACTTCAGCGTTTCCCAAAGTGGGGTATGCGTATCCCTGGGGCACAGGAAGAGTTTGAAGGTGGTACGTGATGTACCTGATTATTTTAAATACCCATTTAGTATGTCCAGTTAATAAATTACAACCAATAATAAATAACTTTTAAATTACCGGTACATTTGTATTATTAAGAATTTTAAGAATAATTTCTACAACAATCTTGAAATGGATAAAAATGTTTCGATCTCCGCCAATGCCTCCCCCTTTTCTATGTCAATAAGATGATGTTATTATTTTTTAATTCCATGTTTAAATATAAAAATACCTGTACCGGTACTAAAAATCCAAACTAGACCCACTGATTCAATACTTTAATGTAAGGGTCATTCTTACTATATGTAGAGATATAGAGGGATGGGGGGGGGGTGAAGGGTACTCATAGTTAAGAAAAGTGTAGAAGGGGTACACATGTCAAAAGTTTGGGAAACACTGCACTACCGGTACTTCAATATAAACCAAATCACATCACAGACAAACAGAATAAGAATGCCTCCTTGAAATGAGGAATGAAGAAAGACTTGACAAATCATGCATGGTGTCCCAAAAGTTCCATAGACTAAAGGACATGTGAAGGTAACTCGGAGTGTAAATGTTAATCCTATGAGGGGGATAATTGTTCACAAAACAAAATATTAACCATGTTTCAAAATACACATTTTTCGTCTGCAGGAATTATTTGTGTAACAATGAATTCTGTATTTCCAGAGGTTTAAAAACTGTCATTAAATACCCTGACAATATCAGTGGTAAGAAAACACATTTAAGCAAAGAAACAAAAAATGTCATACATTTCAAACTAAAAAAATGTATATATTTTTAAATAGAGCATTCATTGAAGTTCATGGCATTATAACAAAGTACTTAAAAGACAAAAGTTAACAATATACCAGTAACATTATACATGTATAGTCTTTTATCCCAATCAACTTTTCATTTTACGTTTCAAACTTTCTACAACATCCTTATACGTTTCAGTCTTTTTGAAATTTCTGTTTGTCTCAGTGTCGGACAGCTTGGGTTTTTTTCTTTTGATCTGTTCATCAACAAGCTTCATCATGTTTTTGGTCTTCTTGAACTGGGGCGCTGTGGGGTCAATGTGGAACAGGTGAGATGTGTACAGGGCACTGAACCTGGGATCCTCCACGTCCAGTTTAAAATCCTCTACCTGGTCATCCTCTGCATTTTTACGCTTCAGGGCTTTAGCCTTTTTCTTCTTCTTCTTGGAGTCTTTGATGAGCTCCGGCTTAGAGAGCTTCCTTTCACTGGTCCCCTCATCCATAACCATCAGCTCTAGCTCAGCCTTGGCCTTCTCCTCAGCCTCGTCAACAACTTCATCCTTCGGCTTCTTCTTTTTGTTTTTCTTACTTTTAACTGAAACTTTTTCACCCTCCATGAGTTCTTTCAAGGAGTCAATGCCCTCTAGATCAGGCAACTCATCATCACTGAAGGCATGCGGTTCTTCACCATTGACTGATTTCTTCTTCAGCTTGTCCTCTTTCTTCTTCTTCTTCTTCTTCTTTTTCTTCTCCAGGAACTCACTCACGATTGCATTGTCCACCTGTTTTTCTTTTTTGTTCATCTTCTTCTGCACTTTGTCCTTCAAGCCAGGCTGCCATTCTATTTCTTTGTCTGTCTCACCCTCCTCTTTTTTCTTTTCCTCTTGGTCGTCTGCGAGAGCGTCCATAAGTACCTTACGATACAGCTGGATTTTTTCCTCCTCTGTCAATTCTTTTTCTTGGTCTTCGGTGTTAGCAAGAGCTGCCTTGAGCCAAGCTGGTCTTTGGTCATCGTCATCTTCTTCTGAATCACTGCAAGGTGGAGCTATTATATCGGCATACTTGTTCTCTTCTACAAGACTCTCTAAATCTTTTTGCGGCAAGCTGCTTATGTGGCGACTGAGTCTATCGAATTCTGTTTCATCCCAGGTCACATCGACCTTGGCCTGGGAGAGTGCTGTGGTGTTGAATTTGGCTGGTTGATATCCAACAATGCTCTCCTCTTCAGAGAAACTTTCTCTAGGCTCATCGTCAAAGGTCATGTCGTCTGGAATAAACCGTAAATCAAGCCTGACAGAGCTAAGCTGATACTCTCTACCATCACATTCACTATAGATAGTATCTGCAGTCCTCACAGAGTCGCATTCGACCACAGCGTAATAGTATCGAAGTCTGTTTAACTGATACTCTCTTAGCTTCTCAGTTTGAGCTGCCTTCTTTTTCCTGGCATACTGCTTCAACTTTTGCTGGTCTTTAATTTTCTTTTGCTTCTTCCCCCCTTTGTTATCGTCATCATCACTCTCAGCATCCATTTTTACACCTTCTCTGATTTCCCTTGGCCCCAGCATAGCCTCCTCTGCCATTCTTTCTTTGCCAAACTCTGAGGGGTAAATAGTCACCTTTTTTACTTGTCCATCTTTAGGGGCAAAAGATTTGAAAAGTAAATACAAATCCTTAGCACGGACAAAGTCCCAGTCCATGTTACACACAGCTAATCTGTGTGAGGACTGGGTCACATCAGGAGCATCTGTAAACTGCTCATTCCACTTGTGGTCAATTTCTGTTTCCTGCAGGGCAAATTCCTCTGTGAATTCAGGTAGCTCAGAGTCATTATCACTGTCATTGCTATCTGTTTCACTATCTTCGCCTCTTCCACTATCTTCACCTGTTTCACTATCTTTGTCAGCATCTCCATTGATACCATTGGTTTCTTTTTCCGTAGATTCAGGATTGTTTTCTTCCTCACTCAGGTCATCTGCAACAAATACAATACCAAAAATAAGTTTTAATACCGATAGTTAAAAGAAAGGGTCATTTGCTAATTATAATTTGTTTATTTTTGTACATAATGGGAAACAATTGGCTGGGGGTTAATGAGGACATTAGGCTTGAAGAAACACCTTTACCGAAAACTAACACATTTACTGTGTGAATTTACACCTTGTAATGAAATAACACTACTAGAATACAAATATAGCTTATTCAACAAGATTACAGTAAACAGTGAGCTAGCACAAACAAGTCTGCGTAGTTAAAAAAAAAAAGAAAGGGGGAGGGGGTGAGAGAAAATTAGTTCTTGTGACGCTTTAAAACTTTCTAGGAAAAGATTTGTAAAAAATATTCAAGAAAAAAATGTGACAATTTTAAACCTAATTAAAATGTTTTAGACAGATTAATGATAAATAAATATTATATAACAATTTTGTTTTATTTTATCAAGCTGCATCAAAAATCAGAGAAAAAATCTAAAATGAGTAAAAAACATTTTATCAAAATATAAGCATGGAACAGATTTGTTCCTCGAAGATATGTGCAGATTATTTGTAAAAAAAAATAAATGGAAATCCATTAATTTACTTTTTATCAATAAGCTATATAAATAATAGTGCCTATAAATAAAAAAAAAGTTACAAAGAAAAATATTTGTACCTTAAATTTTTAATAGTATTTCTATTTTTTATAGCAACAACTTTATTTGATTTTAAACTGATTCAGGCAATTATCTTGTTTTGATCTTAATAATTACTGGTTCATTAGTGGAAAGTTTGTATTTAACTTAAATAGGACATAATAGAATGAATGGATGGTTGCCTGGTCGTGTGGTTTGTGTGCTGGACTGTCATTTGGATTTATCGATGGTCCCAGTTCAAACCCTGCCCGCTCACATCCCCCGTCGTCCAGCGGGAGGTTTGGACTAGGAAGTATACTATCTTCAACTCTGAAGGAACATTCATCCAAAACATGTAAAAAACATTTTACAAACATTTTTACAAATTAGGATGTTTCTCAGGAATCACAAAGAGATTGCTTCTCTTTTAAAGCCATGTACTCCTTTTTTCTGTAAAATGTCATTTTTCTATCATTTCAAAATGTCAAAAAGAAATGCCTAAAAATACTAGAAAAAAAATTCTAGGTAGCTATTTAAATAGAAACAGATTAGTCAGAACAACTCAACAAAACATAGGAAGGCAGAAAAACTACTGTATCATATAAAAAAAAAAAATTGATCTAGAATCATAAAACTGTGGAAAAAATTCCAGAAAGATGTGACACTTACAAATTATGCTACATAGAACTTGTTAACGCCTGATGACACTATGCTTCACTAAGGTTAAGAAAATAATAACAGCAGCATCAAGGAACTAATTAACACCTAAAGGCTTAAAATAGTTGTGCCATTACTCAGTAGGGATGGTGGCAGGCAGGATATATATATAATTTATAATACATAATCAAACCCAAGACCATCAAAAACACCCATTAATAATAATACAGGACAGGTTTCAGAGACAGGGTGTTGTTTTTTTTAAAGCTAAGCAGCTAAATTTTATATGAAAAACATATTATTGACATTACTGTCATTACATTAAATGATTAATGAATATAAAGCACTACCTTCGGAATCTTCAATATCATGAATATGTTTTTCATCTTTTACACTTTTCTTTTTGGTTTTGTTCTTTAAAACTGACTTTGATGGCACTGCTTCCTCTCTTTTTTTATTCTTTAGTTTACATGTTTCTTCCAGTTGTTCCTCTGGCTCATCTTCATGGTCATCATCACTATCTGAATCACAGTGATAAAATCTTTCCATTGCATTTTTACTTTTCTTGGCCCAATCAAGCACAGGTCTCCCACGTTTGTCAATAGGCTTATCTGTTTTAATACTGAAGTCTGAATTTGTAAACAATGAATGGAATCGGGAATCAATTTTAATCTTTCGTTTTGTTTTGGGCATTGATCTGAAAATCGGGTCTGTTGCAATATGTGCAAACCTAGGGTCATTTTTAATCTCTTCCATTTCAGTTGAAGGTATACCCAGTTGAACTTAACTTATTAAATGAATTTACTTAGATTAAAGACTTTAAAGTCCAGAGATTTTTAAAACAATCTTTAATTGGATCAATATCCAGATCTAGATACACGTGTGTCATGGATAAATATAAACGTTTGTTGCAGGATTGTTTACATCAGTATTTCCGGAACTTCCGGTAATGCAGACAATGTTATTAGGATCTTTAGACAATGAAGAGTGTATCTGATGTGTTACATCCGTAAGACAAGTAAAATGTAAACAAAGATAGAGATCGAGCTTTTATTAAACTTAACTTTCACGTCACTTCTGAAAGTAAAGTTTTTTTTTTTATACATTATAGAATGCCTGGTTTTGGACTTAGACTTAACTTCAATAACTTTAATAACTGTCTTAATTCTTAATAGTCTTAACCCCTCACACAGGACACCTGTCAGTGTAGTGTCACACATGCAAAGCGCGCCAAGTCCAAAAAAGCAAAGCCAAAGGGCTGAAAGGCTGCCAAAAAACTTCAAAAAGGGCTGAATCCTCAGTTTATCCTGAAGTCAGGAGTGAAAATTAAATCATAAAACGCCTTAAAATGGCATAGATAGTTAATAAGTTACATCTTTTAGATCTAAACTAAACTAGAACTATGAACTAGAATTAACTAGATTGTTACTAGAGATAGTTCAGATAGTCTCAGACTCAAAAGTAAACTTAGCAATTATAAATTATAGTATAAGACTAAGTATTCTACTATTTAAACTATTATTATACATAAAACTCTGAACCATGATAATCTTCAAATACAAAAAAAAATAATTAATACTCAGACACAAAGATAAAGGCACATTCCTCATTCCATATGCTAGGACAAATTTGTAAATGCTCCTTCTTCCCTAGTGCTGTTAGAGCATGGAATGTGTTGCCTGAGCTAGCCAAGAAAACCAGTGACTTGGCAGAATTTAGGTCATTGGTTAATATGTATGACTGAATGCAAGACGCGTAGGACATAATCATCTTCTTTTTTGAAGTAATAAGTAAGAGTAATAAGTTACATCTTTTAGATCTAAACTAAACTAGAACTATGAACTAGAATTAACTAGATTGTTACTAGAGATAGTTCAGATAGTCTCAGACTCAAAAGTAAACTTAGCAATTATAAATTATAGTATAAGACTAAGTATTCTACTATTTAAACTATTATTATACATAAAACTCTGAACCATGATAATCTTCAAATACAAAAAAAAATAATTAATACTCAGACACAAAGATAAAGGCACATTCCTCATTCCATATGCTAGGACAAATTTGTAAATGCTCCTTCTTCCCTAGTGCTGTTAGAGCATGGAATGTGTTGCCTGAGCTAGCCAAGAAAACCAGTGACTTGGCAGAATTTAGGTCATTGGTTAATATGTATGACTGAATGCAAGACGCGTAGGACATAATCATCTTCTTTTTTGAAGTAATAAGTAAGAGTAATAAGTTACATCTTTTAGATCTAAACTAAACTAGAACTATGAACTAGAATTAACTAGATTGTTACTAGAGATAGTTCAGATAGTCTCAGACTCAAAAGTAAACTTAGCAATTATAAATTATAGTATAAGACTAAGTATTCTACTATTTAAACTATTATTATACATAAAACTCTGAACCATGATAATCTTCAAATACAAAAAAAAATAATTAATACTCAGACACAAAGATAAAGGCACATTCCTCATTCCATATGCTAGGACAAATTTGTAAATGCTCCTTCTTCCCTAGTGCTGTTAGAGCATGGAATGTGTTGCCTGAGCTAGCCAAGAAAACCAGTGACTTGGCAGAATTTAGGTCATTGGTTAATATGTATGACTGAATGCAAGACGCGTAGGACATAATCATCTTCTTTTTTGAAGTAATAAGTAAGAGTAATAAGTTACATCTTTTAGATCTAAACTAAACTAGAACTATGAACTAGAATTAACTAGATTGTTACTAGAGATAGTTCAGATAGTCTCAGACTCAAAAGTAAACTTAGCAATTATAAATTATAGTATAAGACTAAGTATTCTACTATTTAAACTATTATTATACATAAAACTCTGAACCATGATAATCTTCAAATACAAAAAAAAATAATTAATACTCAGACACAAAGATAAAGGCACATTCCTCATTCCATATGCTAGGACAAATTTGTAAATGCTCCTTCTTCCCTAGTGCTGTTAGAGCATGGAATGTGTTGCCTGAGCTAGCCAAGAAAACCAGTGACTTGGCAGAATTTAGGTCATTGGTTAATATGTATGACTGAATGCAAGACGCGTAGGACATAATCATCTTCTTTTTTGAAGTAATAAGTAAGAGTAATAAGTTACATCTTTTAGATCTAAACTAAACTAGAACTATGAACTAGAATTAACTAGATTGTTACTAGAGATAGTTCAGATAGTCTCAGACTCAAAAGTAAACTTAGCAATTATAAATTATAGTATAAGACTAAGTATTCTACTATTTAAACTATTATTATACATAAAACTCTGAACCATGATAATCTTCAAATACAAAAAAAAATAATTAATACTCAGACACAAAGATAAAGGCACATTCCTCATTCCATATGCTAGGACAAATTTGTAAATGCTCCTTCTTCCCTAGTGCTGTTAGAGCATGGAATGTGTTGCCTGAGCTAGCCAAGAAAACCAGTGACTTGGCAGAATTTAGGTCATTGGTTAATATGTATGACTGAATGCAAGACGCGTAGGACATAATCATCTTCTTTTTTGAAGTAATAAGTAAGAGTAATAAGTTACATCTTTTAGATCTAAACTAAACTAGAACTATGAACTAGAATTAACTAGATTGTTACTAGAGATAGTTCAGATAGTCTCAGACTCAAAAGTAAACTTAGCAATTATAAATTATAGTATAAGACTAAGTATTCTACTATTTAAACTATTATTATACATAAAACTCTGAACCATGATAATCTTCAAATACAAAAAAAAATAATTAATACTCAGACACAAAGATAAAGGCACATTCCTCATTCCATATGCTAGGACAAATTTGTAAATGCTCCTTCTTCCCTAGTGCTGTTAGAGCATGGAATGTGTTGCCTGAGCTAGCCAAGAAAACCAGTGACTTGGCAGAATTTAGGTCATTGGTTAATATGTATGACTGAATGCAAGACGCGTAGGACATAATCATCTTCTTTTTTGAAGTAATAAGTAAGAGTAATAAGTTACATCTTTTAGATCTAAACTAAACTAGAACTAGGAACTAGAATTAACTAGATTGTTACTAGAGATAGTTCAGATAGTCTCAGACTCAAAAGTAAACTTAGCAATTATAAATTATAGTATAAGACTAAGTATTCTACTATTTAAACTATTATTATACATAAAACTCTGAACCATGATAATCTTCAAATACAAAAAAAAATAATTAATACTCAGACACAAAGATAAAGGCACATTCCTCATTCCATATGCTAGGACAAATTTGTAAATGCTCCTTCTTCCCTAGTGCTGTTAGAGCATGGAATGTGTTGCCTGAGCTAGCCAAGAAAACCAGTGACTTGGCAGAATTTAGGTCATTGGTTAATATGTATGACTGAATGCAAGACGCGTAGGACATAATCATCTTCTTTTTTGAAGTAACGTCTGTATTATATAAGATATTAATCTAGATTTCTATATATATTTAGATCCATCTCTAGATACTACCTTCATGCTGTACTAGATCAAGTACTGTACCTGCTGTGTCTGCTACTCAGACTCAGTCTAATGCTACAAAAAAAATTAATTTAATGATTAATATTAGATTAGATCTAGATTATTCTAGATCTAGACCTATATAAATAATAATATTAATTAAATATAGATTCTAGATCTATATTAAGTCTAGTATTAATATAATATATATATATTTATATATATATTGTCATTGAAATAATTTTAAAATATTTTTGTATAATTTTTTTCTAGATAGATCATCATCAAGATCAATTTTGGTAAACAGATTATCAGATATCTATAAACCTTGAAATTTCTTTATGTTAAAAATATAACAAATTACTTTTCTGTTTGAATGCATATATATATATATATATATATATATATATATATATATATATATATATATATATATATATATATATATATATATATATAATACTATATTTTATATTTCAGAGAATGCATACAGAATACAAAATATCTGGGATTTCTGTGTATTTCCCATGTAAGCCCTATCCTTCACAGTTCACCATGATGGATAAAGTAAGGATATACAAGATTGTTAGTCTTGTATTGAAAAGAAACACCAGTAATAATTATAATATGTTTGTTAAAATATAAAGTTTAAACATTCCTTTAAAGGTACCAATTTTCCATATATATAATATAGCGTTTTTCCCTTAAAGGTACCAGTTTTCCATATATATAATATAGTGTTACTCCTTTAAAGGGACCAGTTGGCGTTAACTTTAAGACTTAAGAGATAGTCGATTTTGTAAATGAGGTGGTGTCCACTGAAAGAAATTATTGGTTGCTTAGACACTTTTAGACTACTGATACTCAATAAATGTAACTTGTTTTTAAGTCAACACAGGACTGTGAAACCCATCTCTGTTATTAAATGTAATGATGTGTTAATAGAATTCTGGTGTAAATTGGGATGTTTTCTCTGGATTTACCAAAGATGTTTTGTGTTTTTCATCTAGGTTATTGGGTATATCTAAACTCTAAAGCCAAATTTAAATCTTAATACACTTGTAAAAAAAAATAATTTAAAAAATAAATAATTAAAATAAAATCTATTTTTGTGCACACTTACAAAATGTTAATCAACTTAATTAGAGCATCTCAAACATGATAATTTTTTAATAAAAAAGCTGCTCTTAAATAATTTGCGCCCATCCTACGCTTTATTCACTAATTGGAACATAATTTGAGAAGTTTTTTTTTGTTTTATATTTTTTCATTAGTTTGATTTATCAAATTATGCTTCTTTATTTCCGATTTGATTGTTCTTTATAGATTATCAAAGGCTTGGATCGTCGACAGAATTGTCTGCTAGAGAGTCCCACAGGAAGTGGTAAAAGTTTGGCACTTTTGTGCTCATCATTAGCCTGGCAAGCTGCAGAGAAAGGTATGCCTCTATTTTCAGCTGTATTGATGTCTTTGCTACATTGCATATTGTTTCATGTTTTGATTTCCTTGCTTTCATGTGATCAGCTATGAAGTAAACATTTTTTTCTTGTAGAGAATTGATTAAATTTTTTTCATTGCAAAAATTCAAAAACTGATATATAGTTAGTTTTAAAAAAATTGGGTAATGCTGAAGCATCTTAATAGTTTTCTTTCACCAAGTGTATGTTAAATGACATTGATATCATCATTCTAATTATTGCCCTTGGTTTTATAAATATTGCAAAATTTGAGAGGTCAATTCCGTTTAAATTTATATCATATTTCATATGTTTATTGTCATTAAAAAGGAAAATGCACCATCGCCAACCACCCTACTTCCCTCAAGAGCTGCATGGTTTCTGTCAAGTTAAAGTTAATTTTTCACAACCTGTAGTAATGGAAACATTGTGGCTTAACATATTTAATATATTTTTCATACAGAGAAAAGAGACAAAGAGGATGACGAGGAGATACAAAGAGGTAGGTGAGCTTCTAGAAAAGGACAGAGTTGTGAATTAGCTTTCATTGAGCAATACTGTTTTAAAATTACAGGATTTAATCTATGTGTTACATCAAGTATTTTTTTAAATATCTGGTTTTAACTTATAACCATGACATATTTATTAGGCATACATCATTATCCTCCAAATAGAGCTTAAGTATTTGCTTATAGGGAAGTCATTTTCCCGGTGTTATCTATTAGAAGCTAAAACATATTGTTTCTTTTTTTTTCTTCTACTCTGTTAGAAGGATGGAGTCCTAATATTTTTCAAATTAATGCTTTCCCATTTATGTTGATGATTCTTGATGAACATTTCACCCATAAGAGAAAATAAGTATCTATCTTTTCAATATCGTATAAAAATATATTTCTTTTCCAGCAAATTGTATATGTTCTTGTCACTCACAAGATACGGCTAACACTGAAAAAAAGTCTTCATTGATTGACTTGACACAACCAGAGCCGTCGAACAAGTGCTTGGGTAAAACATTTCATTTCTAGGCAATAGCAGTAATTATCATAATATGTGAGGATGAGTGGCGTAATCCACTAGGCTATCTAACAAGAGAGTTGAAGTTTGAATACTGGTGTATACTGAGATGTGTTTGTTCAACAGCAAAAGGCGGCACAGAAACCTTCCCTCTTCATCAAGTTCACAAATCGATTGGACCAGAATGCTTGCTTTGGGAGACAGAACAACAAACTATACAAAAGCAAGAGACAAAATAATACCAAACTACATTCACAATCTGTTATCATTTGCTTATAAAGAAAATGATGTAGCATCATCTATCCGTTGTATTCTGTTGGTCTCTAGGGAATTTCACTTTTATATGTATATAAATATATATATTAAAAAAATTAAAAAATACAATGCCTCTTTTATAAAGCTGATGCCTTTTTTTTTGTAAGAGCAATTACTTTGCTTTTAATAACTAGTGAATGATAGATTTAAAAAAAAAAGACTTTTTTAAACCTACCCCAATTATTCCCCCTGACCCCCCAACCCTCCTGGAAAAAAAATCTGGCTAATGTATAAATCTACTCAGAGTATATAGAATTTTAATTTGGTGATATTGATCCAGACTTGGAACCATTAAAAGACAGTAATGTAGACAAAAATATTGGATCTAGCTAGAAGTGGTACAGAAGATACTGGTTTGGCCAAGCTGATGATTTGTACATAAGACAGTGCGTGAACATCTTTTTGTTTAATTAACTCTTTAGTTTATATATTCTGGGATTCTCACTGATGTGTGTTCAAGACCAAATTTGATTTTAAGATGATTATATTTTGAAAAGTTATAACAGTTTAACCAATTTTCCCGTGTGGCTAGTAAGCTAAAGTCATTTTGTTTCCTCAAATTTCTAGAGAAATTGTTAGAGCCATTTTTGATATCCATATCCACCCACCCTTAATCCATAAAGAGGTTGCAAGCTGATAAAAGGAATTGTAATTCAACAAGATCTCTCACAGTGTTTGGGTATAATAAGCTTTTTTTCTGTGTTGAGCTATAATTATGACAAAAATATTGGATCTAGCTAGAAGTGGTACAGAAGATACTGGTTTGGCCAAGCTGATGATTTGTACATAAGACAGTGCGTGAAATGTTTCTGAACATCTTTTTGTTTAATTAACTCTTTAGTTTATATATTCTGGGATTCTCACTGATGTGTGTTCAAGACCAAATTTGATTTTAAGATGATTATATTTTGAAAAGTTATAACAGTTAAACCAATTTTCCCGTGTGGCTAGTAAGCTAAAGTCATTTTGTTTCCTCAAATTTCTAGAGAAATTGTTAGAGCCATTTTTGATATCCATATCCACCCACCCTTAATCCATAAAGAGGTTGCAAGCTGATAAAAGGAATTGTAATTCAACAAGATCTCTCACAGTGTTTGGGTATAATAAGCTTTTTTTCTGTGTTGAGCTATAATTATGACATTTTGGAGAAAAAACATTTTATCTTAATTAATTGAAAATGGAGGCTAATAGCTTTCTATAAAATTTTAATATAATGGTTGAAAATAAAATCAATTACATAAACATCATTCCACTCCATTATTTTTTACATCAATTCTATTCATGTTATAAAATATATATTTTTTTTAACAAATGTTAAATTAGTTTATAAAGACTGAGTTTTCAGATTATTAATTAAAAAAAAACAGCAGTTCATTTTTATTTTTAAAGCGACCTCCCTCACAATTGTTTGCTTAGATGAGGTAAGACGAAAAGAACATTTCACAGTGCTTGTTTGTTTTCACAGATATTGATAATGATGATTTTAAGATGAACGCAACCAAGTTCAATATTCCTGTAAGTATGGTTCTTTCTAGCTGGTGGATATGTATTGTGTGTTTGCTTTTGTAATGGTACTCTCATTATTTATGGGACAATCGTCAGTATAATTTGTTTAGTTTATACAGTTAAATACGTTTGTAATAGATAGATAATAGATGCATGATAGCATTAGCTAAAAAAATTACAAGATTTTCATTGATGCTAAGAAAAAATGTTTGGCCCTTTTGGACATTTTCTACTTTCTTGTCCTGTTAGGCTTCGAAAAAAAATCCACTGAAACATGTCAGCATAGCCTATGAAGAAGACAAATCAGAAGACAATGGGCTCCAGAAAATTTTACAAACTGTTGATGCCATTCTGGGCGTTAAAAAAGTAGAGGATGTTAAATCTGTTGCAGCGCCAGAATGTCAACAGTGTCTGCAGTGCCCCTGTGATAGTCCAGAGGGGAAAAGCAAAGTAAAAAACAAGTAAGCTTATTGATTAGACTGATTTGTTAATGACGTATGAAGTGATTTATGTATTTGAAAGTCATAAGAAAATATAATTAATTAATATTCAATTGTACGATCTAGATAAGATTTCTTGTTACTACCTTGTAATAATGGTAATATCTTTGTATTGTAGTGGTAGTGTCAAATTTTTTTAGTAGTATAATTTATCCCACAACTGATAGATACAAGTTAACATATATTAGAAACCTTTGATTTTTTGTTTTACATGCATATTTTAATGGCCTATATTTCTTTTTTCAGACTTTCAAAAATCTATTTTGGTACTCGCACTCACAAGCAAGTTGCCCAGATTGTGCGGGAGCTGAAAAAGACCAAGTATCATGATGTCAAGTAAGTTTCAGAATAAGGAAACTCTTGTCATTTAGTTATCAAACAATACAGGGCATTTATTCATAGTAGTAAATAAACGTTTCATTGCTGTTCACAGAATGACAGTGCTAGGCAGTAGAGAACATACCTGCATCCACCCTGACGTGTCTCGTATGAAAGCCAAAAATGATGGTTGTAAAGAATTATTAAATGTTGGTACTTATGACACTTTAATTTTCTAAAATCTTTATTAGCGTTGTTAAAAAGGCATTTTTAATAATTAATTTGCAGACTTTGTCCTTATTTCCTCTTTTTTCTCTATGTAAACTACTGTATAATTCAAGCTTACTCTACTAAAGACATGGGCATTTTGATTTCTTCACAAAATAAAGAATACTACTCAGTAACTTTGAATGTAGACTAAAATGCACATCAAAAATACTATTTCAGATAGTTTGTTTCCCTTATAAGAAATTGTATAATTATTTTTTTTTGTAAAGCAGGTCTTCTATAGTGTAGTCAGTGCACTCTGATAAGTTTTAAGTTAACCTCAAATTTTATTGAATTTTCTGCTTTTCCACACAACATAAGAAAAGAGCTTGACTAACCATCTGTAATGTGATACCAAAACATTATTTATGTACATTTGTCTTATTCTAATAGTATACATCTTGCTAATGTCAAACAAAAAATATCTTGCTGATATAATGTTTAAATTTTCTGATTCTTTTAATCAATTTCTAGGGACCTGGATGTCGTTTTAAAGATGGAACAAATCGATTGTTGTCCCAAAGTGTATTGAAGTCTGCTGGTCTGAGCTCTGCTTGGGACATTGAGGATTTGGTGCAACTCTGTCAAAAAAAAAAGGTCTGAAAAAATGCTGCATCAAAATTTTAAAATATTCTATTTTTAATGCTGTAGTTTACACATAGACAAAATATCAAAATAGGTACATTGTTTTGACTAATGTAAATTTGTTTTTAATAATAGGCTTGTCCATATTTTTTGTCAAGAGGACTTAAAGACGATTCAGACCTGATAATTTGTCCTTACAATTATTTAGTGGATCCCATCGTAAGGGAAGCAGTAAGTAGCATATGAACACTTCATACAGTATTTTATTCTAAAGTAAAGGAACTTATTCACATTTTTTTTTCAAAGCTTATATCAACTCACTCTGGTAAACAGTTTGTACACATTAATTCTCCCACAACCAATCTCAGATCAAGCTTAAATTTGGCACAATTATTTCTTTTATCTGACTACACAAGAATCAATTTTAAAAATTAACAAATTAGTTAATTAACTATTGGTAATTAATTATTTTGTTTGGCATCTCGAACAAGGAAAGAAGCAGTACTTGACTGAAGTGGTGGTATGGGCTGAATTAGTCCCCTTTATAGGTCATCATCTCAGGTTTAGTGAACACAAACAAGAAATAGAAACAATATATAACTATACACTCACCGTGTTCATAGACTCTTCACTAGCAGAGTGGTTACCATGTTGGCTTGAAAAGCCTGAGAAGGCTTTAGCACACAGGTTCAAATTCAGGTTGTTACCCCTTTTTTTAAAAATACATTTCAAAAACTATCACCCAGATACTGAGAAAGCTAAAAGCATGAAATTGCGCTAGACAAAAAACAATTGGTAAAAAAAAATATTTCTAATCTCACAGATTATTATTGTTAGTCTAAATCTATAACAAATGTAATTACATGACTGAAACAAACTAATTGATACACTTAATATAAGCTTTTTTTTTTTTTTTTAATTGTATTTTTTTATTTATTTTGTTTTACTTGTTTTGGGTCATTTCTTTCAGCCAACATTTTAGAAATAAAAATGTTATTCATAAATACTTGACCTAATGTAAGATCCAGATAATTTTATGTTTTTTATGCTGTTTTCTTCTTCTACTCAGCTTATTATATACGAGAAGGGGAAAGAAAAACAGTTTCATTTCTTAACATAATAATAAGACCCTTCTATTTCTTCACTCTGTTATTTCCCAAATTTGTGGCACCTTACACTTTTAATATAATTTTTTTTTTACATTAGACTTACTTTGAGGATTGTTTTTGTTTTTTTTAAGATGGCTATAAGTTTAAAAGGGCACATTGTTATCTTGGATGAAGCTCACAATATAGAGGACGCAGCCAGAGAAGCGGCAAGTCAAAGTATCTCACAGGATAGTATTGAGAAAGCCATTAGCGACATTGATGAGCTTAGTAAGTTTCTCTAAAGTGTTTTTTTTTTCACTATGTAATCATGGACAGTAAAGATTATTACTATTATTATTGCAAGTGTTTTACATACTGCTAAGAATTGTAATGACTCAGTATATGATATATTTATAATAAAGAAAATTATAAAACTTCTATTTCTTACAGTGAAGAGTTAGAATATTGTAAAGTCCTTCACACATGTTAATCTTTCCTTTATAACAAAAGTTTTTAACAATCTACATTTTTTTCCTAGTTGAGAAAAACATCAACTTTGCTGATTTCTCTCGTCTCCGAGCTGTGGTAAACAAATCTTTTCTAATATTGTCCAATGCAGGCCTAGAAATATCACTTCATTTATGTAATAATGTTTTGATGTTTGAAATAGAAAATATTTTTTATTTCCTGGTTGACAGTTTTTCAGATTGAATAACTTCATTAATGAAAACAAAAGTAGAATGGAACAGAAGGACTTTGACAAGGCTTACAAGATTTGGTCAGCCTTTGAGATTGTGGCCCAGTTGGACTCTTTGGGCCTTGGACCTAAACACTTTCCTGATTTAAAGGTAACATATAATGGTCATGTATATCAGGCATTTCAAACTATGAATCATGTGACTGAAAGCTAGATTTCTGTAGTCATAATGGCCTTGTTTTATCAATATTACTGGGTACATGGTCACACCATTGAAATGTTAGGGAAGCTATACATTTTGTATTCATTGAAAATACAATAAAATAATCATTTTCTTTAGCAATATATGTTTTTTATTTTAAGAAGGTTACAGTACCATTCAAAATAAGACCTTGCTTTTGAGCTAATAATGACTACTCTTTATGAATGGGAAAAGGGGGGGGGGGTCTTATTCAGCCCAGCAGAATGAATACCAGGCTTTAGTTGTAGAATGTGTAGGGGATGTCAGCACTCATATTCCCTATGTCACAAATTATCTATGCACATCAACTGCTAAATCTTAAATGAACAATTAATTTTCTGTTTTAGTTGTTTTTCTATTTAATATTTTAAAACATTTTATATGTGATTAACAAACTTATAAGGAGATTTAGCTTTAGCTCTAATAATCCTCCTTTGTTTGGCCTCAGTATTTATTTTATTGTAGTATTGTAAAAAATTTTATTATTTTTTTTAAGAGATAAATAATTCTCAAAGTTTAAAATTGGATTTGTTTAATGTTTCAGTCAGCATTCTCTGCAGTTAAGGCTGATGCTGAACTAAGGAAAGAAGAGGCTTCTAACTCCACCAGGTTCATCGAAGTTGTTGATATGAAGCCAGCCACTGAAGGTCTCTTGACTCAGATCTTTCAAGTGCTGGAGTATCTCTACAGATCTGATTTGAAATATGTGGATGATTTCAGGTGTGGTGTGATTTAACTGGGTAGTGTATACTATTGTCTAGTGGTAAAAAGAAAAACTGTTCATGCTATTAATTGACTTTCCCATCTATAAAATACTTAAGAGATGTGTAGGGAAAACTAAATGTAAATAAAAGACTGCAAAGCCATAAAATATTACATTTTAATGCTTTGTATTTTAACAGTGGTTCCCAAACTTTCATTATACTAATACTGCTTTATCGATCCAGACTTGAAAGTTATGCTTACATGGCTACTTGGTCATGTGGTGTGAGCTCTGGACTGTCATCTCATAGAACCTAGGCTTTAACTTTGTCCTCTGCCATCTCCTGCTGTTCTATGGGGGATTTGGGCCATACAGAAACAAAAGAACAGACATTACATATAAATATAGAAGGATAGAGGTTGACACAACTTGTCAGTATATTAAAAAAATAACATTTGATGATCTGTAATCCTAAAACATTCTCTTAGAGATTGAACACTCAATATGACCTCTTTCTTCATAAGTTTTTCTGACATATTACAATTTTCAGTTAAAGAAATTAATCTTTGTGTAAACTACTTATTTATGCAAACTTTTTTTTTTCTTCTAGGGCATCTTTAGTCCAGTCGTATGAATATGTTTTTACACACGTGAGTTGCTGTTTTTTTTTGTTTTAAATTATTTGATTTTGTTTCTTTGACTATCTTTAAAAACTAACAATATTTTTGAGAAGTTTTGTATCTGGGAACTATTTTAGTGTTAAATAACTCTATTTTTATCCTTGCTAAACAAAAGAAACAACTTGTTTGCAGAAGTAAGTTATGACCTAGCTACAATTGTAATAAATTTGAGACTTTCATTGCACACTATTATATTAGAAGAAGAATACAGAAATCGGATTAGAATAGCCCAGACTACAGTGACACTCTCCAAACTAAAACACCCTTAACTACAAAAATACAACACTTCACACAAAAAATAGTCTGTAATGCTTATGGCTACATTTTTACACTTTCGTAAATCTGTCAGCATAATGGAGGTGCATGCTTTTAGAAGCTATCATATATCATAGAGTTTGACTTACATAATGATTTATATGTCAAAATTAAAATTACTTATGTACCATTTAAAGGCCATCATCAGGTCAATTTTTATGGTACCCAAAATGATGGTAGTTATTTTTAGCCATTGTTAAATTCGCTCTCTGGTAATTTTTTTTGGTAATATAGTTTTTATCAGCTTATTGTGTTTAAATATTTTGTTATTTTATTTTCTGTATACTCAGCAAGACAATCAGTGGCTCAACTCAAAGAAAGGTAATTGTGTTTTGACTATCTTCAATGCTAGGCTTTAAGATTGAATTATTATAGTACAGAATACATAAGCTTCTCAATGAAATAAGATTTGCTTTCGTCTTTGTGTCTGCAGGTGGTAACCAGAGCAGAAAAGCTACAGAAACTTACACATTCAATTTCTGGTGCATGAATCCTGGAGTTGTAAGTTGCTTTCAAAGACTTTAAAATTCTAGTATATAGATTTCTGTCTTGTGGCTCTGTTCTGATATTAAATTATTCACCTTTCATATTGCAATCCGGGGATTCCCAGATTATCCAATGAGATTGACATGTAAAGAAAAAACATATTTGATTTTACAAACTGAATTCCAGATCAGTTTTAATCTTGTGGAAATTCCCAGATAAAATATTTTGAATCTTTTATTTTTCCTAAGTCTGTCTCAGTTGGATTTTAAAAATAAGCCACACTGTAGTCGTATATTATACTAATTCACGAAACTAAACCTGACCATTATTTGGATGTAAAGGTAGTCGCTAACCACATCACATACTTATTAATAAGCCAAGAAGTGGTTCTCACCTTACTTTTATGGCTCTGATACCTGTGTGTTCTGTAGAAGGCATCAAGGCTCCCCAACACTTCAATCAAAGGGGCCTCTTCTCCATAATGGGTATATGCTGGCAGGAGTACCTTACAAATAATCGTGTTCTGCTGGAAGCTGTTGTGGACAGTAATGAAGTACTACTTACTATTCGACAGCTGCAATCTTTTTTGAGGAGGACGGTGTAACAGGTGCACCCCATAAGTGCTATAAAGTTCCACTTAGGTGCCATCACTGACATAGAGGAAAGTAGTTGGCAGGAGATGGCCTCAGAAAGAGACAGTTGAAGCGCTCTGGCAAAGGCCACAGGACACACATTTGAGGCCCAAAGAAAAGCCCTTGTAGAAGACAGGCACAGAAGAGATAAAGAAAACCTAAATAGACCCCCTGCGGACAATGGTTTTGTCTGCATCAGATGAGGGAAAATATGCAGGTCACAACTTGGTTTATGTGTCCATGTGAAACACTTAGCTCATCCTTAATTTTTGAAATCAAAGACATTGCCATCCGTTTAACAAAACTTAAAGCTTGTTACATTAAAGTACATGGTAAATAAGATAATTTTAAATGTGCTACTACTCTATCATGCAAAGGTAAACCTTTAGATGTAAGTGTCTAGTATAAGAAAAAAAACCTGCACATCAATTTCTTGTTTTTCCTCAGGCATTTTCTGATTTCTCAGAGACTCGTAGCATAATTCTAACCAGTGGGACACTGTCACCTCTGACCTCTTTCCAATCTGAGCTTGGGCTCAACTTTAGCATCCAGCTAGAGGCCAACCATGTTATTAAAGATTCACAGGTGACTTCATATATTTCTTTATAGCAGAAAATGTTGGTAACACAAACTGAAATGCAATGGTTGAGAAATAAGTTAGAAATTAACTTTGGGATAGGGGGCCTGAAAATAGCAGATTGGATGTTGACAAAGTTTGGGACACAGACACATTTTTTTCATCTACCTATAAAAATTACTTTCTACTGAACTATAGTGTTGTAGTGCTAGATTGTGCAATGTGTAAAGTAAGAAAGTTTTCATTCAGTATTTGGATGTGCAGTTGACTCTAGTTAATTGGACCAAATTGGGGCACAACTCTTTCGGTCGTAACAACTAGCTAATCGAATTAAATTAATTTTTTTGGTAATTTAACAAGATTTTAGTGTGTTAATCATTAACTTTTAAAAAAATCATAAATTAAGCATTGTATTTAACCAGTTGTCTGTAAATCTTTTACTTTCTATAACATCTAAACACTTCCCAATGGAAGCTTCTTCCTGTTCTAAGTAAAATCTTTCTAGTTGTTTTTATAAATACTTTAAAGACCCAAACTCTCTGAACAAAGAGAGGTGAAAATCTGATTCACATACCTATATATTTGACATCTATTTCAAAACAAACTATTGCTTGACTGGAAGTTGTAGTCATCCTTAGATTAATAATGTACTAATATATTTACTCAAAGTTTTTAATTATTTACCTATTCAAGGTTTGGGTTGGAACAATCGGAGCAGGCCCATCTGGCAACAAGCTGCAGGCTGTCTTTCGAAACCTGGAAACATTTGCATTTCAGGATGAACTGGGTGGCCTGGTTTTAAAAGTTTGTGAAGTAAGTAGATCACTGTACTATCATCACTAATGTTACATGCTGATATCAGTTCAATGACATGAGTCAATGTAAACCTTAACATCTTGGCACTAGTTGTATCATGAAATGGAATTCTGTATTATTTTTTAGTATTAATTGATATTTGTACTTCATAATCCCAACTAGATTGTGCCCCATGGTGTGCTGTGTTTCTTACCATCTTACAAAGTTCTAGAGAAGCTCATGAATAGATGGGAGGTAATGGACACTTTATTTTCTCTCATTACGTTTTGAATGTCTCAAGACAAAACTATAAGCAATCAATGTCAGGTGCTTTGATCAACAGACATTGGAAAGAAAAACTTCCTTGAAATTGTTTAACACTGAACATCTGCAAACTTTATCTTTGTAGAGAGACAAAAGCTGAGTGAGTAAGTGCTTGGTACCGAGGTTTCTGGGTTTGAATCTTGGTGATGGCAGAATTTTGAATTTTGGGTTTTTAAGGGCAACCCTGAGTCCACCTAACTCAAGCTGTGGGTACCTGACTTAAGTTGTGGAAAGTAAATGCAGTTGGACATTGTGCTGGCCACTTGACACCCTGCTTGTTAACCGTGGTCAAAGAAACAGATAATCTTGACATCAACTGCCCTATAGTTCGCAAGGTCTGAAAGGGAAACTTTTTAATGCCTCTTGCTGTCACCTTAAAAGCAAAGCTAACAAGGAGAGACAAAGTATGGGACGCTGGCTTGTTTTATAGTTAACGCCTGAAGACTGGAACCTTAGGGTTAACAAAATATTTGACATATAATCAGAAAAGCTATCACCTTACTTAGTTTATTTCAAATATTTTTATTAATAATAATGAATCTGGGGAAATAATCATGCAAATTCTATAGAACCAGCAGCTGTAGAAGGTTAAAAACTTCAATAATATTCATTCAAATCCCCATGCAAATTGTTCAATATTAAACTCTCTTCAGTTCTAACAAAAAAATGATTGTTCAACCAACTCTTTGAATTGGTAGCTAAACTTGACATTGATTGGGAAGATGGCGTGAGGACTGTCTTAGACATATTCAAAAAGAATGTTGAATAACCTAAGAGAGGATTGGTGCATAACAACCAAACAACTATTTATTCTGTTGTCCTGATATAGAAACAGTAGGATTTGAAGATCTAAAATTAAAAAATTAGGCACATTCTTAAATTCAATGATTTAATACACTGTACTATTTAAACTTTCATTTTTTAAATTTAAATCTTAGAACATTGGACTTTTAAAAAAACTGGCCAGTAAGAAGAAAATTATTGTTGAGCCCAGAGGTTCGGACAAAGTGGATTTTGAAGGACAGATGCTTAGTTTTTATGAGGCTTTAAGGTTGGGAAGTAGAGACTCGACAGATGGTAACTATAAATTACTTTATTGATATTAAAGTCAGATTGAGTTGATGAAATATGACTATGTAATTCTCATCCCAAATTCTGCAAAGGTGTTTGCTTTCTATCCACAGATGAAGATGAAGAGAGGGACAGTGTCACTGGTGCTATATTTTTTGCTGTGTGCAGGGGCAAAGTGAGTGAAGGTCTGGACTTTGCTGACAACTTTGCTAGGGCTGTGATCACTGTAAGTGATATCTATATTTTTTCACAGCAGTAAATATTTCTCCTCTTTTTCACTGTGCTTCCTTATTGAGGTAAGTGAAATAGTTGGGACATGAAAATGTGTCATCATTTGGCTTTATAAAGGAAAATAATTTTTTAAAACAAAATAGATTAAAAACCTTTTGTGTTTTATCAAATACCAGAATTTTAAAAGATAAAGAGGTTATTTATAAACAATTGATTGTCAAATTATTTACATACTTCACATTTACTTAATTAATAAAAAGAAAGTTTTGGTTTGATTATTGTATAGTGTTATAGCAGCCTTAAAATCAAATTCGTTTTAGAGTCTTGTGTTTTCAATTGTATTTTGCTTGGGTTGTATGATAAGGATTCATTTCAAGTTTAATTGTCAACTTTGTTGTTAGTATGTAAATGTAAATATAAACTAAAATAATGTATATATATATTTATATATATATTTGTTTTGTACAGGTTGGTATACCGTATCCTAACTATAAGGATGTCCAAGTAAGTAATGCCCATTCAAATTAAAATCTAAATATTGTTGCTTACCCTCAGAAGAAATGTTTAGTTTATTTATTTCTCTAAAACTGTATATTGCCAAAATCTTCTCTCTTGTTAGTCTTAGATTAGTTTCTATATTTCTCTACAACTATATAATGCCTAAATCACTCTTGTTAGTCTAAGATTAGTTTCTATATTTCTCTACAACTATATAATGCCTAAATCAATTTCACTGTAATTAGTCTAAAGTAAATACAAACTTGAAGCTTTGTTTTGAAATAAGGATTGATGTAGACATCATACATGCTCGAATAGCAGCAATAGAATACAAACTGCACACTTTGTCTAAGGCAGTGTTTCTCAATGGACTGTTTCAGTTAAGTTCATGTCTTAGACCACAAGGAAACAAATTGTTATTGATCTCTTATTAATTTATAAGTTTCATTGTATTGTCTTTTTAAAAAAGTATTTTTAATATTTTTTATGTTTTGTGGTAGGTTGAACAGAAAAGAAACTACAATGAGACTCATAAACACTCACGAGGTCTACTTGGGGGTCATCAGTGGTATGAGATACAAGCATTCAGGGCTCTCAACCAAGCTTTAGGACGGTGCATTCGTCACAGGTGATTATTCTTTACAATTTCTGCCCATGTGATTTATTAATATTCACTAGACATTGTTTTATGTGTTCCCTAAGGTTTTTAGGTTTGGTCAACAAGACATAATAGGTTATGCATGATCTGTAGAGCTATACTTTTTTTTTTATCTTGCCCTTTTTCTCCTGTTGTTTTTTTTGTGGGTTTTTTATTTCTAGTTCAATCTAGACAATCATTTCCTGACAGGGTTCACCAAACAATGTTTTCCCCCAACAAATGATTCTCAATCGACTGCTTCACTGACACCCTCTCACTAAAAATGGTTTGCTGTAAACAGGAATGAATTGTTGAAGCAAATGTGTGAACCATTATTCACTCCTTTCTTCCTCTCCTGTTGAACAAGGTCAGCCTTAAACAATTGGCCACAGATTAACATTATAAACTTGCTCCTTATATGGCTAAAGTGATTGACACCAAAATTTCTTCTCAGTTACTTTTAACCCTACTAGCCCATAAGCCCTTGAAAGAAACTGTCTCCTATGCTCCTGAGGGCCACCCCCCCCTCTTTACTTAATATACTTAAAGCTCCAGATCTAATGAAATTCACAATTTTTTTTTATCAATCTCTCACAGTATCATTAAATGGAAGTAAAAACATTATTCTTTTTACAATTTTTACTTCCAAGAGTTTGAATCAACTAAAATATCAATCAACTTTAGGCTTATTACAAGCCTAGACCTACCCTTTGCGTGCCTGGTTCATGTTTATTCCAAATTTTCATGTAAAACCACACTAATTCAATGTAAACACATGGGCGCAGCTATTTGCAAAGCTACAGATGTAGTTTAATTTCGATTAGTTGGTTATTTTTATATTCTGACTCATTTTGACTTTTTTAAAAATGAAATAGATAAGTTCTTAAAAAGGTCCATTGGCATAGCTGCCATTAAGGAAATTAATGAAACAGCGGTCCACTAGTCTGGTAGTGTTAATGGGACGCCATTAATTAGTTATTTTTGTTTTTCTCTTGTTTCACCGGCATATGCTTTTGTATAAACAAAGTTTTGTAGCAATAAATCACATCCTTGCTTCAAATAGTTTTTGTTTTAAATAGTCAAACCAGTTTGTCTGGACATTCACATCACAGACCAGTTTGTCTGAGCTTGACTGTTGAAATTAATTTTCCAAAACAGGAATGACTGGGGAGCTCTTATTATTGTAGATGAAAGATTTGTTAGAGACCCACAGAAATATTGTACCGGTGAGTTTTAAACAATTTTAAGCTAATTTTTAGTTTAAAAATATCATTGTTCTCAAACTTTTTTTTTCCTGTGTGTAATTGTTAATCATAAACATAGATTGCATGCAATTCCTAACAGGTTTATCCAAATGGGTGAGAACCAAAATTCAGTCTCATCATAATTTTGCTCTAGCCATGGACTCACTGACTCAATTCATTGCTACCAGAGTTAGTGCTGATAAAGAAACAAGGTAAACACATTGTCAGTTCTAGTAATAGTTTAAAAAAATTATTTTATTTTCTATATTTTATTGTTCTGTGTACTGTTATGCTTACTTTAATATGACTCAGATTGCGTTCCATTATGTTTTTAACACCACTTTGCATTATTTAAATTTTTTTTTATGGTGCATAGTTGTGCCATGCCACAGTCATTGTTACTTTCCTACCATCTTGTCTTAGCTGCAAAAGCTGCTGGTTTTGTTGTCCTCCTGATCTTTCCTGAAAATAAGCACCTCAAGAGAAGTGCACCCTGTGGTGATTGCTGTTCAAACTTCTATGCCAAAATCAAAGCTTTCACTCTAGCATTGCAGACAACTGAAAACAAGCTCTATGACAAAACCCAAGCACAACCAGATATTATTGTCTTTACAGATTCTCAATCCACTCTTCAAACAGTGAATAGCAACATCTTATCTATCCCAAGTGAATTGACAACACTAGTCATAATAATCCATCATAAAATATCAAAATGTAATATGCCACATTACAGTTGGAAATGAAATAAATGCAATAAATCCCTATCACCCACCTCTCTGTACACACTGCAAACAACCATACAAAACTGTGAATCATATCCTATTGGATTGTTCACCATAAGCAGACTCTACTACCACTACAACTCAACATAACCAACACTCTGTACAGCAGTGCTGAAAAACTGAAAAAAAAACATCATTCTATTTTTTCCTTGGCACAGACTACTAAAGAGCAGCTCAGCAACAAAACCGCTGGCTAGAAGAAAAAAAACATTAATCTGCATATTACACTGCTGCTTTATTGTAACTTGTTTGAAGCCTGTACCAGGGGATAGGGAAGGGTGGCAGTAGGAGATCCATGTCTTTATGTCATACCTGCAGATATCATGTCTAGCTCCATGTCTTTATGTCTGACCTGCAGATATCATGTCTAGCTCCATGTCTTTATGCCTGACCTGCAGATATCATGTCTAGCTCCATCTCTTTATGTCTGACCTGCAGATATCATGTCTAGCTCCATCTTTTTATGTCAGACCTGCATGTCTAGCCTAACTGACTGGAAAATGAGTATACATAAAGGAAGTTTTTGAAATTGATTGAAAACTAAACTGGTCTGATTTTCATTCATTCTCAGAATGTGGCAGAAAAAAATGTGATAAGTAGTGCGTCAGCTGTCAGTGGCAGGTGTTCCATTTCTAATGCACAGGTCAAAAGTTAATTCCAGTCTGGTGGCTAACATTTAATTATTTCCATACAGATATTTATTTCTTATTGTTAATCTTCCAGTGCTAACTCTAGTATGCTGGAGGCATCAAACATCTCATCACCACTTAGAGAAGTGCCTGTCAACCACACTGTCTGCGCTTCTGTCACCACACCCACTCCAGTCACAGCTCAACAATTATCACTGCCAGATAAAGTAAGATTCAGTGAACATTGTATCCCTCCTGAGATTTAATACTCTATTAGGTCACTTATCTTCAAATTCTCTATTGGATCACTTATCTATACAAATTCTCTTAGATTACTTATCTATACAAATTCTCTTAGATTACTTATCTATACAAATTCTCTATTAGATCACTTATCTATACAAATTCTCTATTGGATCACTTATCTTTTCAAATCTTCTATTGTATCACTTATCTTTTCAAATTCTCTTTAGATCACTTATCTGTATAAAAAAAAGTCAAATAAGCTTGTACAAATTTTGGGGGAAAAATGGAAAGGATAATTTTTGCCATAGCGCTTTAACAAGGACTGTTAAAAAGTTAATGTATCCTAGATATCTAAAGGTTAACCTTAACCAAAAATATTAATAGAAGCAGTAACAAGTGTAGTACAGTAGAACGTCGTTTATCCGAACGTTTATTATCCGGAGCGTCAAATATCCGGACCAGTTTTTTTTTTTTTTTTTTTTATCAACCACATGTACTGTGCTGCACATATACTGTATGAATACGAAAAATAAGTGATTATTTTCCACAATAAAGGTAAAATTGCGACATTTGTCACCTATTTTGCTCGTTCTTCACGCACGTGTCCCGCATGTGATGATTTTCAATATTCGTATAGTGTCCTGTTGCATATACTGCATGGATCGCTTCGGTTTTCGGTTATCCGAACAATCGCGTATCCGAACGGTGTCCGGTCCCAATTGAGTCGGATAAACGACGTTCTACTGTACTAGACAATTAATTATATGAATTGTTACTGTCTCTCTGTACTGTAGTTAGGTTAAAATTACTTAAAGAGCTTTAATCATAAATGAAAATGGCAGAAAATCTGTCACCAATTTTATTTTGTTGGTGAAACGTAGACACCACAGGACTAGGTAATAAATAGATATATAGGTCAATGTGGAATTCTTATTAAGTCAAATTGTCATCTACCAAAATTACTCCATCTTTTCCTTCTACTTGTACCCCTCCTTCCATTCTGAGCCACACAGTAACCACACAACGTAACTAAATTGAAGCTTAATACTGTTTTGTGATTATTTAACCATCAGTCAAATATTCTGTATATTTCCAGTCCAATTTCTCCATATTTAGTGTGATGAAGCCATTTCCAGCAAAATATAAACAGCCATCAAAGGAAAGTAGTAAAGTCAAGGTGTCCAGTCAAGGAGACACCAACTCCATCACCTCCAAAGTCAATGGTCTCAGCTGTTTCATGCCCAATCAAAAACATGTTCATCCTATACACAGCCTGCAGAGCCCCAAGCTCAGTGGAGCAGCAGGTTGTTCCAGAGAAGCCCCAATAGTCATTGACAGTGACACTTCTCACAAGGAAGCTCTGAGTAACAATTCTAGTCATTCCATTGAAACCAGTCACATTAACAATAATACTCTTCCATCAAAGACAAGTAATAATGTTGATAATGAAACAGCTAAGCAAGTGTCCTTAACTCCTGCATACATTCTTGAGAAAAAAATGGACACTTCTGACATTGTTCAGCTTTGCATTATTACAGAAAAAGCAACCAATGGAGAAACTGCAAAGGTGGTTGAAATTCCTGAAATACTTCGTTCTCTGTTTGGGGGAAACCTACGTCTTCCCCTTTCCAATAAACAAAGACTTGTTTATATTGTTGAACCTCCGATTTCACTAGGTCAAAGGCCAACTGCCAAAATATCTAAAATATCAGAAGAAGAAACACAGTCTCTAGTGGATAAAGCTAAAGCTGCTGAAAGTATGCCATGTGAAGATGTTTCTTCCATCGGAGATAAAAGTCTCTCAGCCCCAACATCAGATCTTGCTAAAAAACTATATCTTCAAGATCCAGCTATCAACTCAACAGTCTGCTACAGTCCTTTACAAAAAAATGTGAACTCTATACGCAAATTTCAAGTTTATTCTGCAATCAAACTTGCTACAGTTCCTTTGTCATTAATATCATCTGCTGTAACTTCATCATTCGAAAACTCTCCAAATAAAATACAAATTTCCACTGAATCTATAGAAAGCAGCCAAAGTCACTTGATTGGAGCTATCTCTAAAATTAATGCATCTAACGGTCTTGATAATTCCTCACCCAATCAAGTCAAGTCTAATCCCATAATGCACCAGCCTACAAGTGCATCTTTTGCTGAATCACCTCATGTTCTTCCAAGAAACAAAAGAAGGCTTTTTAAGACTCGCATTGTTCCTGTGTTAGGTCAAGACAAACCAGAAGAAATATCTCAACTTCCAACACCACAGAAATCTAATAACAGTAACACTGCAATTGATTCAAATATTTTCATCCTACATAAACCGGAGAATAAGCCTACAACTGAGGCAACACCACAGAAATCTAAGAGCAAACCTACAGCTGAAGCAAGTCCTAAAACACCAGGAACTTCACCTTTGTCCTCATTTGTAGAAGACCCTGATGAAGAAAATTTTGAAAAAGAGCACATTGTAATTAGACGCAAAACCAAGAAAAGAAAAATTTCACTTCGCCATTCAGCTAAAAAGAAGCTAAAGGAAGAAGGAGCCAACTATATATGTTCTACAAAGGTGGGTTAATACTTAGATAATAAATAAAGTAATTTACCCCTGTAAAATATAAGGTATGTTGCTGTAGCTAAGGTTTAACTAAGGTGTTATCATGCCATCACAATGACAAATTACATCTCAATGAATGTCCACATTAACCAGTGCTAGGTGGACTCTGGGATATCTGAAAAAAAGAAAAAGATAACTTTAGCAGAAGCCCTTCCATTGTAAAACAATCTAACATTCAATATGTCCCACTTAGACATTAAGCTGAGGTTTTACACAATATTTGACTGTAAAAAAAAAATTTTTGAATAGCATTCTGATTTGTTAATTCACTGCAAACATTTAGATTAATCATATTTACCAAATCAAAATTTAAATATTGTTTATGACATTAATGGTATTGTGTAAAATTGTTTGAAGAATGCAGTGAAAACATGAAAGAATAAGGTGCCACCCCGGTCACAGTCACCAAAAATTTTGTTCAAGAAGATATTTTCACAAATCTTGAAATGTGCTAGCTAGAATTGTATAAATTTTATACAAATGAATGATCACAAGAATCCGCATAGCATTTCAACTGATTCTTGTTTGTAATAAATGAAACACAATAAAGAAGCTTAACTTAGGTTATGAATTGTAACAACGTCCACTTGCTACTTTATTACGTTACATCTTAGAATGCTGTAGCTGTGCTACTTTGAAAAGTTGTTTTTTAATATATTTTTCTAAAAGATACTTTTTTTCTATGACTAGACCCAGAGTTGCAAGATGTCTTTCAGATGCTCCACTTGCAGTCATGTGATATTTCATGAGAAAGCTCCCTCAGGTTGGTTGGATTTATTAGCATTTGATTTGACTATCCCTGCTTAAATTGCCTTTCTAGTACCAATCAACAACTCACTTGATGATCCTCCCTGACTTAGTGAATTAGTAACTGGCATATCCAACTTTTCAATTGGTAAAGTACCAGGATTAGACTCCATTCCTACTAAAATATATCCAGTTGGCAAGTCAGAGCTGATAGCTTAACTCACAGAGACCTACCAGATAATGTAGGTGCACAACAAACTACCCCAAGAGTTCACAAATTATTCATCTCTACAAGAGGAAGGGAAATAGATGTGTGCCATAACCATCGTGGCACATCCCTCCTATCCATTGCTGGCAAAATCCTGGCAAGGGTGCTGTTATACAGACTACAACACCACATAGCATTCTACTTCCTAGTGTCAGTGTGGCTTCAGGCAATGTCGAGGTTTGGTAGACATGTTCTTTGCTATCCTCCAACTTCAGGAAAAATGCAGAAAGGAAAAATTAAATCTCTGTACCTCATATTCATAAATTTGACCAAAGCATTTGATAATGACAGCCATGAAGGTCATATGTCCAAATTTAGCTGCCCAGATCAATTCATAACGATGGTGCGCCGATTTCATGATGACTTTCAAGCAAGAGTCCAAGGCAACAGAGATTACTCTAAGCCTCTTCCTGTCTCAAATGGTGTGAAGCAGGACTGTGTGCTGGCTCCAACACTCTTCAGCTTAATTGACATGTCGAAAGATGTCTTTTGCAAAGAAAGTGTTGCAGTAGACATACGATAATGCACTGATGCAAGTCTATATTCAATGCTTAAAGACTTAAGACCTGCTATTCGACTGTGCCCTAAATGTCTCAGATGAAGAGGACCTTCTTCGCCAAGGCTTGCATAAATTTGGGCCTCACCATCCATGTAAAAAAGTTAACCAATTAATCAACCAATTAGTCATAATTAATTTTGTTTTATATAGAAATGTACTAGAGAATTAGGTTATTTGCAAAAAAATTGTAACTATAGACCTTTTAAAAAAGACTATAAAACCTATTTTTATAATTATTGATCAGTGGCTAGTCCGTCAACCTTCCATCATGGAAGTTCAATACCCTGAGATGGAATTCAAAACAGCAGCACAGAAACCTTCTCCCAAATACAACCCCCCCCCCCCCCCCCCCCCCCCCCCCCCCGTCCACATAAATTATTGGACCATAGCACACTGAACATTCTATAAGCATGAAAGTTGCACTAAGCAAAAAACAATTATTAAAAATATTTCCAATAACACAAATCTATCATTGTTAGTCCAAATCTATTAAAAATCAGTTACATGATGCAATTTTAATCAATATAAGCTTTTTTTTTTAATTTAAAAAAAAAAACTTTACTTTTTTTTAGCAAGATGTTAATTTTTTTTAATTGTTTGAGTATCATAAAGAATATACAGTTGAAACACTAGTCAATAAAAACAAAAACTTATTTGTATTAAAGAAAAAATAATAATTGTTCACTATGACTTCTTTTTGCAGACTTCTACCAACAGCAGTGCATGCCAACATTTCTAAGAGACAAGTCAATGACAGGAAACATTGGTTGTTATTTTTTCCCTTCCAATACAAGTCTTGAAGGGCTGGTCACACAAGTTACTAACAGTCCTGGTAGGTTTGAATACAATACAAGTCTTGAAGGGCTGGTCACACAAGTTACTAACAGTCCTGGTAGGTTTGAATACAATACAAGTCTTGAAGGGCTGGTCACACAAGTTACTAACAGTCCTGGTAGGTTTGAATACAATACAAGTCTTGAAGGGCTGGTCACACAAGTTACTAACAGTCCTGGTAGGTTTGAATACAATACAAGTCTTGAAGGGCTGGTCACACAAGTTACTAACAGTCCTGGTAGGTTTGAATACAATACAAGTCTTGAAGGGCTGGTCACACAAGTTACTAACAGTCCTGGTAGGTTTGAATACAATACAAGTCTTGAAGGGCTGGTCACACAAGTTACTAACAGTCCTGGTAGGTTTGAATACAATACAAGTCTTGAAGGGCTGGTCACACAAGTTACTAACAGTCCTGGTAGGTTTGAATACAATACAAGTCTTGAAGGGCTGGTCACACAAGTTACTAACAGTCCTGGTAGGTTTGAATACGATACAAGTCTTAAAGGGCTGGTCACACAAGTGACTAACAGTCCTGGTAGGTTTGAATACAATACAAGTCTTGAAGGGCTGGTCACACAAGTGACTAACAGTCCTGGTAGGTTTAAATACAATACAAGTCTTGAAGGGCTGGTCACACAAGTGACTAACAGTCCTGGTAGGTTTGAATACAATAGCAAAGACCAACTGAAGTGATTTTCATGTCTCAAATACAAATCAATTCAACACTGAAACTTTTCCTATCAGTAATGTCTGCTGCAATCTAAAACTCTTCAGTTGTCTATGTACGATGTTTAACTTAGAGCTCACTTGTTTTTGTTTTTTTACTTTTGACACTTTATTCTTTTGGTCTAAAGAATTGTGAAGTCTAAAAAATTTAATCAAATTTTAATGTTTGTTCCATGAAGGAAATGTTGCATTTTTTAATATTAAGAGTTGCACTTTTTATACATACCTTTGTGGTATAACCTTGCATCAATTTGTTTTTTAGGTATTAGTACCAAGTACATTGAGCAAGAAGAAATATGTATACAATATCTGTACTGTGCACACTGTTTCTCACAGTCACCTGACACTGTCCCCCATTTCTTGGGAGCTCAGGTCCAGTTGGCTGCAGCAGCAGAGGCAAGATACAGTAAAGGACAGGTTTGTTTGTTTTTACTTCTCTAACATGTGCCTTCAGATTTGAAGATTTATTACATTCTAGCCCAAAAAATCCTCCAGCTAGACCATGGGGGATGTCAGAAAGCAGGGGTCCAAACTGCAACCATCAAGATCACAGTCCAGAGTTCATACCACATGACCAGTCTCAATACAGTTGCCATCAAATGTAACACAATGATTCAGTCCCATTGGTGAAACATTTAGTGGACACACGTTATAATCGTAATTACTAGTTAACATTTTTCTAAGTCTAAGCTCCTAAAACTATTAAACATCATAAATGCAACTCTAAAAAGAATGCTAGCCAACACTTGATAGTTCTACTGTGTGCTATCCCATCCATCTATATAACTCAATTTCCTTGTTCATTAGGGAGTAAAGTGTCCCTCTCAGACCTTGTGATCTATGGGGCAGAAGATGGAAAGGTCATCTGTTTCTACAGTTAATGGTCAACGTGGGTGTCATGTGGCCAGCACAATGACCAACCACCTCAATGAGGACTAGGATTTGGGGATTTTTAGGGCGCCTCTTGGTCCGGCCAACTCTAATGCCTGACAATAGTTGGGGATAAGTAAACATCTTTTCAGATATATCCTAAACCACATACTTTCCTCAAGTTCTTTCGTATGCCATTCTGTCACCATGTCATGTAGTTACTATTGGCACTATCTTAGTCAAAACAGCATACTTGGTAAAGACTTAAGGACACACTACTCTGATAGTCAGTTAACTATATTATCTATTCCCAGCAATTATTTCTTAGATTCATTTAGTAAAATAATAGATGATAAGAGTTTCAATGTGTTCTTTAGTTCAACTTGTATTTGAAAATGTAAAGAGCAGTGTTAGTGACTAGTAGCATAATTATTGTTTTTTTTTTCTATTAATTTTCCTACAGATGTGGTTATTGGAAAACTGTGTACAGATAGAACACCTAGCATTAAATAAAGAGATTGACAAAAACAGTTAAGAATTTCTAATATTGTACATTGTATTTTATATTCTAACTACTTATATTTTTACTGTCAATATGAATGTATATCAATAAAAAAAATTGAATACAAATCTAAGTCAGATTTTTTATTTGCATCATTTAACAATAAAACTAATGTACCAAGTTCAACACTGTAACCATCATTAACAGGCACTAGATTTAACAAGACACATTTACAACTGCTATTACAAAATCATTTCATGCTACACATTTTTTTTTTCATTTTTAAAAGCTAGAAACAGTAGATTAAAACAAAGTAAATTTAATATACACTAAGGTTTTATCACCCCAATTTCAATTGACACCCTTAAATACAGTGTCTGTTAAAATAGGCTAAAACTTTATAAAAGTTTTTCGTTTAATGTTTGATCATGGTTGTTAAAAAAAAAAAATCTTGATGAATATGACAGAATTTCATGTCATTCCTCAATGGATAACATTTTTAAAATACACACACACATAAATTACTATTGAATAAATAATGCAAGTCTTTTAACGCAGTCAAACCTGAGTATCAGACAGCATATTTAGTATAGGTAGTGGTTATTCTATGTATTCTGCAATTAACTAATATCACAAATGTTCTATGAAATAAAAAGTTAGAATATACTATAGCATATACATAAAAAAAATTCCTGCTAGTGAAATGTGATATGTTCCGGCTCAATATGTCCATGGTCCCCCATCATTTCCAAAACGACTAGGCCATCAGGCTGAATAGTAATCAAACTCATACTGCAGTTAGCTACACACAGTCTGAGCCAGGCTTCACCAGGGAACTGAAGAGCTCTAATTAGAAATAAAAGCCAATCAAACATTTTGCTGCATTTATTCTAAATAGAATCTTTGTGCTTAAAGTTAAAATGGAGCTGCTATTAATATAGCAACTCCATTTTAACTTATAAATATTAATGAAAAAAAAAGTCACAAATCCTTATAATAATTATGTTTTTAATCTGAAGTAAATATAAATGTATCCAGTATGACAACGCACCCAGTACCTATGATTTGTAAAGAAAACCATTGGTTGGGATATTTAAATTTACATTAGTAACTCAAATAATACAAATATATACTATTGTACCATTATAATGATTGGGTAGTTTTAGATCACTAAACTATAACAAATTCTAAATTAATTTTACGAATATTTCATTGAGCCAAATTAAATTTTAGCCATGGAGATTAAATACATTTGGTAAATATTAATGTCTTAGGGTACCACATAGCCTAAATTATGCTGATATGCCTAAAATCTATTAATGTATTTAGGGTTTCTTTTAAAATAACATGAAACAAAAAAAAAAAGATCACTCCTACTATATGTTGAAATAAAAGAGTCAACTAAACCTTCATGGCCAATATAGGAATCAAAGCCATGACGCTCTTAACAATATAGCTAGCAGGCCATTCAACAACCATGAATAACATCTCAATGAATGGAAATTAAAGTAGCCACCAATTGTTTTTTTTAGATAATGTTTACATTCTTTCCAGATAATGTTATTTAAATGATGAGATCTTTCTAAAATTTAAACAAAAAAATGTATTGTCATGCAGCACGAGTTTATGTGTGACATTTGAGCTCAATAGGCTAATGAAAAATTGTCAAAATAATTGATTCTAATGTCAAACTATGACCAAAGTGTGAGCTATAGTTGGGATAGAAAAAATAACAACATTAAAGCATATTTGAGGGGTATGCAACGGATCTTTAAATCTACAACAGAAATAATTTTAATACCGTACTTTCATTCCATAAGAATAATAAATTAAGATTTGATCAGTGTAAACGACTGCTTTAATTCATTACGATTGATTTCCATAAGTTCAACATTGGTTAAGAGTATATTTTGCTCTAGTGTGTATTTGTACAACATATGAAAAGTTTGACTAGTACAATATTGCAATCCATTAACTAAGATTGTAGCTGGGAAATGATCCTTGAATCATGGAAACCTGCCTTTAAAAAATTCTTAAAAAGTTCTAATTGATTTGTATCCTGGACAACATTTAAATAAGAGTAAAAAAAAAACAACATTGTATAAAAATAAATACAGTAAAAGAGTATAAAATGTATAGGCAAGTGCATTTGTATAAAAAGCACTATGAATGTATACCAATATTAAATCTTAACTTATGTAAAACAGAATTTCATAACAAATGTACAAATATGAAAGTTGACATGAAACAAAATTAACATTGAAAGAAACTTCATAAAAAAAAGATACAAACAAATGAACAAACGGTGAAGATGCACATTAACACACGTGTATACATGAATTGTTCTATATCAACGATTGCAGGTAATGTAAACTTAATTGTAGGATATTTCTTGGGCTTTTATATGTCCATGCTCTCCTACAGATTTCACAGACACCCGACCAGATGGTCGGATGCAAATATGAGTTATGCTTCCATTGGCTAAGGCAAAGCGCAACCAAGCTTCGGGTGGGAATTGAAGTGCTCTGAAATAATAGAAATATCTTTTTTTTCTTTAAGTGCTACAGGCTATAGACACACATAGCTTAAGTCTAGCTGTTCCTTAGGATGTGCATCCACACACTAGAAGGCAGATAATTTTGAATATCAAAACCAAAATGCAATTTTCTTAAAATCAAAGTAGGCATCTGCACTGCCACTTTCAAAGCATTAAAAAAAAACAACTTTTTTTTGCACTGATTCTGTTAATAAACTCTTAATAGAAATATGTAGATATAGGGCCCATACACAGGCTTCTTATACTGTATTAGTAATAAAAATGCCAACCTACATGACATTTAGTCCATTTTCAGACCCAGGAAAGGAACAATACTGAGCCACAAGGTTCATACACAAACTAGAATGCTGGGATCAGATTGCACTAAAACCAAACAAATGAAATAATGGATAGGCTATTACAACCCAACCCAACTCTCTAGACTAGGCCACAAGGTTCATACACAAACTAGAATGCTGGGATCAGATTGCACTAAACCCAAACAAATGAAATAATGGATAGGCTATTACAACCCAACCCAACTCTCTAGACTAAGAATGAAGCGAATTTGAATTGGTAATCAATGAGTCACTCCTTCTTTATTTTTTCTTCAAGAAACAAGGTGTCTAAGCTTGGCCAAGTGGCTTAAAATATTTGCATCAATAATTGATATTGCAGTGGCAGGGCAGAACCAATGAACATAAAGGTAAAAAACAAGGACAACTTTATGAACAAGAAAAGTAATTCAAATGTCAAAATGAAACATATCAATAAAGATTTGATTTAATACTAAGACTAAATGAATATATTTATATCTCACAGTAGCAGTTAATATAAGTATAGAATGGCTCTGCATATTGTTATATCTTCTGCCACGTATGTGCAACTTTAATATTTATTCAAGTTTTTCTAATTAATTTGATTTTACCAAACTGACGGTTCTATTAGTCTTTTTTTCTAATTATACTTCTGAATATGTTAAAAAAATTACCTGCATACAAAGTATCGTATGACATTAGCGTGGCACACAATTACTTCATAGCTGTCTTCTTTCTGTGATGGGTCAGCTCTGTAGAAATATTTCCTGAAGGCACTTTCTATTCTGGCTCCATCTTGAAAGAACTGCTGAAATGTTTGGAGAAATTGAACAAATTAAAATGTCCCATGACCTTACCCAGATAAACACTCAAGGACCTTGACAGGGGGTGAAAATTAAAGTTATCATAATCTAGAAACAGGCATGGCAACTATTTCTTGTGAACAGTTCACTTTAAAATAATACGCATGCATTGTCATTCCCTCCTGTCCTTCATTTCTGATGGCAGGTCTGAGAGTTAGTAAACAAAAAGAGATTTTGTTCTAGACTTTACCTTTTGTTCAGGCCGCCAACTACCAAGTGGTGGCTCAGGAGGAATAGGAGCCCCTTCTCTTAAAATTTCATCTGTTGTAGAAAGGAAACAAAAATGTTAAAAAATATGTAAAAAACACCACCATTAACAAACAGCATCAATTACTTTATCCCAAATCAGTTGTGTCTTCAATTTGTTGTAATCAGGATTGAATTCAATGGTTTCCATGATTTTTTAAGCATGAATGTCAAAGTCAAGTTCTGTAGGCATAAAGCTAGGTAAAAAAAAATAACATAACTAAAACTATATTGATGTAAAACAAATCTAAATTGAACTAACTTGAGGTTCCTCACCAAATGAAACAAGTTACATACAGAAATGAAATACATTCAACACAACTTGTGTCTAAGATAGAGTGAACATGAACTCCAAAAATGGAAAATATTTTCATATAATATCGAATTTTTATTTAAAAAAAAAAAAATGGACCAATTTTAAAAATCCCCAATAGTAAAAAAGGCAAATGATGCAATACATTCCAAACGTATTAGTATCACGTAATTAAAAAACTTAAAATAATATGTTTTTATTCTAGAATTCTAACTTTACACATTTGACATAAACTATCTTATTGAACTGTGTGCAATAGGCATATGGATCAATGGGGAACAAAAATAATGTTTATTAGATAAGACTAGGTTTAAGTTTTATATTTAGTGTGGGCAGGCATGCATATTATGTAGTCATTTGCTGTACTTCTAGCTTTGAAGGACTGGATGTTACTTTTATATAGAGAGGTGTGGGCAACAGCTCCTAGGACTTTTTATCACAGGAATGACTCATTAAGTTTGGATGTATAGAGAAGTTAACTCTTTCAGTGTGACATTACTCTTAGCGAGTAACTTCAATAGGGCTAGTCAGTGCAGCATTACTCTCAGCGAGTAACTTGGTATATAAAATTTATTTCACTATCTTTTTTATGTTTAACTTTTTATTTCTCTTTTTTTAATTTTCTGGATATGAGAGTGATTGTTCTTTGTTTTGGTAGTTTTTTAATTAAAAAGACAACATTGTATGTACCGTATTTTTCGCCGTATAAGACGCACTTTTTCTTCTCCAAAACTGGGGGGGGGGAAAAGTTGATGCGTCTTATACGGCAAATACACATTTTACATGCATTAAAACTGCCCCCAACTTTGTGTGGCGCTTACTCGCAGTCCTTTCCTTATGCAGTGTGTGCTGCGGGCTGGATTTGGGGCACGTACTGCGGTGACTTCTGTGACCCTCCCTGCACGGTCAGGCTGTGTGTGTTCGGGCTTCCCTCTCCCTCCTATAGCGCGCCATGCCCCCCTCCTGACAGTCTAACCATGTGCTGCACGGGCATCATGCTGAGCTTACTGCCGGTACACACCGCCCTCCCTACGTCATAATGTGCCGTCTGGGTAGATCAGACAACGTGTATGGTGTATGTGAGATAGTGATCAGGCGGACCAACTAGTACAGTATTTGGTTCAGAATCTTTTTTTTCTAGATTTTCCTCCTTTAAAATTGGGTGCGTCTTATATGCCGGAGCGTCTTATACGGCAAAAAATACGGTAAATTAAACTATTTCTTAGTGTATTTTTTCATCTTTTATGAAATTTGAAGTGATAAAATGTGTTTAGTTTTTGTGATTTTTCAATATTTATGCATTAAATGTTTAATGAAAAGGTTAAATCTTTAGGTATATCGAATTTTTAAAGACTTTTTTTTTATATATTTCACTTTTCAGTGTTAAGTTCAAAATTAATATAAATTTTTAAATTTTTTTTAAAAATAATTTATTTATTTTTTTTACACTTTTGTAGCCCATTCATTTTCCTTTAAAATATTTTAGATTATTAAATAAATAAAAAAAAAGTTAAATTAGTTTTAGTAACTCAACCCCTTTGAAAACTCCATTTTTTCAATCAAAATAATTCGCACTGAAAGAGTTAATACTTAGTGCAGTTGGCAGCAGAGTTTTATTAATAGGTTTGATATAAAACTGCCTTACTGACAAAAGAAAAATTTATTTTCCAACATTTTTTTGTTTCACTCATTCCTCCTAATGTGATAGAAGCTAAATCATATTAATGTACGTGTTTTTTTTTGTAAAACAATGTTTCTAAGTTCCATGAGTTTCCTAGTATTCCACAGGACATGAAAACTTTCAAGTTTGTTTTCTTATTTCCTAGACATTATTCATGATGAAAATACTAACCTTGCTTATACTCTAGTTCAGGCAAATGTTTATGAATCAACTTGGCAGTCTCTATGGCTCTGGTCATGGTGGAGGAGATAAGGACTGTGTAGGGCAGATCCAAGTCTTTCAATCTCATGCCAGTCACTTCTGCCTGGGCACGACCTAAAAAGAAAAAAAATGGACAATTGTCTTATAAATATGAGTTCCAAAGATTTTATTAATATAGCTTAGTGGTAAAATATACGAGAATTTTTTTTTTTAAATTGCACACAAATGTAGAAGTGAATTATACAAAGGTTGATCTAGCTATATTCATTGTGCATTTGATTTAGCTTGAAAAAATAAAATTTTTAAAAAGCAGAATGCACTCCCTACTACACCTGGTATTCAAGACAAAATAGAAGAAATATCACATTCAATTTTAAGGGGGTCATCTACCTTGAAAACTTTTTTTTTTGTTTTTAACATTTTAGGCTTTTTAATGTATTCAAATGATGTATTTGATCATAGGAACACATAATATTCCTTTAAAAAATATTTTTTAATGAAACTCAACTTTTTTTCATCATAAGAGAGTTGTCATTTCTAAGAATGTTTTTCTGAAATAACCATTAAAGCTACAGGTCTGAAATTTGGTATATTGATAGACACCCTATCTCCTTACAGGATGACAATGAGACATTGTGAAAAATGTATCTAGATTTTTTAAAATAAATTTTTGAATTTTACCCTCTTCTGCAGACAGCGTTTTCAGTCATTGTAACCAATTAAAATGTTTACTAAATTTACTCTTTTCCTGTAAACATTTTATGACATTTTCTATTGTCATCCTGTGCTAAGGCCATATTTAAACATGTATACCAAATTCTATTATAATTGAACTGATAGTTTTTTAGAAAAGTGATTCTTAAGATCACATACCCATGTAAAATAGATATTTTGAGAAAAATCAAAATTAAAGTTTCAATGAGTGAGAAAAACAAGATATGTATGTATATTGTTCAAAAAGATGTTTTATTTAGCTCATGAAACATTTAGGAATAGAAGCAAACACAGAATTTATTAAAATATTGTTAAATTTTATTTTAGATAGCTTCCCCACACAACCCCCCCCACCCGCGACGCAAAAAAAAAATTTCACCCTTCACCCGAAGGCATAAGTCCAATTTTTACTTTTCAGACATTAATGTAATCCCCAAAACAATTAAAAATCAAGATAAAGTATCCCTTAATTATAAATACATGCAAATAATAAATAAATAAATAGTTAAAATATAATTAATACCGGGCATATGAATGTGGTTTACACAAGAAGTTTTTCAAAGTAAAAAAAAAAAAAAAATTACCTACACCAGTTCAAATAATTTGGAATCTAGTCTTTCTCAGGTTTCAGGCCTGTATTTTTTTCATTAGCACCTAATGTTATTTGTACTCATACTAGTGGTTTGATAAGAGTACACACAATAATAAATCCAGTAAATAGAATGGCACCAGTATTTGAAAATAAATGCAACTTGTATATTTTAGGTGGCAAAATAATTGTAGAGTGCAGTGCCTTTATAGTAGATAGTCCTTCATTGTAATATGATATGGCTTTTTATATATAGCCATTGAGCTGATAATGCACATATGTATGCTGTGCAGTATAAATGTTATAGATGGGAAGAAATGCTGATATAATGTGACATGGCGAGACTGAAGCTCATTGCATGTGTACAGCTACAACGACAGAAAAACTCTGGTCCTTATTTATGTTGAACAGTAGCTGATGATAAATTGGTTCACCAGGAACCATGCAGTGCTTGATGATGAATCTTGTAATGAAATAGGTAGAACTTAGAATGATGTAAGAGTCTTTGTAGCTGGAGGGGGTGGTCAACGTCAGCAACCAACGAGAAAAGAATCCCAGGTTGTTAACATGATATAGATCAAAGGTCTATAAAGTGGACATTATTGCTATATATGTGATAAGCAGCATGTGATGTGGTGTTTGATTATGAAGTACTTCTATGTCATACTGCAGTATTTAGGCAGCTTTCAGACAGGGTAGATGGCCGACGAGGTACTAGTATGTGGTGATGTTTCCTTCCAACAAGAGAAAGGCTCAGTGTACACTGCATGTGTTGTTTTGATCTGTTGATATAAAGAAAATGAAAATATAAATTAAATATTATGAAAATATTCAAATGATATGTATAGCAGTAGTGTTATTTACTCAATATATAATCAAGAACTAAAAAGGATGATAAAAAAAAAATGAATGGACAAAACTTTTTTTTCTTACCTACAATTCCGAAAGTGTGTAGATCTAATGTCTCTATCCTTGTAACAGATTAGGTTGATCATTACTTCTAATTGCAGTCAGGAGAACTTGAGACTGGAAATAAAAGGAAAAAGTTAATGTATGTATGCCAATGTAGCCCAGTAAAATTTAGATCTAGAAATCTAGTAAATAAATCTACACTAGCAGGACTCACTCATAACTCATTTATTCACTACTCAGACTATTTATTCTTGAGTCATCAAAGTTATTTTAGATCTAGAATTAGAAAAAGCAACAACTAGATCTAGACTACATTAGATGTATAGATCTAGATATATAGATCTTATATCTATTCTAGAATCTAATCTTCTCTTCTGCAGTGGATACGATCTTAGTATCTTACTGCTTATGAAATGGAGATCTAGATATAGACTAAAGTAGACAAGATAGATGATAGAGATAGACCTATATAGATCTAAAACGAAATCAAGTTTCTAAATCTATTTTATAGAACCAGATCAATCCAAATACTAAGGCATCTAGAATATGAATCTAGATCTATCTAGATCTAGTAGGATAGCCTCTTAGCCTTACAGCTAGACCCTGGCCTTAGACTAGCCTAGCCCCAAGCCCAAGTCAAAGTGTAGTAACTAAAACTAGATCTAGTACGACCTAAACAGTGAACATGTGCTTGTCCGACCCCTAGATCTATGTTTTTATGATAATGCTATATCTAGATCTACAAAAAATATTAGGAAACATGTACTTACCATAAATAATAATGGCAAAGATAGCATACAATATCCAAAAGGGTCTTCTATCGATTCACAGACGCCATCATTGTTGCTGTAAACATTGGAACCACATGGCCGGAAGGAACCAATCAAAATCGTTTATTTCATAAATACACATCATGATCCAATCGGATTTGAATAGAGACACGTGTAGTGGTCTAGTTTGAACTAGTTTCAAGGCTAAGGTTATTTTTAGATGAATAAGTCATTGAAATAGACTTGGAGAGCTGAACGTAGGCTTTTCAAAGACACCAAACATGACCCACTTTTATGGCGGGCTACGTGGTAATCGGCATCGTAAAACTGCGATTTTTTCAACATTTAGAGCAAAATTAGCTTACCCCTACCCCTTTCTAACTCATTTTTTAACTTTAAAATACCTCTATTTTAGTGATTTTAGCTAAACTATATCATTTATAAGATATTATTCTAACATAATATGCAACTTTTGAAAAATCGATTTTTTTTAATGAAAAATGATTTTTTTGACCTGTTGACCCCCTTAAAGAAAAGTACAGGTATTGAGCAGTGTATTATTGCAAATATTGACCCATTTACCTATTTTTATCTTCATAAACATGCCAACATGGGTTTTCAACCTTTAGACCCCCCCTCAAAGTTGAAATCAAAATGTGCCTCCTTCTCCGACATTTTTTTCTTCTTCATAATCAAATTATTAAATGACACACATTGCATTACCAATAACTCCAGAAATTAAATAGTTATAACAACAAACTGTCTCAAACAAATTTTTTTAGAAAAATACCCAATGCAGTTAAAAAGCGATCCTTGTCAACAGCAGCATTATCAAAATACTGTCCATGTCGAATTAGAAGAAGATGCCGACTGGCAGTTGGAGTAGAATTCTCTAGTTGCTTTTTATAATCAGCCAACTCTGAATCTGTTTTGCCTTTAGGGGGTGGCAGCAGACTTGAAGGTTCTCTTCTGAAACAAGAAAACAGAAAAAGGACATAAATATAACAACTAGAATAGATCTAGGACTAGAGTTCACTTGATGATATGATTTATCTTAAAGACGACTTAGACTGTCCTAGAATCTAGAGATATTATTATGTTTATTTATAAATAAATTTAAATTAGAATTACATTTAAGAATTTTTTCTAGGTAGATCTAGTCTAGCTAGACTCTAGATCGTACTAATCATTGTCATAGACATAGATGGTGAAAATCATAGATCTGTACTTCTGTACCAATATGTAGTCAGTGTAGCCTAAATAGAATCTAAAAATTGGAGATCTAGTCCTTCAAGACACTAGTCTAAAATCTGATCAAATAGGATATATTTAATATTATATATATATAGATAGATTAGATTTTAGTCATAGATTCTAATCTAATCATTATTTATCACATATAATAAGTCATAAGTGGTCATAACTTGTCGTACAAGAAGTCATTTAGATCTAGATCAACTCTTTAGATCTTGAATAATTTAGAAAGATTATATTTAGATCTAGGGCTAAATCATTCATGATGATGTCAATAATGAATCCCCTGAATGTCATTCATCAAGAAATGATAATGATGCTGAGATACCATTAATATGATGTCAATGATGATTATCCATAATGATAAATATATGTCATTTAGATCTAGACCAATCTAGTAAAGTCACCATAGACCATACTGGTATACCAGCATCTATAGCGTAGTGGCATGCGACAAGATAATGATGATACACTTATTAGAGTTTATAGACCTAGTATACTAAAGAATTTAGAGACAAAACCTTGCAACCTTGTCTTCATCTAGAATCTAGGGAGTAGGGTACATGACATACAGACTAGTAGAGTAACTAGATCAGTATAAGAGGCCATATTGAAAATATAACAAAAAAATATGTCTACATTCCAACAGTGCTCAAGGAAATAGTGAATTGTTTTCTAAAAACTCATTATATCCAAGCAATCAGTGGATCCGGGTTTACACAGATGGCTCATCCCATAAAGCTACCACAAATGGAGGAGCCAAGCTAGAATACTCATTGAATGGCCAGATGGAGAAAAACTAGAAAAAGCCATTGCAACTGGAGAGCTGACAGCCAGGGAGCAGAAAGGGAAGCAGTAGCACTAGCTTCTACCATGCTAGAAATCATCCAAGCACCCCACACAGTCAGATTGTCTTTCTAACCGATGCGAAAATAACCCTCCAAAGCTTGGAAAACTCTGATTCCTCTTGTATAAAAAGTCTCAAGACAGCACTTACAAAGCTCAACAACAGACTGAACAGTCAACAACAGCAAAAAAAGTATTAAATTCAATGGATACCAGCTCATATTTACAACCAGAAGGAAATGAGAAGGCTGACACACTCACCAAGAGTGGAAGATCAAACTCATAATTAAACTCTGTACTCTATCCAGAAGAAATGAAGAAACTAATAGTAAATAAAATAAATGAGAAATGGACAAGCCCTCATCCAAATCACAAGAAAGATGATGCTTGATTATAAGCTATCCCAACAAGATCAACGGCTAATCTTCGACTCAGGACCGGACACAACAGAATGCGACAACATATATGTACCGGAAGCTCAAAATTGGAACCAGTGAAATCTGCCCAAGTAGAGTGTCACCAGAGAATGTCGACCATGTCCTCCAAAACTGCTCTCTTTACCAAGAGGCCCGTACAAGACACTGGCCCCAAAACACCCAAATAGAAAACTATATGGAGAGTTCCCTGATTTGGAAACCACTGCACAGTTCATCTCAAGTATTGGTCATCTGAACGCTCCAACATAAAAATGAGAACGAAGAAGAAGTTCGTCTAGATTCTATTACTAGATCAGTACTGACAGTAGTCTCACTAGTCTCAGTAGATCTAGAAAGTCTAAGAAAGTAGAATATTCTAGATTAGAGGCAGAGGGTAATTTCCGCATTTCGCTAATCATGGCTAATGCAGAAATTGCCTATTCTAGATCTAGACTCTTGGACTTGGGTAGATCTATAGGTAATAGGTCTACGTATCATAATGATAATCAATGATTGACAACATCACAGGCTTAGTCTTTAACTTTTTTTTTATTTATACTATTACTAGATCTAGATTCTTTCTAATTTCTAGATGATATATTTTTCATAGAAATAGAATCATCATATAGTGACAGTCATACCTGTCCCAATTAAAATCCCATTTAACTGAGGGTTCATAGTTGGTAGTCCACGATGCGTACAAAACCTTATCATTGTATTTCCATCTCTGATAAACTACCACACCAACAACAACAGCGGCACCGACTTTAAGTGACTTTTTAGCAATATTCGACAAAATATGCCACCTTCTACTAAATCGTTTCGACTCCATAACATTGCATGTGGATTCAATGTTTATGATTCTAGCGGGAGTGCCAGTTTTTACGTAACCGTATCTAAAAGATAGACCAAAGAAATATTTTAAATTTTGGTTTGAATAAAAAACGTAAGAAATTGTGATATTTTAAAATATCAGTACATATATTATATATATACATATGATCTATATAGATTAGTGGTTCCAAACTTTTTTGTCTTGTAGACCCCTTGTCATGTTTTCTGGTTCTCGGTTTAAATTATATTGCATTTTTGCAAATTCATCAATTCCAATTTTTGTAAAGTAAATTTGCCTCTCCCCCCCCCCCCCCAATTTTTAATGAACATCACATTCAAATACAGGCTTATAAATAAAATGCTTTATAATGTATTACCTAACTGAAATATCTACAATAATTTTAGTTTTTTGGCGCCTTTCTGAGTGTGGCACCCCTCCCTCCCCCCTGGTTGAAAACTCGTCTCTAGATTTAGTCAAGATACTCCTTCTTCCCAAGTGCTATTAGAGCATGGAATGGGTTGCCTGAGCTAGCCAGAAAAACCAGTGACTTGGCAGAAGTTAAGTCATTGGTTAATATGCATGACTAAATGCATGACGCGTAGGACGTAATCATCTTCTTTTTTGAAGTAACGTCTGTATTATATAAGATAAGATATGATTCCACAGCTTCTCTAGCTTCTTCATAGCTTCAAGTGATGGTATGTTTAGTTAACGATTCGAGACTAGATCTATTATATTTACTACCAGGATCTACCTATTAATACACTTTTTACAAAGCTTATATTATCTTACTCTTGTCTGTCTGTCTGTCTTGTTGGACTCTTGTAGGCTACAAGTTATTTCTCCCACTTCCCGTTCTTGGATCATGCTGAAACTTTGAACAATTATTCATCGTCGATGAAAATGAAAACAACAATTAGTTACCCAATTAGTCGTAATTAATTAATTTTGTATTATATAAAGACAGAATAGGACTTATTCGGCTATGGGGAGATAAGCGTAGAGAATTACGCGTTTCTTTAATATTAATCTAAAAACTAACACTATACTAAAAACAACACCTACTTTTTATAAGTAATTGGATAACTCAATCGTGGAGGCTCAAATTAGAATTCAGACTCGAGCAAATGTTTTATGAAAAGGCAGCACGGAAATTTTATCCCAGGCCTATACTCGCCTACCCTCGCACACACACAAAGGTGATTGGACTATATAAAAGCGCTCTGATACATTAAATACAGACATCACTATCACTAAACTAAGATCTGTTTGTAAAACAATTAGTTCAATGAATCATTCAAAATAATTAATCCAATTTCACTCAACACATCTAATTCATTTATTTTTTTTATTTTGCTTTTTTTAAAATTTTCAAATTGCAAGATCCAAAAAACGAAAGTGGAAATAAATATCCACCTGCACAGTCAGATTTACGAGATATCGCCATTGAGATATAGAGCTATAAGATCACGGCCCAATAATAATGAGTAATGAGGCAATATTAGATCTACATTTTTGTTTTATTCAGCAGTATAAATTATAGAGATACATCTATAGTTGTCAATAATGTTTTTGAAAAAAAAATCTAGTCAATTGTAGCAGTCGACCGATACATAGGAGCCTATATTAAATGATTAGCTGGCATTTCATAACTAACTAGACTAGTAGGTAAGTAGGCCATGGTATTTTGTATAATAGTTACATATATATTTATATATTTAAAAAAAAAAGCACAGGCAAAGTCAACTAGATCTAAATCTAGAATTAGATCTAGATTCTAGATTTATGTTATAGACCTAGGTAAAAATAAAAAGGAATCATTTTATACTTTCAAGTTTTGTTTGCTGAGTTTACATTGTATTATCATTTATTATGTTATTTACTTATAATTAAGGCCTATTTTTTTTATAGTCACTATAGACTATAGACATGTAGTAATAATTGTAATATACTAGACTATATAATATACTGAGTCTGAGTATAGAAATCTAGATCTATTTATTATAATTTATTTTTGTATCATTCAGGCTCAGGCTAAATCTAGAAAAGCAGCTGGAAAAATATTGATTGAATAAATAGATTTAGAATCAAGACATCTATCTATCTATATTCTATATATATATATATATAGACTATAAAATATATAATTAATTAAATGTTTAATTTGCAAACTTTTCTTATTTTAAAAGAAATTCATCAAATGTGCAATTTTCCTTCAGTTTTGCAGAAATAAAATGCCATCCCATGAGCTACCATGCCTAGGGGATGCAAACATAAATGCCCTGCATAGTTGTCAGCCTTCAATGAAGACTCCATCACCAGCGGGGAACAAGCTGTATTCTGAAACACCTGTACTCTGCAGTACATCTCTATCAAAGTACTCTGGAATACAAGTCTATCTTAAACTAGATAACTTGCAGCCACCAGGGTCTTTCAAACTGCGTGGGATTTCACATTTGATTCAGAAAGTATTTAATGTTTTTACTATACATTTACTTGAAGTGGAAAAAAAGTAAATATGATTGACCCAAAAATTAAATTTCCATCTCATTTCAATTGTAATGATTTTCTTTGACATGAAGAGAAATTCACTAATCTCTCACGATCTTTCTCACTAACATTAAGACCCTGGTCATTTGTGTCAATTCATTAAAACCTGTTTTTACATCTGCCCATCTATTGTTGTTCCTCAGGTCTGTTCCTTTCGGTTATTTTTTGTCTATGTTTCTTCATGTCTCCATAGTTCCCCTTTTTTTCTACTCTCCTTGGAGCTTCCTTATTCTAGTTTGTTTTGGGACTTAGTAGACCTTTGGTGGCTAGGGTTCCTTGTCAGGATCTGACCCTGGACTACAGCCATCACCCCTGCCTGCCAGTAGACCTTTGGTGGCTAGGGTTCCTTGTCAGGATCTGACCCTGGACTACAGCCATCACCCCTGCCTGCCAGTAGACCTTTGGTGGCTAGGGTTCCTTGTCAGGATCTGACCCTGGACTACAGCCATCACCCCTGCCTGCCAGTAGACCTTTGCAGGGCTAGGGTTCCTTGTCAGGATCTGACCCTGGACTACAGCCATCACCCCTGCCTGCCAGTAGACCTTTGGTGGCTAGGGTTCCTTGTCAGGATCTGACCCTGGACTACAGCCATCACCCCTGCCTGCCAGTAGACCTTTGCAGGGCTAGGGTTCCTTGTCAGGATCTGACCCTGGACTACAGCCATCACCCCTGCCTGCCATGACTCCATTATGAACTCCTCTTTCCTTGTGTTTTGGGTGTTTGTTTGTTTTTTATTAAAGAAATAGAACTTCTAGTCATATGTTTAACTTTGAGAAGTCTTTTGTCTGATCCCTCCCCCACTGGTCTTTCCAGATTTGGTAAAGCTTATTAAGACAAATGATTCCTGGTATATATTTTTAAGAGGGGCATGATGGCTGAGTGGTAAAGCATTTGGCTTCCAAACTGAGTGGTCATAAGTTTAAAAGATTTCTTTAGTTGGAGAAAAGGCTGTTAGTCATTGTGCTGGCCTTCATGACACCCTCATTAACCATGGTCCACAGAAACAGATGGCCTTTACATAATAAAAATCTAATTTTTAGACTTCTTCCTGTTCCTTGTGAGCACCTCTTATTGTATCTAGAGATACCATCCTTACTACTGTTCCCTCTAATGCATTATAAATAAGGTTTTCAAATGTGTAATTTTCCCACATTTTTTACAGTAAAACTTGAATGCCAAATTGTAAATCACAACCTTTAGAGAAATAAACAATTTTTCTTTATTATTTTAACCTCCTAATCATCAGGCATTAGAGACTGGAAGATGTGATCATGTTTACTGTGCTTCTGGAGGGAATGCTGGAATGGCTGCTGCATATGCTTCTAGAGAACTTGGCATACCATGTACAATCATTTTACCAAAGACAACACCAGCTTTCCTGGCCGATAGGCTAAAGCTATACGTAAATACATTTTTCTGACCAAAGAGTTTAATACTTTTTTTTAAAAAAAAAAGCTTCTCTTGTTTTTTAACTTTAAATGAATGTCTTTGTAGAAATAATTGTTATTTAACTAAATCGCCTTCCTTTGTGAAAAAAAAATGTTATTTTAGGATTTGAATTAGGAATGATGTATGGCCTCAATGCTTGAAGATCAGGTTGCCAGATTTTGTTTAAGGAAGCAAATGAGTTTTCACTGAGAATTCATTATTATTGTTATTCAATTTATTACTTCAAATACACTTGCAACAAATTTTTTATTTGCGTGATGTCAGAGTTGGTAGAGCAGATTGCTTCTGTACCTGTAAATACTAAAGATTTGTAATAAATGTTTAAGCATCTACTGAGCTTTAGTATAGTTCAAGGAATGTAAAGGCAGTTGGTCATTGAGATTCCACACATGCACACAGTTAGGTTTTATGAAAACTTCTGTTGATTTATCATATTAGAATTTCTGAAATAGTTTCATTAAACTTGTTAATATTCTTTTGATAAATTCTGCTAAATGAATTCCATTGATACTTTGTGCTAAATGAGTTTAATCTGATTCAGACGTCATTTTGTTTCTTCTCTTTTAAGAACATACATTTAACAAAAAAAAATACATTTAGTCAACACCCTCTTGCACCCCCCTACTCATTTATCCACACATAAAATGTTACTAACTTGAGTTTGAGTCTCATGTATAAAAATGAGAACAAACTTCAGAATGCCCACAAATATTGAGTTTCATATTTTCAACATATGGACTTAAAACTTTTAACTTTTCAAAGGAGGGCTATAAAAAAAAGTAACACAAATAAATAAAAAGACAGTGACCTAAAAAAAAGTTAGATTAAAAATTTAATTGATAAAACATATAAGTAAATCATAGGTTGTAAAACTATAATCTAATATATTTCTCAGACAAAGTGGCTTTTATTCAATAACCTACTTTGACTGAATCAATGGAGAGTCAACATGTCTCTTTTGTCCCTGTGCTGAAAAGTGTATAGATCAGCCAAAACTCTTTTTGAAAAGAAAAATGTACTTGAACATTTTAAAGTATCCAAACAACACTGTTTATGTGTTTATGAAGATGGTCAGCAAATAAAAAATGTCATCGTTTTGTCCTGCAAATGATTTCAAGTTACAATGCTGTTCCAACAACTGAGCTTAGATCTTACCAATACCCCATTCCTTTAGGTATTGTATGCATGACAATGCTTCATTTTTAAGTTAGTTTTTAGGTTTATACCTGGATTGAATTCTGTTATAGTTTGATAATAAGCCATTGTCCTAAGCAACAGAGTAAAAGCTGGTTATTTTTATATTTTGAGTAAATGGAGGACAAGTACTAGCTTAGCTAAATTTCTGATAACCCTAACCAACAAACAAACAAAATAAGCTACGGTAAGGAAGAGAAACTTCTTCAGGAGAGTTTTTCTGACAAATTATTGCTAGTTAAATTTTCCCTTGTTTTTAGACAATTTTTAAAGCAGATATTTGGAAACAAGACTTTAGTTTTACTGTTCTGTTGAATAAGTAAAGCTACTGAGGGTGTCTCTTAGTATTATTTGTTTTTAGCAATGAAGAGAAAATGCTTTACTTCAATAAATGTAAAAAAATCCACAAAATTAGGGTGAACTTTATTAACTTTATAGATATTTTTAAAAAATCTCCAATTAAATGTCCCCAACAGAATTCTAATGGAGGACCCCTGCTCTAAAGTCTAGCCCTTCAGTTTTAGACCAAGCTCCATTGATGTGTAAAATTAAAACAAAATAAGTTTTATTCTCATTTGTAATACCTCTTTTGTTTCAAAAGTATAGCATTTAAAAAAGTCTTGATGAATTAATATGTCAGTAGGAAGGGGGGAAAGCATGGAATACTTTATATGGATAACTGTATTTTATTGTTTTATTTTGTGTAACATTTCAGAATGCTGAAGTACGAGTTCATGGGGAAGTCTATGATGAAGCCAAAACTTTAGCTCAGGAACTAAGTAAACAGACAGGTTGGTTTCTGAGACTTATTTCAGATAATTACTAGTGTATATTTTGTAATAGGCTCTCTCCACTGCCCCTTCTTTATAATTGTATACATCATATAAATAAGTGAGGATTGAAGGAATTTGATAGTTTTTTGTTGTTGTTTAAAGCCTATTTGACAGATTTCTCCAATTGGGTCCCGCGCCTGGCAGGTGCCCCACAATTTACATCTAGCACTTCACTATTAGTCATGGCTCATGTCACAGGCTTTTAAAGATGTAGGACTTTAAGGGTTAACATATTTAGTGTATCATACTATTAATGTAACTTTAATTAACCCACTGGCGCCTTTTGCGTTTGAGTTGCTTCCTATGCATGTTGTATAACAAATGATGATATAATCTAATTGAGAGAAATAGTTGTTATTGTAAAAAAAAAAATTAAAATTGGGCCCTACAATTCATTAGACTGCCGGCCCTGCCCTCAAGACACCACAATTGTAAAGTATAACCCTTATCAGCATCAGATCTATGATAATATAAATGATAATTATTTTTTTTTAATTTTCCAGGTTCACTGTATGTTCCTGCATTTGAACACCCAGACATTTGGTGAGTTACATCTGCCTTAATGTATACCTTGATAGAACTTCCAACATCAGTGAGACTTAAAATAGAAACTTGAGATGACAACAAGAAATTGTTATAACAATCACATATTAATAGAAATTGCATCTCTTCATGTCAGAAATCGAATTCAAAGAAGCTTAAAATACAAACATACAATGAACTTAGTGATTTACTGACCTGCTTGAGTTTGAAATCATTTTCAATTAAATTAATAAGTAGCATAGGCAAAATAAAGAACTGGCATGTGTAACCGATGTAATGACTAAATAGTTAGACGCGTAGAAGTTGGAACTAATCAGGAATTTCCTTAGTGACGTGACTATTAAAAACAAAGAAAAAAAAAATAGCTTAGAGACAGACAACGGACAAGGAGACCTCTTGCAGTAGTGCTTAGGAAAGGACATCTTTTTTGTCTTATAATAAAAGTAATTAGAACTCGTGACTTTCAACCATCAATATCTCAAATCACAGTAGACACACAACCTTCTTAACAGAAGTGACAATCTCCCAACAGAATTGGCGACCCCGACATGGCCCAACACCAACATAACTATTAAGAAAGGATAAAAGAGTTTAATAGTAACACAACAGACGCTCCCACTGGCATGGATTTATCATAAGGAAGATAACTTTCTATTTAAAGCCATTTTTTTAAAAAATAAATTATGTTATGTAGTCAATGCTTATTAATCAAAATATTTTTTTTACAAATTATTCCTCTAGAACAAATGATGAATAATCATGAGTAATCATTCTTTAATCACTGTATAACTTTCTACAATTATAGCAAATTAAATACTTTAATGAATGTAATCTCATAAGTCTTATTAAAATGTTCTAGGGAAGGGCATGCCAGCATGATTGTGGAGGCAGCACAGCAGATGCAAGAGAGGCCCAGTGTTGTGATAACCAGTGTAGGAGGTGGTGGTCTATGCAATGGTATCGTGCAAGGGATGAGAAAAGTGGGGTGGGAGAATATCCCCATTGTGGCTGTGGAGACACAAGGGGCTGACTGTTTTAATGCTGCCATCAAAGCTGGAGAAGTAGTTAATCTAGCAGCAATCACCAGGTATGCTGGTTGGATGTTATAGCTTTAAAATAAATTATTCTAAACTAACTACAAATTGATGCTTATATTGGGGTTAAAAACCTTAAATGTATTTGCAAGTGTATAAACAGATATGTTGTAACTGTTAACTTTTCTTAAAATGGTTTTTAATTATCCACTTTGCTAAATTGATTTCAAAATTATTTAACGATTCTTAAAAATCTCTGTGACTATCTGAAATAACTTTAATTTCTAAAGGGCCATGGTGGTTGAGTGATATTGGATTCAGAACAAAGGGGTTACAAGTTCAAATCCTGGTGACTTCTGGGATTTTGAATATCAGGATTTGTAGGAACTCCCTGAGTCTGACTCTAATTGGTATCTGACAAATGGAAAAGTAAAGGCACTTGGTCATTGAACAGAAACAGATGAGCTTTACTTCATCAGCAAAATCTGAAAGGATAGCTACCTACCTATCTCTTATTTCACTGCCAATTGCAATAAAACATGTTTGTAAAGAGATTCACAAAATACCGAAAGTATGGTTGCTTTAAATTGCAGGAAAACCATTCTTTTAATATCGTTTACAACTTTAATTAGCATCACACTCAACATTAAGAACAGATGGTTTCCACTAGTTAACAAGTTTGTCCACTAGAGACTTAAAGGATTTTTATGAACTTCTGGGATTAAACAAAGTTAGCATATTCATTGTTCTGGTTTGGTTCAGTCTGCTTTTAATTATGGTATGAAATGCAAAAAAAAAATTGTTAATTACAAACATATTTTTTCCCAAGAATCTTCAGATCCAAAATTTTTATTTATGTTACATGTATTTTAATTTTAAATATACAGTCACAAGTAGTTGAATAATGCTGTCTGAGTCAGTAATCAGTTATTAAAATATTATCATCAAGTAAATATGTATTTATATTTTTTTTTATTTAAACATTTCAGTGTTGCCAAGACCTTAGGTTCACTGTCTGTCAGTCCCACAACTCTAGAATATTACAAACAAGCAAATCCTCCCATTATCAACTATGTAGTCACAGACCAAGATGCAGTTAGTGCTTGTGTTAAGTTTGCTGGTAAGTAAGATGGGGTGGTGGGTGTTTGTCACGTTTCTCTTAATAAAGTCTGAAAATTTTGTCCTTGTGTTTATTTAAATAAAATTTTCTTTCACAGTTATAACTGCATGGAATCTAATACCAAGATAATGTCAAATTATTGTTTTTGGTCAAATAGGTTGATTATCCTTTCAACATCTAATAGCTAAATACTAAAGTTGTTGTTGTTTACAATGTACTTTAGGGTTGTTTGACAACAAAGATTAAAAGTAAAGGATAAATAATTTTTTTTTATTTTTTTTTTTCAGATGATCACCGGTTCCTAGTTGAACCTGCTTGCGGGGCAAGCTTGGCTATCATCTATGGCAAATTTCTTCATAGAATCATTGAAGAAAAGAAATTGACAAGCATCACTTCTGCATTAGTTATTGTGTGTGGTGGTGCTATAGTCTCAACAGAAGTAATCGAAAGTTGGAAAAAAGATTTTCACTTATGACATGTAAAATATTGTGCAATTTAGTCTAAGCTTGGCTTAACAGTATTGCAATATTTACTGGCATTGTTTCATATTGAATCCATCATGTAAATGTGAATAAAATTTTAAACAGAGATTTTGTTTTTTAATTTTGCCAATCAGATATCAGGCTTCCAGGATTTAAAAAATAAAAAAGACACAGCTTGCCCTAGCAGGGCACTGGTCTCTGGAGTATACATACTGCTCAAAGTGTTAAGTAAGTATTCTTTCCTATCCTTGGGTGGTAACTATTATTTATAGTTATAGCAAACCACTTTCCTCATTCGATGTCAAGAACCATGGAATCTTTTACTGGTTACCAAATCACTCTTTGTCTATCTGTTGTCTCACTAAAAATATTTTAATTATTTACTGCTGCTTATCAGTTGTGGATGCCTGTCTTCATAATACTCCATAGTTGAAACCCTGCATTCTGCCACTCACCAATATCCTGCAGGTTCAGGCTAGAATGTAATCATCTTCATTTGTAAACGAACATTGAAATCTTATGAAGCAAAGCAAAAGTAGAATTCATTGTCAAACTTAGATTTTATTTATGTATTGTTCAGCACACTATGTCTACATTTAAAAACTTTATTGGATTTAGTAAATGACACACAAGAAAGGAAATTAATTTCTAACAGCTATTTTACTTTTTAAATGCAGAATTATTTTGTTTGATTAAGAAAGGCATTTACAAATCAACGAAATCTGATTGATATAGAGTTGGAAAGGGTTTTTATGTGGCTTTAAATAAATGCGTGGAACACCATAAAATAACTGCATCCGGTGACATTGACAATTAAATTCTTTACAAATATTTGTCTTAGTTACCTTTCTTTTTTTTTTATTAATTGTAAGTTCTCAATATTTTTTGTTTCTATTCAAACTAAAAGACATAATTGATTTTAACTCAATGTTTTCAACTTATAAAATATTTGTCAGTTCCACATTTTAGGATTCAGCTGTCATACTACATTTATGATAGTTTGAATAGGATTAGAAAACTGGGTTTGAGGTTTAAAAAAAGGTAAAGGATTATATGAATAATTACAGGGTGATAATTTATTTTTAGTTTATTTCGGTGATAGTCAACAATACATAATGTATACATAGCAACCCAGTTGATAACTCTAGATCATTAAAGTTTTGTTTTTTTTTCCTTACAAAAGTTCAGAGCCTAAGTTTTCAGTTTTGAAAGGCATGACTTTCTACAATGTAATTATATAACGTATACAGCTTCAAATGGTAATGTAAGATACATATAGTGAATTCGAGTAACTGCTTCATTGGACCAATGAAAACGTCCTGCAATGTGGTGCATTCTAATCATGTTATGTACAAAACTCATTAGCTTCCTCTCATGTTATGTACAACAAAATACCGGGTCTAGTTTCTTGGTTTGTTTTTCTGTGCGTAGAATGGTGCTTGCTTTGCGGTGGCACTTAATGCAACTGAAATGAATAGAACAGTTTCATCGATTAGATGTTTAATTGCATTACTTGTAAGCCCGACTAACTGTTGGCTTATATTTGGCTTACAGCCACATAAAGATAATGCTTGCTGTATTTTTTTTCATAGTCACTAATTAATAAAACCAAACAATTTAAGACATCCCAATTCCTATGAGATTCAAAACTGTGTTTTGAGTAGACCTACATCACCTCAAGATGAGGTCTATGATATACCCAAAAAACTCTATAGGTCTACGTGTATCCTAGCAATGTAACGTAACTTTGACATGTGTCCATTTGAACAGCCCTTGAAATGACTGGGAATCTTTTTAAAGTGCTGAGTGCTCAAAAACACACAATTGTCAGCTTTTAGCGTACTACGTGCGAGACCAATCAAACTATGTCGATTGGTCTCGATAACAGCCCAGATAGCTAGAAAAATCATAAACAGGAGCGGACTGGCCATATGGGCAAATGCCTGGTGGGCCAGTGCCTAAATGGATCGGTCGAGCTGCCGAATGGGCCACTTTAAATATAAGTCCAGCCAACCTGATTGTCCCTAACCTTACTTTAAAAAAAATAAAATGTCTGTACTGTGTAATAATAAGTACATATTTCGAAATAATGAAATCACCTCTACCACTATACCGTGTTTTCTGTGAGTTTCATTCCTCTGTGAGCTATATAAGACATATATTTTAGTCCTATAGAAGTCGAGATAGTGTGAACATACTCGAGTGACATTAAATTTTAAAAAAAATTAGTGAATACATTTATTTCTCAGTCTCTTGAAGCAGTAACGTTTACGGCAGTCTGTAGTCAGAGGCGTAGTGAGCAAAACGTGCTCCCGGGGCAAGTTACTTTATTGGCGCACCCCTGCCTCATTGACCATGGACATCACATCTCCGTGTGGCGCCCCCTGGGGGTAGCGCCCGGGGCATCGTGCCCGCCTCACTACAACTCTGCCATTAGTGGTTTGTTTTAAGTCGCAGTAAAAGTACGGGGAAATATAATCATTTTGCCAGGTCGCCATTTTGGTTGTCCCTAAATATTTCCATTAAAAAAAACAGTCCAAAAGATCATAGTACTGTTAATAATGAAGTGTAACTTACTGCCCAAGCAAGCGGTCTTGATAAGCTTGTCCTTGATTAAATTCAGTTTGCTGTAATCATTTGCAATGAGAACGAAGTCAGGACGATCAGCTATCGTCTGCAACTCTCCGATATCAATTGTAGTGCCGTCATAGCCTGGAATTAAAAGTACAGCCCACTTCAACTTGAATTCCTCAAATAGGTTTTAACACTGAAGCATATAAAAATTGTATATGTGTATGCCAAGAGGCAATGGAAACATTGTTATGAAGTGTGTGGGTGTGTTTCTATGGTGACGGTGGGAAGAGGTTAGTGATTGGTTGTGAATGATGCAAGATAGATGGTATTGGTATTGTCGTCTTTTGGTCTTAGGACAGACGACTTCCTAACGTCAGACTGAAAGGTTGTGTGTTAGTGTAGTGAGTTAGATTTTGTTAAAGAATATTATTTACATAAGTTTAGTACCTTTATTTTATCTTGTATCTCCTTGATTTTGTCTATATTATAATAAAAGTTATATTTAGTATTGTTAAAGTTATTTCAAGTTTTATTAGTTAAGATATAATACGCCTACAGCGGTTTAGTTGTCTACCAGCAGTTTGATGCTACATGTCAATGACCGCCAATTACAAGCATTCAGAGTTTATTTGGGGAGGGGGGGGGGACTAAGATAGTCCAGAGGAATGATATGCAATGCGTTTAGCACCAACTTAATGTTGTTGCAGGAATTGTCAAGAGGAATGCCATAGTTGACTAATATACCGGTACACTATTATAGGCTCATTTGCACACTAGCGAGTCAATGTAACACCGCTTGTGTTTACGTAACAAACGCAGTTCCTAATATATCTTCCCTCACCAACACTTGTTTGTTAATTGTATAACACAAATATTCCACAAACGTTTAAAGGGGCTCCACTCTTGATTTGTTCTCGAAGTTGGCCTCTGAAGTCATAGCATTTTCTCCTTGCCGAAATGCTTTGCTTTTTACTAAGCGCTAAGTATCCGCCTTCACCCCTCCATCAGTCATTTGAAGCAGTTTCGCAGTACTACTAACTATCTAAGCCACACGAACAGGCCAGGTGATAGGCTTCGTTATTAGAAGCTTTTGATACACATAATAATTACAGCTTTTATATAGCGCTACTTTCATGCTTACAGCATGCTCAGGGCGCTTTGGTCCAATCTCATTTGTGGACCAGTGGGAGGAGGGGGTATCTGGGAGATGGTTTTCCGTGCTGCCTTTAGGCGCACAGTAAACACAACTCTGCCCTAGTCGCCTTCATAGTTAGCCAAGCCAAGCCATGTTTAGCTTCTCGACCACGCTTCCCACATACGGGCAGGAGTACTTCATCGATAATCTGAGATTATACATCATCGATAATCTTGTATTTCAATGCAACATCAACTGTTCTGTTACTTTTTTTTTGCTCATCATTGTGTCGCCTTTCAAGGGCAGAATGTTGTTCATTCTAAGAAAAGCAGACTGAACAATAATAATCACAATAAATTACGGCGCAGAATACAGAATTACAGAATATACATTAGGGCCCTGTGATTGGAATCTGAGTTTGTCCATGCCCAAAATAATTCTTGTATATATCTTACCAACACCAACAGCAATCATTGTAAATCCTTTACTCTTGGCATTGGCTGCTGCTGCGGCTGTTTTCTGACATAAAAAGGAAAAAGAAAGTTAATATTTCATAAACGTATATATATATATATATATATATATATATATATATATATATATATATAGCATGGGCGTAGTGAAGATTTTGTTTTCGGTGGGGGGGGGGGGGGGGGGGGTTTGGGGGTGATTTTTTTCTCCGCCCCCCCGCGAAAAAAATATATTTATGTGTGTGTGTGTGTGTATAAAATCTTTTTTACATTCTGACCCATCATTCTTTCGGAAGACGTTTATTGTACCCTAGAATAGGCTCTTCCTGGAGCCCTGCAGCCAAGCACTATTTCTGATATGAAAGCCAATAAAATGCATATTCTGAGGTATCTACAGTGCATTTTCCTGCTATTAAAAAGTTTTATTTCAAAAATCTAATGTGCTGTTGTTACTGACATAGACCCTCCCGCGCGTTCAGCGCATTTGCCGTCAAGCTGTTTCCACAAAAATCTGTGGTAATCTGGTAATGTCTGAGGACCTCCATGAATGTGTGGCGCCAAGTTGTACTAGGATGTCATCGCAACTCTTCTTATGCCTAATTCATTTTGTCGGAGAACATGTCCCGCAAACCTCATGCGACTCTCTGTCAAAATCTTACTAAGGGGTCGACTCCCAGTTCGGCATAGGATAACTCTATAACTAAAACTGACTCCAAAAATCTGTCTTAGCCATCTCTGTTGAGCCACATTTAGTCTTTTTCAGTTTCGGAAATGACTATTCACTGCATTTTATTCATTGAGTCCCGCCACTGGTAGAAATGAGTAACCTCTCTTGAATACGCTCTTGGAATAAAGTGACTGTAATTTGCTTTAGAATTTGTATCGAAAAGTGAAGTTTTTAATTTTTTTTAAAATTCAAAACCCCATTTAGCTACGGTCATAGAATTTAGTAACTGTAGTTTTCTTTAAAATAATAAGATAGAGTTTTTCCACCTCAATGCGCTCTGTAGGGGGATTTTAAACTCAAAACCACCTGGAGGGATTTTAAACTTTAAAAAAGCCATCTGTAGGAGTCGGATTTAAACTCAAAACCCTCAATTGTCTTGGCTACGCTCAAATAATGTTAGTGTGTAATTTGTTGTTTTTTTTTATTGAAGAGGTATTTTTTAGCATCAAACCACTCTGAAGGGGGGTTTAAACTCAAAACTCCTTTTGGTAACGCTCATAGCATTTTCAGTGCGTAACTTGCTTTTTTCTTACATTGAAGATGTATATTTTAGCTTCAAATCCAGCTTGCGGTGGTTTAAACTCAAAACCCCTTTGGCTACGCTCATAGATTTCTGAGTTTGTAATTTTATCTTCTTTTATATTGAAGAGGTATTTAATAGCTTCAAACTCCACTGGAGTGGAGTTTAAACTCAAAACCCCTTTGAATACACTCATAACATGTTGAGTGTATAATTTGCTTTGTTTTTATATATTAAAGAAGTATTTTTTACTTTCAAACCCCGCTGAAGGGGGGTTTAAACTCAAAACTGAGTCAAAACTCCTTTTGGCAACACTCATAGCATTTTGAGTGTGTAATTTGCTTTTTTCTTACTTTGAAGATGTATTTTTTAGCTTCAAATCCCGCTTGCGGGGAGTTTAAACTCAAAACCCCTTTGGCTACGCTCATAACTTTTTGAGTGCATAATTTGCTTTTTTTTTCACATTGAAGAGGTATTTTTATCTTCAAACTCTACTGAAGGGGGGTTTAAATTTAAAACTGTGTCAAAACCCATTTAGCTACGCTCATAACATTTTGAGTGCGTAATTTGCGTTTTTTTTATACCAGGTATTGAAGAGGCATTTTTAGCTTCAAACCCTACAGAAGATGGTGGGGGTTAACTTAAAACCCTTTTGGCTACGCTCATAGAATTTTGAGTGTGTAATTTTCTTTTTTGTTTGTTTGTTTGTTTGACATGTTTCGGATGTTCCTTCAGAGTTGAAGATAGTTTACTTCCTAGTCCAAACCTCCCGCAGGACGACAGGGGATGGGAGCGGGCAGGGTTTGAACCCTCGACCGTCGATAAATCCGAACGACAGTCCAGCGCGCAAACCGCACGACCAGGCAGCCATTTTTTATATTGAAGAGTGGGTTTATCGTAAATTTTGGAGGGGGTTTAAAAATAAAAAATCTTCCTTAACTGTTCTCGTGAAATTTGGGGGATTGTCGTTTGCATTTTTTTGTTTTGTGTTATAGAAAAGGGGAATTTAACTTCCAACCCTCCAGGTAGGGGGTTTTAAACTCAAAAGTCCTGGTAGGGGGTTAAAACTCAAAACCTCCTTTGCTGTGCTAGAACAAGTGATAGTTTAGTATTAAAATCTCAACTAAAAAACAAAATCAAAGCAAAAAATCAGTCACTAAATTCCTGGCTACGCCCATGATATATATATATATATATATATATATATATATATATATATATATATATACCTTTTTCAATGTGGGGAAAATTTTTTACACTTTTTGTATTTTAACGTTTATTATTAATTTACTAGAAGTTAAAAGGCAATCCATCACTGAGTACCTGCACCCTTTTTTTTTTTACATAAAAAGCAATATATATATAAACCTATCTATCTATCTATCTATCTATCTCCAATGTAATCTAATCTAATCTAATCTACTAGTCTTTGTACTCACAGGCTTACTTTGACTTTGCCCATCTGTAATCACAATTGCTAAGTTTGCAATATTGGGCCGCACGTTTGGCAAGAAGTTTTTCACCATGTAGTCGATACCTAAAAATAACGATTTGGTATAATATAGATGGTTGTCTTACATTGTGAGCCTATATTAAGATTGGCCACTTTGTGAGAGTGTGAGAGTATTAAGATAACATGAGATAAGATACGGTCATTTTTATTGGTCCAACCAAAGAAAATTCAGTTTGACTACAACTGACCATCTCAGCGTCACTACTGTAACAATAACAATATAGATGCAAATACGAAAAACATACATGCATGAAACATATACACACTCATAACCAGCGCTTTATAAATAGACTCCTATGTACTTCTCGATGACGACAGATGATCTTGTAATACTCTGACCGAAAGTGGGATGGTTAAATTGATTCGTTAACAAAACATTTTTTTTAAACATTTCGTTTATTGAACTTGCTTTATAAGGATTATCTTCGGACATATATGTCACTTACACAGTATCTATTTTTAGCTCGTCAATTACCTCGGGTTTTTTCTCACGTGGAGATATGTTAATTAGTGTAACTTGGGCTGCATTTATTGGTTGGCACTGCAATGAGCTGCCTGGGAGACGTGACAGTGCTGGAACCGGGAAAAAGTTCTGTTTTTTTTAGTCAGTCATTGTATGGAACTTAGAAGTGAAACATCTACTAAAGCTTTGTATTAGAACTCAGTTATATCATTGTGTAGATCTATCATTTTATTCAAGTACGTTTAACCAGTGTAATTATTTGTGAATAGCTTTTTCAAGTTCTGAATTAAAGTAATTGTTTTAGACGAAGAGAAGTTTTCTTCATTGAATATAATAACATACGTAGATCGACTTAGCGAATGACAACTTCTAGATGATCAACTGGCAACATTTTGAATGATCGTATTATCAACTAGATCTAGCTACTTCCATACGATCATCTTATTAAAAGAAGATTTCAAGATCCTCGGCAATCACGATCATCGTTAGTGTGATATAGGTCAAGATAATCTTCAACGTGACATCTATCATTGCATCTTCATAGATCTTGACATCTGACATTCACATTAATTGATGATTGTGATAATATACAATGAAAGCTAAGTTCATCTCAAAATTCTAACATAAACTCTGTAGCATGGAATATCCGATTTGATTATGTTTCATCTAAAAAAGACAAATGCACACATTTACCGACCTAATCCAGTCTCTGTTCTGTCTCCGTGCTTCCATTCCAACCTCAAGATGGCGTCTTGCAGATCTTTTTTGTTAGTATATCGGCTGAATTAGGAAGAACAACAAAAAAAATGCAGCTAAATAACACGAAAGCAACATCTAAATTAAACTATATCTAAAATATATCTTGAAAGTTAAATGTTTAACCTGTCCCCCAGTTGACAAGAAAAGTAAGACAGTGGTCTATATCAAATGCACAGAAACCGTTTCTCTGACCCTTTCCCCCCTTCCATGTCCATGAAAAAGATCAGCTATGGCATACTGAGTATGAAAGAGGCGATAAAAAAAAGTAATTTTGTATATTACTGTAACAAAGTGAAACCTACTCAAAAGGAATGGCAGACTCTGAGTAAACCCTATCTCCAAACATCACTGCTGCTACTCGAGCAGAACTTGGATTGATCTGAAAATCGTCAACGAACTCCTTGATGAATTCAAGACCCAGAGTGAAATTATCCTCGCCAATACTCACGGACGAATCAATCACGAATGAGATATCCACTGGATCATACTGACAATCTGAAAGAATTGGAATATCATGTCTTATACAAACAAATAAAAACCACAAAAGTTACAACAAAAATATATTGAAATTCTTTCTAATTTAATTGGTCACTACTGCCATAATGTCATAACCTAAAAAACTAATATGAGATATTAATATATAATGGCATTGCACATTGTTCTAAGACCAAATGATAGAGACAATCGATAAACTATTTGATTTTAGTTAATTCAGAGTCATAATCTATAGCATCGATACCAAAAGAAAAACTTACCAGGCTCCGGTCTGACTGAAAAACAAATAAAAAGAACAATAAAATTTCAAGTCCATTTCGACATGGAACACTGTCAATTATCCACGATCTAGATTCTTATGGTAACAAACAAACTGTAGGGTCCTATATAAAGTACCCTATATCTTGAAAGCTTAATATTTATACGATGAAAAAGCAGCTTTACAGATATTTTGTAATTTTCTTGCAACTATCAATTGCATTTAAAAAAAAAAATAACTGCAGATTAGAAATTTCAACACTAAAACTCTTTCGTGATGAAAATGATAAAAAAAATTGTATTTTCTTGGTTCAAATTTAAGGCAGCAGAGTTTTTCCCTAATAAAGCTGATCACACCTGAGATGTGAGTAGATAGAGTCTTATTCAATTTTGTTTGCATTTGTAAATATCTTTGTTAATCTTCTTTACTGCTTAGAAACTCCAAAACCCACATCTTCACGGCATCGATGTGGAACTTTTTTGTTGTTGTTGTTGTTGTAACTTTGTTGGCATTTGGACGGAGACTTTGGGGGATATTTTTTTTTGATCGCCAATTATGTGTCTTCGGAAAAAAAAACCTGTTCTGGAAATGAAATATACGCCTCATGTCCAGCCCCCCCCCCCCCCCCCCCCCTGTGGCGTAGTTCTCCTAACTCTGTTTTTTTTTATTTCCTCTACTCGTAGTACTTGTACGGGGCGAGAGTGCCTTGTATTTTTGTTTTGAATTGTTTTTGCTACGTCACAAAGTCCGGTGACATGTATTGGTCTTTCTTTGTCATGAGGCAGTTCACCCTCTGAATTTGGTTTTAAAAATCTTATCTTATCTTATCTTATAACCTACCGACGTTCCTTCTCCACATATTTACATTCAGTCAACTCATATCCAAGGGTTTATCTGTGCATGTTAATTAGAGACTTAAACTCGACTAAGTCATTGGCTTTCCTGGCTGATTTATATAACCTGATCGATCCTTTAATGACACTAGAAAAGAAATGGCTTGTATGACCTTGTCCTAGTATAAGGAATAAGAAATGTCTTGTATGACCTTGTCCTAGTATAAGGAATAAGAAATGTCTTGTATGACCTTGTCCTAGTATAAGGAATAAGAAATGTCTCTTCCTCCAAAAATGTAAGGTACTGGTTTGACGTCCCAAAAATTCCTAAATTCAAAACTCAACATGAGTGGGAATCGAGTTTAACAATCGGGCGCTTTACGCCCTCTATCGTTTTGTGCCCCATTATTAAGTTACCCTGTATCGATATTACCTGCGATGAAAAAAAAAGTTCAAACTACGCTTGCTTTTATTTTTTTGTCAGATTTGTTATAAAAATAAAAATCACTTACTATTACAAGTTTCAAACAGCAGCCTGACGACAATGTCTGGCAAACTTGTGTAGCTAGCAACATTGAAAACATGCCTGAACAAAACATAAAAAGATTACATTTTTTACTTGGGTTATTTTCAAAGTGTAACAAGCAAAATAAAGTCAAAATACTTTTAAAAAAAACTTAAAATAATGGAATTCAAAGAATGAGGAGATGTAAAGCATTGAAAGTCATGACTATGGCAGAGGAGATCAAGATAAGTAGAATAAAACGTCAAGTTATTTCATACCTAGGACAGAAACTTAAGACTATCTCTGCATTTTATGTTTTCAAATAAAATCTGTTTGAATAGTTAAACAAAAACTCCCATTCCTGATTATTTTCTATACTAACTCTTACTTATTTGGTACACACTTGCATATCTGGTACTCACACACATATCTGGTACACTACACACACACATACATATTCGGTACACACACACACATACATATTTGGTACTCACACACACATACAAGTGTGGTACACACACGTACATATTTGGTACACACATACATATTTGGTACCCACAAACTGCATACTAGATACTCAAACTCTTAACTTAGTGGAGTTTTTGGGGGTCACACTCACTTGGAATCACTAGCTATGTTGCGTAGTTCCTGCTCAGAGATGTCCCTTCCAACTCCGATAGCAAAAACTTCAAGACCAGACGACACTGCCCTGGCAGCTTCACTTTTAGTGCGGTCCCCATCTTGAGAGTTTCCGTCCGTCAGAACGATGGCCACTTTACGTACTCCTGGCCTGGCTTTGGGAATTTGTCTGTCCAGCATGTATCTGAACAAATGTAAGAATAAAGTTCATGGTAACATTATGTATCAAAATGTTTAAAGAAAATACCTAGAACGAGTCAACAGTATCATATGTAAATAGCATTCAAATACGTTTATTGTGGGATCAGCACACAGTTCAACGCATTGATTCATTAGAACATTCAAATCAGTGAACATCAATACTGACCATTGGGAAGACATAGCTCTAGACCGCACCAGATGGAGAAAGACAGTGATCAAGAAAGCTATGGATAGCAAAAGAACATGGACTTCAGCCCTGAAAGCAAAACGGACAATGCGAAAAATGGCCAGCTCCTCTACCACCGAAGCAAAAGCCACCTTAACCTGCGATATTTGTGGACGAGAGTGTCTCTCCAAAATAGGGCTCCACAGCCACAAGAGGAAGATTGCTCTGAGATGAACCATAGTCGTTCTACGACTGAAGGAGGCCAATGACAGTTCAACGCATTGATTCATTAGCACAATGTTCTGAACATTGATTAATTAGCATATTATTCAGCGCATTGATTCATTATCACACATTTCATCGTATTAATTAGCACATTGTTCAGCGCATTGATTAATTAGCACTCTGTTCAGAGTATTGATTAATGAGCACACTTTCAGCGCAAAAAAAGATTAGCACATAGATTAGCACCTAGATCAGCACACTGATTAGCAATGGGACCAGTACAGTTACAAGCCTTGCTGGCGTCTTAATCAATTGTCTGGAGGGGATATAAAACTGGGTGTGAGAAGAGACAGACTAGATCTTCAGTGGTACCCTACGTTGTCAAAAAAAATGTTCTCACTAATGTGATCCATGCGTGAAGTAATAGCAAAAGAAACTTACGCTATTGCCGCCCCTGTCTCTGTTCTCGACCCGCCTCTGTACTCTGTATTTGAAATAACATTTTTTAGAGCTTTTTTATTCGTGTAGGTGTCAAAGTCAAAGGCGAGATCTTCATTCACCTTATCGCCGTAAGTTACAAACGAAACGCGAACCTGGAAAAAGAAGACGTAGGTTAAAAGTAATGTACTTGAAGCAGTTTCAGCTCTGTGAGTTAAGCAGTCTCAGCTATGTGAGTTAAGCAGTCTCAGCTCTGTGAGTTAAGCAGTCTCAGCTATGTGAGTTAAGCAGTCTCAGCTATGTGAGTTAAGCAGTCTCAGCTATGTGAGTTAAGCAGTCTCAGCTATGTGAGTTAAGCAGTCTCAGCTATGTGAGTTAAGCAGTCTCAGCTATGTGAGTTAAGCAGTCTCAGCTATGTGAGTTAAGCAGTCTCAGCTATGTGAGTTAAGCAGTCTCAGCTATGTGAGTTAAGCAGTCTCAGCTATGTGAGTTAAGCAGTCTCAGCTATGTGAGTTAAGCAGTCTCAGCTATGTGAGTTAAGCAGTCTCAGCAATGTGAGTTAAGCAGTCTCAGCTATGTGAGTTAAGCAGTCTCAGCTATGTGAGTTAAGCAGTCTCAGCTATGTGAGTTAAGCAGTCTCAGCTATGTGAGTTAAGCAGTCTCAGCTATGTGAGTTAAGCAGTCTCAGCTATGTGAGTTAAGCAGTCTCAGCTATGTGAGTTAAGCAGTCTCAGCTATGTGAGTCAAGCAGTCTCAGCTATGTGAGTTAAGCAGTCTCAGCTATGTGAGTTAAGCAGTCTCAGCTATGTGAGTTAAGCAGTCTCAGCTATGTGAGTTAAGCAGTCTCAGCTATGTGAGTTAAGCAGTCTCAGCTATGTGAGTTAAGCAGTCTCAGCTATGTGAGTTAAGCAGTCTCAGCTATGTGAGTTAAGCAGTCTCAGCTATGTGAGTTAAGCAGTCTCAGCTATGTGAGTCAAGCAGTCTCAGCTATGTGAGTTAAGCAGTCTCAGCTATGTGAGTTAAGCAGTCTCAGCTATGTGAGTTAAGCAGTCTCAGCTATGTGAGTTAAGCAGTCTCAGCTATGTGAGTTAAGCAGTCTCAGCTATGTGAGTTAAGCAGTCTCAGCTATGTGAGTTAAGCAGTCTCAGCTATGTCAGTTAAGGGACTTAAAACAACAAGAGTCCATGACTAGAATGATATACGACAATAAATATAATTTCTAAAAAATAATACATTGTATAGAACTTAGATAATTTCATTTCATTCACTTTGTCATGTAGCGGAGAAATACATCAAATACAATATAGGCTAGATTAGAGAGCTCCGGAACCGGATTTAAGACAGTAAGAGATTGTACAGTCGTCCAAGGCCTTAACCTTTCAAAGGGATCCCTCCGCATTTACAAAATGTTACAATTTTACCAAAAATATTAAATATTAGAAAATAATGGGAAATGAGTTTCAATTTACAAGCACTCTATTTTTCCCTTCACATATACAAATGCCTTTAGAATTAATAATATTTTAAAGTGCATTTTTATTAAAACATGAAGAGGGGATGGGCCTCTACATACATAAATACATACATACATAGGCCTACATACATACATACTATATATATATATATATAAATACGCCTTACTTTCTGCTTTATATTATAGATTTATTGTAAAAAAAAACAACTAATGTGTAGAAGCCTATGTTAGAACTATGGTTATTGATCAAGTTTTCAATTTTATATACAAGTTAGGTACAGAGATAAAGAGTAGGGTTTTTGCTCGAACTTACGTTTTGTGGGCCGATTTCAAATCTTTCCACAAAATCTTCAACAAACCACAGAGCTTTGGTGAAGTTCATTTGCCAGATACTAGAGCTACTGTCAACCACGAAGGCAATGTCCAGCGGACCTTTCTTGCAATCTGTAGTAAGGTTCAACATACATTGATAAGCTCGTTTTGTCCACACAAAAAATGTTTTCGAAAGAAACTTAATTGTACACGTACTAGAGCGATAATGTGTTGCTAAATCCACGCTCTCTTGCCAGACGTATAAGGTTTTATAATACTTTCTTTACAAAGTCATGACTACTCTCAACTTGATCAATCTAAGGACTATATGGGTTACTCCAGACTTTGTAAAGTAAAAAGTAAAGTTCCTTTTTCAGACCTTGCGATCTATGGGGCAGATGATGTAAGGGTCATCTGTTTCTGTGGCCTACTGTTAACGAGGGTGTCATGTGGCCAGCACAACGACCAAACGCTTTTCCTTTCCCCAACTAATATCAGGTACCCATTAGAGATGGGTGGACTCAGGGGCACCCTAAAATCCCGAAATTCAAAATCTCAGTATTCACCAGGATTCGAACCCGGATCCCTAGGTTCGGAAGTCATGAGCTTTATCACTCAGCCAACTCGTTTTCACTCCAGACTTTAGATACCTTTTTTTGTAATTAGTTACAGTGTCAAGATTTATTGCATTGCTAAATTTTAAATTCATTTGGAGCTAAATACAACATCGCAAATACGTTTTCGACGAACCCGAGGAACAGTTTAAAATGTCCAAAATTTGATTCAGGTAGGGTATACATCTGACTGAATAGATGACTGGATAACATTTTTATTTAATACATGAAATCAGAAATAGGTCTATATTCCGTTTTCGTCCCTTAACTAGGTCTGCATGATATATGCACAGAATGCCTAAATCAGAATGATCCTCTGTTCTGCGTGACATCTAATGGATTCACTGGCGGATTCGGGGGGACAGGGGCGGCGGTACTGGCGAACTGACTCATTGATCAAGAAATCTCTTAAACTGCCGTACAGATTCGCATAAAATTACATACACAGGTTCTTTTTACCTTCTATGCGCTTACTGAAAACCGGTTTTGACCTGAAAACCGCGGTATGTTTGGAAGGGGGGGGGGGAGATTACTTCTACCAACTCCCTTTTCCTACTCTACCATTTGATGCTAAGGGGCGGTTTAATTTTAATGCAGAATTTAAAGTTTATTACCAAATTTAGTCAAATATTATATAATGTATGCTAGTTATTGATATTTTAACACTTTTATATTTGTCGCATCGCACGTTAAATTTAAAATTTAATGATTTTCATAAAATGAAATAGGTTGGCCGTACCAAGTAGAATTGAGAGAGGCGCCCCCCGACAGGCCCTTTCCTTTGAGGGCGGTAGGTATGTAAGTAGAAAAAGTACATAATTTGTGTAAACGAAAGGTCACCAATATAAGTTATAAATGCTATATATAACATTCTTATATCGAGCGAACCCCCCATCTCCGTGCTAATGTCATACGCAATCATTAATAATAAATATGAAATCATTCTACCGCCCCCTTCCCTTTTCAGCTTAACATGTGACTTCATGACTTAAGTTTTAAACAAAAATCAAGAAAAAAAAAACGTACCCACTAGGTCATTTTCACACGAGCCTTCGACGACACTTGGAGTTACCTGATAGAATGTGGAAACACAAGAGTTCAGAAGCATTGTGGTATTACACATATTCCATCTTCTAAGACAAATTCATACAAGTTCTTCTATGTCCGCAGTGTCATTAGACCATGGGACGGGTTACATCAGTCAGTCAAGAAAACCAATGACTTAACAGATTTTAAGTCTTACATTAACATGCGCGACTAGATTATCTCATGGTTACAAACAGGAAGTATTTCTGCTTTGAAGGAACGTCTGTACTTTAAGATAAGCAGTGGCGTCACTGGGTGGGGGCTTACCAATGGTGCAGACTACACCTGGTAACATTCATCAGTAGGCTACACCACAGTGTTGATATGTCAATAACAAGGAAAATGAAAACAAAATTACTTGAAGCAAATATTAAAGTGTGTAATTATCAATGAATATAGGAAATGTGCTCTTTTTATTATTAATTAACAAGAAAAACATTTTAAAAAATACATTTTCTAAAAAGAAAATACCTCCTTTTAAACAACTTTCAATACAATAAAAAAGGTCTAGAATCTAGATGTCATCTATAGTAGATTTACGTAAAGAAATATTAGTATTCTTTCCATAAGCTTGAAGCAACGTTAAATTAAATTTATTCAGTTATCGCATTATCAGTACACTATGGCTGACTACTATTATGGCTTATTGCTACTATGATTTAATAATTTCAATGATAAGCTTTTAAATCTGGACTTAGAAAACGATGCGCAAAATTTTCCTGAAAATTAATTTAACTCTTGATCCAATAATGCTTTACGTTCGCAAACGCGATAGTCCTTTCAAGAACGCGATATTGGATCTAGACCTAGATTTACACTCTAGCCAAATTTACACTTATTTATTTTTTATTATTTGATAGAGTTTTCCCCATGTGGCCAACGAAAAAGCAATTTTCTTCTCAGTGGTATAAATTAACTGTTCAGGTTTCATGAAGTTCTGACTTGAATATTGTAAAGAGAATAATCCGACGACAGATTTTCATGGGAAGGTATATTATGGAGGTTATTTCAGGTGAAAAGAGATACCAACCATAGCAAGACCTCTCAAACACAGTTAAGTTATAGGCAGTATGTTATTAGTTTTAAGTATCGAAATAGTAGCAATTAATCTTTATTATCCGTGAGGAAATTTGTCTTACAATTCTGCATTACAAATAACAATACAAAATAACACCTACACAATATAGGCCTACGCTTATACCCCAGCTTCTCTTTAACATTAGGCCTACAAGTGGAATATGAAAAGTCTACACAATGAGAGTGTGTCCTTAATTCATTTTGGTGCTGTTGTTTTTTTTTTTTTTTCAGAATTCGTTAGTGCACTCTTTAACAACTTAATGCCTCAATGGCTGGTTTTCAATGTGAAATTCATCTAAACAAAGTACAAATTAATATTTGTTTAGTCTTATACTGTTATATTGATTAAAACACCCCAGTTGATAATAAAACACATTATGTTTCACTTGCATGTTTTTATACTCTGCTAGCACAGTGTTTCCAAACTGTGAAACCCCAGTGTTCCGCGAGGCCTGAATAGGTGTTCCATGAGGTACTGGGATAATTAACTAGTAGGCCACCACGTCATTAATCTCTCTAAAAAAATAAGCAAGTTGTTTCGCTAAATACTCAGAATGTGCAAAGTGTTCCGCTAAATACGCACAATGTGCAAGGTGTTCCGCTAAATACGCACAATGTGCAAGGTGTTCAGCTAAATACGCACAATGTGCAAGGTGTTCAGCTAAATACTCAGAATGTGCGAAGTGTTCCGCTAAATACGCACAATGTGCAAGGTGTTCCGCTAAATACGCACAATGTGCAAGGTGTTCAGCTAAATACGCACAATGTGCAAGGTGTTCCGCTAAATACTCAGAATGTGCGAAGTGTTCCGCTAAATACGCACAATGTGCAAGGTGTTCCGCTAAATACGCACAATGTGCAAGGTGTTCCGCTAAATACGCACAATGTGCAAGGTGTTCCGCTAAATACTCAGAATGTGCGAAGGATTGCGCTAACGAGAAAGTTTGGGAAACTATGAGCTAGAAGAATGTTTTCAGTAAAACTTATTGACTCTATAATCTCTCAGAGATTCCTTCACGACACGGACTCGTCTCTTTTGGTAGTGACTCGCACATTTACGACTTCATGCTCAGTATATGGACCACTGAGTACAAGACGGCACTCTTGGCTACTTTTAAGAAGATATTTAAAACCTCTTCAGAACTTAATGAGATTTGTTTCCCTTGTTACCTTGGCTGTGTTGTTTCTGTTGTGTAGTCTTTTATTTTTATTTGAGAAAAGAGTTCTTGTAATCACGAGTTTCCATTAATTATCTATAAAGCAGTCTTAGTCTTAAATATTCAAAGCTCTTTGAACCAATATTATGTTTGTCTACAGCGCTATATAGGCCAGAGTTACTATCGAATTATAAAGTGCCAGTATTACAGAATTAATAATGCTCTAAAAAACAACGTATTATGTCAAATATTTTTTTAGAAAAATCAAAAATGGGAAAATATTTGACTGCAGTATACATTCAAAATAGTATACAACAAAAGTCGTCTAAAAAAGAATGTTCTATTACCAACGCCAAAGCTGCAACCAGGATCAAAAACATCTTTGCTGACTCTCTGATTTCCACGAAACTCACCAAATGAATAGTCACACTCAAAGTAACCTATTGCTTTTATAACGACCAAGTCCGATAGCCCAAGGTCACCCACACAAAACCGTGTGCAGGCCATTACTCACCGTACTTAATTTGATAAGTATGCAATTACTTACTCACGACTCTCGTTAGTAGCCTGGCTTTGTTACATGCTATCAAAGATTAAAGTAATTAGCATTTTTATGTGATTAGGTCTGTATGTTACACCTACAATAGAACCATTAGAATAGATCTAATATTTATGAACCAGACTGGCCTATGTAGAAACAAAATACAGGCAAGTGCAATCAGATGAACTATGTCTTGTAATGTGTTTGAATTCAGTGAATTTGTAACCACAGTTGTCTCACAAAAAAAAATTTTTTTTTTCAGCTTAACTCTTTCTCTCCGTAATTATTTACCACATTCTGGTGGAATCAACGTTGGTATCGTCAGTCAGGAGAGAAAGAGTTAAATAAAAAAATACTCAATACAAAACAATCTTAGCTTTTAATCAGCACCATTCTAGAGGCGGGGGCCAGTAATGCTCAGGCAAAGAAAAAAATACTTTGTCGGGGCGAGTGTTCGGCGAGGGAGTTAATTATTACGTAAATGATTTCGCAAATGATATAAGAGCGTCTGGTAAAATAATACTGTGAGTTTTAATTTCGGGATCTTAAGTCCATCAGTTTTGATGGGATACCTGACGTTAAGGTAAAGTAAAAACGGTTGGTCGTTGCGCTACCACATGACATTCTCGTTAGCAGTGGGTGGGCCACAGAAATAGATAACCTTTAAACATCTGCCTTATTAGGTCTGAAAGGGGAACTTTTAAATTATGTAAGCAAGTAATAGTTGTTTGTATGATGCATCTTTTTTTTTAAAGGAACACCAAAGCTTGAAATTCCCATGATTAATGAAGAATGCAGTATTTCCAGCGGCTACGCAGCCCCAGCTAAGACCTACACACTTTGCCACATCCTGCGAAGACATAACCATTTTCCACCGGTATTCTATTTTGATTTTCTTTTCACAGTCTTCGTCTGTCCTTGGCAGCGGATTTTCTTTTGGCCTCAAATGTATATCCCGCGGCCTTTGTAACTGATCGCCAGCTGTCTCGTTCCGAAGTCGCCTGCAGTCAAGTGCTCTCTTCTATGTCAGTTAAAGCAAGTTAGCGCCTAAGCTGGTCTTTAAAGCGTTTCCGTGAGGCACCTCTATTACGTCGACCACTTTTCAACTCACCAAAAATGACAGCCTTTGGCATACGTTCATCTCTTCTACGGGCACGTGCCCTGCCCAGCGTAGTTGTCGGACCATAAATAGTCCCTCTATACTCTATACTGTCCAATCCGGCGTTTGCAAGGAGATCGCTGTTTGTATTGTGGTCTTGTTACTGTATGTCTATGATGGAGCGCAAGCATTTTTGGTGAAAGCGTTCAAGTAATCTTAGTTGCTTTTTGTATAGTACCGATGTCTCAGATCCATATAGAAGGGTCGAGATAACCACTGCTTGGTAGACACGATTTATTCCGACACACTGCAGGGGTAAAAAAAAAAGCCCTATTGGCCCTGGCCCGACAGATATTAACTCACCTTGAAAGCGATGCGTCATTTGACACCATGCTTCCTAGACATGTGACATTACACAAACAAAATACACATAGGTAAAAAAAATATGTTCAGTTTATACATTAAAACACTATGGACATTGGGCCGACGAGAAACCATTTGTATACAGAAAACTGGTAGTCCAGAAATCGAGGAATAATGTCTTAAAGCTGCCGATGGTGGAATTAAAGAATTTGAAAACAAGAAAAAAAAAAAATAAAGCTTATAGTAAGCGTACTTGTATCAATTTGTTTGTATCAGTCACGTAGGGTTTCCGATAGATCTAGACTAAAAATATTCTGTGCAATTAGAAATATTTTTAACAATTTCATGCTTTAGATTTCTCAATACGTTATATCCTATTACTTTTCTGGACCAGTTGGAAAGGGGAAGGGGGGGGGGGAGAGAAAACGGGGTATCTGCGTGATCGCTTTTTAAATGTATTTATTTTTAAAAAGTGAACGACCTGAATTCGAACTAGTGAGCTAAAGCCTTCTCAAGCCACCACTGTAACCACTCTGCTAGCGAAGAAAAAGATTGTATAGTTATCTATTGTTTATATTTCATGTTTGTGTTCACTTAGACGCCGATGTAGAAAGGGGACTAATTCAGATTATACCGTCTATTTATCAAGAACAATTTCTTTCCCTTGTTTGATATATCAAACAAACAAAAATTAATTACCAATAGTTAACTAACAAATTGGTTAATTTTTGTTTTATTGATACTTGTGCTGTCAGGTAAAAGAAATAATTTAGCAAAATTTAAGCTTGATCCGAGATTGGGTGTGGTTGAAATAACGTGTACAAACTTTTTACCACACAGACAGAGTAAGTTGATAAAAGCTTTGTAAAGATCTTTTTAGAATAACTAAACTGGTTAGAAAGGGCTGCCGCCCAAAGGCCCCACACTACATAATTGCTTTATAACACCGAACAACAGAATGCGCCATTGCAGAATGTAGAGCGTACTCCTTATAGTAGGCCCCGGGAAAAAAAACATGAAAGAAAAGCATTTAAAGAATAAGCCTATTTTTAATGAAAAAACCCAATGATTTGACCCCAGAGTTATAAACCTGTACATATTTCTTTTCTGTTATTAAATATATAGAAAAATAATGCATTGACAAATGAAATGCGTAGGGCGTAATTTTTTTTAAAAAAAGTAACGCCTGTAATATTTAAGATAAGATAAGATAGGGCAGTCTCTTCATTCGTGACGCGGTCTTTCTGTAGCATCTCAATTCCATTGCTAGACTCCTCTTCACGAGATCTGCACACACAAAAACAATAAATGCATAATAACTAAAACCAATTTAAACAGTTAGGGGATCGCTAAGTCTAACTTATATCTATGTCATGCATGTTGAGTAATTAACATAATGAGGTTGACCTCTTCGTGGATTCGGATAAATATAGTTACAGCGTCTCATGGCACGTGGAGCGAGTCCACGTGATTTAGTTTTTTTCCCCCAAGACTATCACCCTTTCCCCTCCTACACTTATTTGTTGATGTTGTTTTTGGTATTGTTGATGCTGTACTATTTTTGTTGTAGCTGTAGTTATTCTTAAAGCTGTTGTTGTTGTTGTTAAAGCTGTTGTTGTTATTGTTATACCTGTTGTTATTGTTGTTAAAGCTGTTGTCATTGTTAAAGCTGTTGTTGTTGTTGATAAAGCTGTTGTTGTTGAAGCTGTTTTTGTTGTTAAAGATGTTGTTATTAATGTTGTTAAAGCTGTTATTGTTAAAGCTGTTGTTGTTGTTGTTGTTGTTGTTAAAGCTGTTATTATTGTTGTTAAATATGTTATTATTGTTGTTAAAGCTGTTATTATTGTTGTTAAAGCTGTTATTGCTAAAGCTGTTGTTATTGTTGTTAAAGCTGTTGTTATTGTTAAAACTGTTGCTGTTAAAGCTGTTGTTGTTGTTGAAGCTAATGTTATAGCTGTTGTTGATGTTAAAGCTGTTGTTGTTAAAGGTGTTGTTGTTGTTAAAGGTGTTGTTGCTAAAGCTAATGTTATAACTGTTGCTGTTTTTAAAGCTGTTGTTATTAATGTTTTTGTTAAAGCTGTTGTTGTTGCTAAAGCTGTTGTTATTAATGGTGTTGTTAAAGCTGTTGTTGTTACTAAAGGTTTGTTGTTTAATGTTGTTGTTAAAGCTGTTGTTATTGTTAAAGCTGTTGTTATCGCTAAAGCTGTTGTGATTGTTATCGCTAAATCTGTTGTTGTAGTAGTAAAATTTGATGTTGTTATAGCTGTTGTTGTTGTTAAAGCTGTTGTAATGGTTGTCTTTAAACCTTTTTTGTAGTAAAATTTGATGTTGTTATAGCTGTTTTTGTTGTTAAAGCTGTTGTAATTGTTGCTGTTAAAGCTGTTGTTGTTAAAGCTGTTTTTGTTGCTAAAGCTGTTGTTAAAGTTGTTGTTAAAGCTGTTGCTTTTGCTGTTACAGTTGTTGTTGTTAAAGCTAATGTTATTGTTAAAGCTATTGTTGTTTTTTCTATTGCTGCTGTTGTTGTAGGTGTTGTCGTTCTTTTTGTTAAAGCTGTTGTTAATGTATTTAAAGCTGTTGTTGTTGTTAAAGCTGTTGGTGTTGTTGCTGTTTTTTGTAGTTGTTGTTGCTGCTGTTGTTTTTGTTGTTGCTGCTGTTGTTTTTGTTGTTGCTGCTGTTGTTGTGATCTTTCTCAAAGATTTGTCCTTCACATCCCAAACACCTGCACAACCAAAGAAAGACTCGGAAGCAGGACATGGAAGGAGGACACGGAAGGAGGACACGGAAGGAGGACACAGAAGAGGACACGGAAGGAAGACATGGAAGGAGGACACGGAAGGAAGACATGGAAGGAGGACACGGAAGGAAGACACGGAAGGAGGACACGGAAGGAGGACACGGAAGGAGGACACGGAAGGAGGACACGGAAGACACGGAAGGAGGACACGGAAGGAAAACACGGAAGAAAGACACGGAAGGAGGACACGGAAGGAAGACACGGAATGAGGACACGGAAGAAAGACACGGAAGGAGGACACGGAAGGAAGACACGGAAGGAGGACACGGAAGGAAGACACGGAAGGAGGACACGGAAGGAAGACACGGAAGGAAGACACGGAAGGATGACACAAGTATCAAGAAATCTGAAAACAATTATGATAACTTTTCAAGACACATCGGTTTGGAATCCAAGCGCTTTACCACTCAGCCAATACGTTCCAAAGATTAATATAATAAGTAATTTTTTTCTCAGACGAAGCTACATCTTCAGAGCGTTCCTCTCATTGGTCGGAGAAACGTCTGAGTTAGAAAGTCTGTCTTTTGTCCATTGTGCCGCTTCTGTGAGTTTATTAGCTAAAAAAAATATCAAAGAAAAATTCGCATTCTTGAGGATCTTCTGAGTATAATATTTCAGAGGAACAGTCTTGAATATATAGGCCTACAAACACCACTGTTCAGTGACTGTTCATGATGGAGGCTGTAAAAAAACTGATTTAAATATATATATATATATATCAGTAGTTGATTGCCTAACTTTTAACTACTAAAAATTAATAATATACGTCAAAATACAAGAAAAGTAAAATTTAAAAAAAAGGGGCCGGTACGTCGTACTGGTGCATACCGTTACAGTATATACAGTTATACAGGGCTTTTTTTGTAACGGTATGCACCAGTATATATGTCTGATTCAGGCACCCCGTTGCATGCTCCAGTGACACTGGGGGAAAAAAGAACACTTCAACGAATGTGTCAGTGCGTGAATGTAGGTGCGCAGACAAATTCACAGTTAAGTACTGAATGACCCCAGGCACCAATTGTTTCTACACGTCATCTGTCCTCTCTTACGGTCCCTTCCTCTCACTCGAGATTTGTGTCATTTCTTGTTGACCATCATGGACACCGGCATGAAGCAGAAAATGTCACAGAAAGGATTATGTACTTTACAGGCTAATCTAATGTATCCCGTGACCTCCCTAGCAACGCGGATGCCAACTTTTCATTGACTGTATTGCGATACTTTAATAAGGTTATTTACTGAGAGCCAACCAACAAAGCAGCTGATAAACACATAAAGCAATTAACAATCTCTAGGGTCATAGAATGGGTGACTGAGGCAGCTCGTGACATTCCTGCAAACAGAAGTGGATAACATCAAACGCAGGTCAACGGATTTTTTATATATTCTATTTTCTCATATAACCAAATAGCCTTTAAACGAATTGATAAATCAAAAAGTACAACTATGTCATAAGACGGCCTCTACCTTATTTTAACCTTGGATTTTTTTTCTAAATGGGAGATTTTGCACTTCTCAGCACTGTGAAATCAAATCTGTAAAGCTCTTTCGCTAAATTGTATGTTTTTTTTTTAAATCTCTCCCAATCTTCACCTTTTCATGTTCTTGTGTTTTTCTTAAAGTTGCATTACCTCGCCACCATCTTTCTTCGTATCGTTTTGTCCTCTTTTTTGTTATTATTTTATTGCTTAAAGAATGAAAGCTAAATCTTAAAAATCACATTGTAAACAAAATGCAGATTACTTTTAGTGAGAAATCTCCAACGGGCTTAAATCATCAAAGTCTTTATTCTACATGTCACCATGTATACTCAGTTACTCACCCTCACCTACTCCTTATTTTGTTGAAGGGTTGCGGAACCACTCAAGATCTGTTGACCATCATTCTCCATGCCTCTATGTTTTTTTTACTTCCCCCCCCTCCTTTATACTGACGGAAGGTCTTTTGAGCCCTGGGGACCTCGTGATATGGCCATAGAGTTAAAGTGTGTGTTTTTCGTTTTTACAGTGAAACAGGATCCGATTTCTGTATTAATCCTGATTCTGATCTCTTCATATGTGATGCGGTCTTTGTAAGTGATACCTAGGATCTTTATAAATGTTATTGTCTGCAACTTCTTGTGTGACTAAAGAGGCCAATCCTTGATACACAGCAATTAATTAACTATTGGTAATTAATTATTTTGTTTGTTATCTCGAGCAAGGGGAAGACATTGTATAAGTTGAACTAGTCCACTTTTTTTGTGTTGGTAGGGGAAAAAATAAATAACTATAAAATCTATTTTCATGAGCAGCTTCCTGGCACAGTGGTCACCTATTGGCTTGAGGAGACCTTAGCTTCCTGGCCCAGTGGTCACCTATTGGCTTGAGGAGACCTTAGCTTCCTGGCCCAGTGGTCACCTATTGGCTTGAGGAGACCTTAGCTTTCTGGCCCAGTGGTCAACTATTCGCTTGAGGAGGCTCAGGAGGCCTTAGCTCTCAAGTTCTAATTCATGTCACTCCCCTTTTAAAAATTATATAAATATACTTAAAAAGCGATGACCCAGATACCTCATTCTTTCTTTCCTCCCCCCCCCCCCCCCATTTTACAAACTGGTCCAGACAAGTGATAGAATCATAGCGTATTGAGAAAGTGATAGAATCAGAGCGTATTGAGAAAGTGATAGAATCATAGCGTATTGAGAAAGCTAAGTGCAGGAAATAGCGCCAAACAAAAACAATTGGTTAAATTATTATTAATCGCCACAGGTTTAATGTTGTTGGTCTAAATCTAGTACACATTTAATTTTATGACTGATCTAAACTCATTGATACAATTACACTTTGTATAAGCTTTTTTTTTTAAAAAGTATTTCTCAGTTTTTCTTGATTATAAAGGCATAATATTATTATTGAATTTATTTAACTAATAGGGGGGTGAGGTGAAGGAGAAGGATTCTCACCAATAAATGTATCTGGATGACCGCAAGGTCGCGCGAAAAAAATAATTCTGCGAGGATTAAAAGAGGGAATTTTTAAATTCTCCGCTCAGACGCGAGTTTAACCCTTACGGGCCTAGGAAGGCGGCCACTAGCTTGTAAATTTGTAATAGGTCATGTGAAGTCATAACTGGAGAACTTCCTGCAATCACAAGATTTCAATTATTTTAGGAATTTAAAAATAATAAGAAAGCTACAATTGGTAATGCGTAGACGTATCCAATTACTATGATTTCAAAAGAACAATATTAACATTTGCTTTCATGGACTAGGTTTAGGTTAGACATTGCAGGTGTCTAAATGAACAACAATTTGTCAAATAGACTGGAGGGTAGGGGAGGAGGGGAACCAAATAAATTAATTAGCTAAGCGTATGAGGACTAAATGGGGCCTAAATGGGGCTGGATTCTGGATGTAGAAATGAGCTCGAAATATCACAGCTGTGGCTGGATGTAGGGATGAGCACAACATATCAGTAGAAATGAGCACAACATATCACAGCTGTGGATGGATGTAGAAATGAGCTCGAGATATCACTGTTGTGTGAGTACAGTAGCAAGATTTCAGCGAATAAAGTTTTACAAATAGGATCTTTCTGTAGCATATCAATTCCATTGCTAGGATCTTTCTGTAGCATCTTAATTTCATTGCTAAAATCTTCCTCGTCTCTGGTTCTGCAGTCAGCGTCCAGGATTCGCTAGCATTTAAGCATGTTGTTTTGAAGGAACGTCCGTAAACATCTCAAAATGTTTAATGTTCTTGGAAAATAAACTTAAAAGTTGAGGCAGCTTATAACCCGGATCAGGGGGAGGCCTTAGCACTTCGCGGGGCCCTGGACGAGCGTCATGTACGGGGCCCTTAGCCGTAAGGGTAGACTATGTATACCGTACCACATCACGCTAACAGGCTAATGAATCTCTAACGCTGTAACAATAACAATACAGTAAGTCCGCCTCTAAACACGACGTAGGTACTGTTGGCTTACTATTGGCCGCCTTAGTACAATATATACTGAATAGTGTAGTGTAATTGTTTTGCATTAACAGAAGCAAATAAAAAGGAAAACACTCACGCACTACTACTATTATCTCTCCTCTCTCACTCTGAACATTGAAGCCAATTGGACGTCCTATAAGAACAAAGTGTGCTATAAGAGCTACAGTGGTCCCAACACTTTCGCAGACCCGACTTTTGCAGAAGGGCTACACCACGGGTTTTCAAAACAATAATAATAAAAAAGATAATTTTTAAAAATTACTCCCGCGTTTAGTTTTTTTTTAACATGGAGATCGCGAGCTTTCCCACGGCCGCACGATGTCTATGCACAGAAGCCTATTGAGAAAAAAAAAAGGCCAACTTAATACGTCATCGCCAAACTTTCTGGATACTGATTGGCGGAAATGCCGAAATAGCTGTACAAGCACATCAACTGGTTCAATACAGTACCAAATAAATCCTTCTCATACACCCTCAAACCTTTTTTTTTCCATTGCAGACTAAAGTCACAGTATATTTAATGTATACGTACCAATTGTTTTCTATACTGTAATGCGACATAACAGTGGTGTATGAAACTTTTTAACATTACTGAACATTTAATGAGTTTTTAAAAGGAACAGTATGTTAAATTTATTAATGAAACTGGGAAATGGTTATCTTATCTTATCTTATATAATACAGACGTTACTTCAAAAAAGAAGATGATTACGTCCTACGCGTCATGCATTTAGTCATGCATATTAACCAATGACTTAAATTCTGCCAAGTCACTGATTTTTCTGGCTAGCTCAGGCAACCCATTCCATGCTCTAATAGCACTAGGGAAGAAGGAGTATTTGTACAAATTTGTCCTAGCATATGGGACGAGGAATGTGCCTTTATTTTTGTGTCTTTCAGAGTATTTTATTAAATTTTGTTTTTGTATTTGAAGATTATGGTTCAGTGTTTTATGTATAATTGCTACTTTACTTTTGAGTCTTCTGTCCTGAAGGCTTTCTAAATTTAGTGATTTTACTAATGGTGTTACCCTAGTCAAATGTGAATATTCGTTTGTTATGAATCTCACTGCTCTATTTTGTGTTTGTTCCAGTTTCTTAATGTTTTCTTGAGTTGAGGGGTCCCACACGGTGGATGCATATTCTATTATTGGCCTAACCAAGGTTAAATAACATTTTAGTTTTATGTTCTTTTTTGATTTATAGAAATTTCTTTTAATAAACCCTAATGCTTTGTTGGATTTTTTTATAGTTTCATCAATATGTGGATTCCATGACAGTTTTTCATTTATTATAACACCTAGGTATTTTGAGTTTTTAGTCTGTGTTACTGGTTTGCCATGAATAAGATAAGTGGAATTAATTTGTTTTAGTTTTTTTGTTACTCTTAACAACTGACATTTTTCTGGGTGGAAAGACATGCTCCAATTTGATTCCCATTTCTGTAATTCATCTAATTCTCTTTGTAAAATATCTGTGTCTTGTTTTGTTTTTATTGTTCTATATATTATGCAATCGTCTGCAAATAATCTGACTTTTGTTCCTGAACTAATGCAATTTGGTAAATCATTTATGTAAATTAAAAATAGTAGTGGACCCAAGACTGTTCCTTGAGGTACACCTGAGTTTACTGTTATTGGTGTTGATTTAGAGCCATTTATTATTACAGTTTGTTCTCTCCCTATCAGAAAATCTTTAATCCACTGATGCAGTGGACCGTTAATGCCGAAATATTTTAATTTTTTAAGCAAACTATGGTGGTGAACTTTGTCAAAAGCCTTGCAAAAATCTAGTAAGATAGCATCTATTTGTTCACTATTATCTAAACCTTTTGAGAAATCATCAATTAGTCCTATTAGTTGTGTTTCACATGATCTATATTTCCTAAAGCCATGTTGGTATGGGGTGAGGACATTATGTTTGTCTAAGTGGTTTATGATGTTGCTACATATTATGTGTTCTAGTATTTTACATGTGATGCTGGTAAGTGATACTGGTCTGTAGTTTCCTGGATCAGATTTTTCTCCTTTTTTAAAAAGGGGGTGACATTAGCTTCTTTCCAGTCCTTTGGTACTCTGCCCTGGTTAAGCGATGCCTGAAAGAGTATTTTGAACACTGGGGCTAGCTCATTGCTTAGTTCTTTGAGTAATCTAGCTGGAATACCATCAGGTCCAGACGCTTTATTTGGTTTGGTGTTGGCTAATAGTTTTTGAATTCCATTTTCTTGTACTACTAAATCTTCTATGTTGTCTACTTGGTTCAAATTAAGAAATATGTCTTTGTCTCCTGGGGCTGAGAATGCTGATGCAAAGTATTTGTTTAGGATGTTTGCTTTAGTTTCATTATCATTATGTATTATGTTATGTTCATCTTTTAATGGCGCTATGCCTGTTGTTTCCATTTTCTTAGACTTAATGTATGACCATAGGTTTTGTTGTTATCTTTAGATATTACATTGTTTATGTATTTACTCTGCAGCTGTCTGCTTACTTTTTGGGTTAGGTGTTTAATTTTTATATACTTTTTGTAAACTCTTTCTGCCTTGGTTTCTTTAAATTTTCTATATAGGTTTTCCTTCTGTTTACAAAGCTTCTTTAGTCTATTATTAAACCAGCATTTATTTATTTTGTTTGATACGTATTTAGTTGGTATATGATTTCCTATAATGCTTTTAAGATGGTTTTTAATGAAATTCCAGAGGTCATCGACTGGTTGGTTAATGTCTAGAGGTTCTAAGCGTTTGGGGATGTCACGTGATACTGTGGAGATCCGAACATAGTATACGTGTATGAAATTAAATACCGCAAAAATCTGACGTGCGGTCTTAGAACGTATCACAAGCGAAAGTCAAGAAAACACTGTTAGATTTGTTTACTAATTTTCATTTTAAACAAATTTGTCAAAAGTTGCATTTATGTTACTACAAATGTTATAGGCCTCAATGACTTTCATATACAATTTTTCATCATGCAAAGAGTAGTTTAAACTTTATCACTACACATTTTCCTAATAAAATCCGATTGGACGTCGATGTTTATATACGAAATAAACGAATTGGATTGGTTGCTTCCGTCTAGGTGTTTTTTTTTTTTATTGAAGCCAAGGGGAACTGTTCAACGGCAGGTCATAATGCTGTCTTTACCGAAACTGAACGATATTTCCAAACCAAAAAAAAAAAGTATGTTAAGAGCTGAAATGGTAATTGATATCATAAAGTTACTGGGAAAATATTGAGCAGCAAGTCATAGTTCATGAGAACTGATTTGGTTTTCCAAGTTGTTGATGTGTGTTTTATATAGGTTGCACCAATCGGTGTTTGGGAGTAACATCCCTTGTAACTGTTGTTGTCAACCAAGATGGCGTTAGATTAAACAGCTGATTTCATGTCTTACAATTTATATCGAGTCTTGTTATTATTCGTTCATGATAATCAACACAAGTTAGGGACAATAAAATCTCCGATCGCGGGGCTCCCCTCAGGCGCGGAGCCTGGGGCGGTTGTCCCACTTGCCAACCCCCAAAGGCCGCTACTTCCCCGGACTCCATTACGGTCAGGCAACTGGCTCAGTAAGAGCAGAAGTTTGGATAAGAGAAGAACGTGATAACAATAAACCGTCTAAAAGTTTTATTAACTAAAGCAGTGAGGCCTAGCCTAATTCGACCTGCGGGCCATTTAAATTTCCGACACTGGTGTTGGGCCACATGACCGAAATGATAAAAAAAACGTAATGAAATGGAACTAAAACTATTTTATTAGAAACCCGTGGATCTAGCACTTACATTAATTAGTGAGATGTTTTGAAGTTTATATTTTTTTCTACCCTTCGGAACAATGGCTTCATTTCTCTACTTACAATGTGAGCAACATTCTATCTAGCATCAACCACTGACTCATTTTCTTATCTCTTTTTGGCAACTATTCAATCCTTCAATCTCTAGGTGTAGTTTAACAATATTTTATTTGCGGCTCAAATCAATAATGGTCCCATATTTGTTTGTTGCTTTTTTAAACAGCCACACTTTCTTTACTAATCAAATACATTAGCTTATTATCATGTTCCACAAAAAAAAAAAAAAAAGTAAAGATCCGTTCACTTTTCCTGTTAGATTATACATCTAGATCAAGGGTGGGCAACCTTTTTCAATAGAGGGTCGCATTAAATTTTTTTAAAATTGGGGGCCGCATATATATATATATATTATATATATATATATATATATATATTAATAATAATTAAGTATCACAACTTGGATAAAGTACGATTTTTTTAACACTCCTAATTGAGGGACAACAAGCGTTAGCAATTTCTGAAACTAATTTTAAGAATATTGTTTTTAATTTTGTTTTGTCTTTTCTTTTTACATCACAAACGTACAGTTGTACTTAATGTGAAGTATTTAACTGTTTACACCCCTGCATGATTTTCTGGACCTATGGAACTAGCTTACTAGTTCTTATCCTTATGACTGCTGTCAAATAACAGTCAGTTAGCATCGACCTGTTCTTACATTTATTTATTATGCTTATTCACAGTGAATGTGGACCCAAATATTGTGAAATTTTGGCAGCAAAGTTTTTTAAAGAGTGGAAATACAGCTTTGGCACCCATAAAACTCACACGGAAGATCCGGCTGCAATGGAACTCCAGGTCATAATTTGCTTCGAAGTATGTCCTCTCGAGCTAAATAAACGTTTGCCGTAAATGGTGAGCTGAGAATTTTGAAAACTGGTTCCAAGTTCTTGACGTCTTAAAATTTGCTTTCAAATTTCACAATCAAGGAATCCAAATAAGTCTTGTACTTTTTAACCATTTCACTAGAAATAGTTTCACATTTTGTGCAAAGGGAAATGACAAAAGCTGTTTTCACTTGCCTGCCAGATGAAATGGGGAAGCTTTGTTTAAAAAGGTTTAACATGCATACACGTGAAAACAATCCGTTGTAATAGTGCCGATGAAAAACATGAAGTCTGTTTTCCGCTCTTCATTAGAAATATTAGTACCAAGGTCACAGTCAATGTCCTTCAAGGGTCAATCAAACAAGAGATCTAATAATCCTCTCCATACCTTGCCCATGCTAAGCCAGCAGATTCTGTTGTTTTATCGAACATCGGAATGTTTAGTTTCCAAATCTCCAAGGAGGGTCCTACTTGTCGGAACTGCCAGCTCTAATACATTTTATCACTGAGATAATTAGGTCAATAATAAGTTTGATAGTCAATGCAGTTTAACGCTAACTTTTCTTATTTAGAGTGTATGGTTGGGATAGTGTTCTTTCATTTATTTAAAACTATTTTTTTTTCTCTGTCACAACACGGGCTCCATCCATTGTTACACTTGCCATCTTGTTCCAACTCAACAATTTCAACACAGTTCTTCATAAAGCCTGGACTGAATTTGTGTCTTCGATGACTTTCAACTTTTTAGAGGCATTGTTTGCTTAGCCTCTTCATCATAAATGATAAGAATCAGAAGTTTGAATAATATATATAAAGAAATATTTAAAATTATTTAATTTTTAATATATTTGCATTTTTTATATATATATAATTTGTGGGTACACCTGATTTCTGTGGTGTTCGCAGGCCGCATAAAACACTCGGCGGGCCGCATGTGGCCGCGGGCCATAATTTGCCCACCCCTGATCTAGATGATCTAGTCCCATTCCATAAACACAATGTTAAAAGTCATGGTACCAATCCATCAGAGAAAAAGGTAGGGCCCCAACATAGTTAAAAATAATTTAATTAACCTTTTTAGAGAGGGGAATATGGAAACTTTGTGCCATCGTCTCGGTGGGCTGGATGGAACCACTTCGAGGGCCGGATCTGGCCCGCGGGCCGTATTTTGGATATCACTGAAGTAAGTCTCATTACTTTGTAATCGAAACATGGATGCTAATTATATTCCCTACATTCCTCTCTTCAAAGAAATGCATTTCGCCTTATTCTTTTCAGAGTTAGTGAAATAAACATTGGAGATAAATAACAAACTTTTTTTTGTACCAACAAGGAAGCAGGGTGTCATCATAGACATTATATATATGTCCATGGGTGTCATTTGATTGTCAGCTTCTTTCGTGTAACCATGTAAGCTAAGAATATTGTGACCACGTTATTTTAGATGGTCGTTGCGTGACATTGGGTTCTTATTATATTATGATATGTAGGCATTGTATTTGTGACTGACTGGTTATGTTTTCTCATGAAATGTTCAAAAATAAGAATAAAACTCTATTACATCGTACCATTGTTTGACTTTATGATTGTGTGTCAGTTAATTTTAGTAATAATGGATTTCAACAATATTCTGTATGTAGAATTAAAAAAAAAAAAATTGTTGTAAATATTGTCCCCATGTGTAGCCAAATGTGTGTGTGTTCTTTCACTTAACAGGCTTGCCCAATCATCTTTGAATTATTTTTCAGTTGGAATTTTTAAGGATCACCCATGTATATTTTGCATGGATGATAGTAATAATTGAATCTTTTACATTCTCTAAATATGAAATGAATTGAAGGTCATGTAAGATAAACAATTTATTGATAAAACCCAATTTTGAAGGATAACACACTGAATAAAAAAAAATCAAATTGTATAATCAAACTAGCAATTAAAAAACAACAACATTTTCTTTGATAAACTATAGTATATTACTTTCATATTAGTTAATTTTAACACCAAAACTTTTCACTCTCTGTTTGGTCCCAAAACATAAATTGAATTAAATCTAGAAAAAAAAAAAAGAGTTTACTCCCTTTAAATAAAAAAAAAAAATGTCCCTCAACTTTAAGAAAGAAGCAAAAAAAAAAAGCTTGCAATTTTATTCTTATCGACATTATAAAAACAACAACAATTCAAACTGACCCCAAAATTGTATTTGTTTAGATTTTGTTAACAAAAACTATATAAACTATTTTATTCTCAGGTGAACAAAATTAGTATTGACAACTTTACTTTTGAAAATGTCCTGGAAGAAGATTATAGGTCTGAGGCAGTGGATAAGTAAAACTAAACCCAGTTAAACCCAAGAAGATTAATTAGTCAAGTGTATTTTTTTATTAACTTCCTTTAGATCTAAACTTATAACTTATCCAAGGCCAGGATTAATTGAGATTACTGTCGGAAAAACAACAACAGTTTTTAAAAAACATTGAAGTGAGAAGATTAAGAAAACATGCTGGCAATATGGAGCTGGAAACATGTAGCTGTAATCACTTGTGCTAAGACTTGAATTAAACACAATGTCAGCACCTGATTTGATTTCATGACAATGCCAGCACCTGATTTGATTTCATGACATTGTCAGCACCTGACATGTTCATCTGTTCAAAGTATTCAATGCAGAGACTCTATGGGACTAAGTGAGCACTAGTGTCGATGTTTCCAAAATATATTCATTACAATACAAATTTGTGATATATGTAGGATATATTATTATACATACCAACAAACATGTTACCTAATTCCCAATGATTAATGACAGATATACATTAATTTTAATCTATCAAATAGATCTATACAATACAGTATATTTTTGCTCGAAATATACATAACACGTTGCTTCTTCAAAGGTAATACTTTTTTTAAAATCAATAGATTGTTTTGAAGGAGAATAGGCCTATTTAGTGAATTAAAATTTTCAAAGTGATATTTAGTAAAAAATTATCAACAGCCAAATTAGTTTTTCTTTTTTAGTTTTTTTGTTGTGTGACTATACTGAAACACTTTATTTTAAAGTAAAAAAGAACTATAATTTTAGTTCATTAAAAAAAAATTTGTGTTCATAACAATGAAATGTTCATAGAAAAACAAAGATAAGAAAGAAATAACATGATGTTGACTTTGATCGACTTGAAAGAGTCTATGCTTGGTGGTCTGCTTCCTCATGTTCTCCATGGGCTTTCAACATGTGCTCAGCATATCTGTCAGAAAAGAAACAATTACAAATATCAGAAATAATTCCCACCATAAAAAAAGCCTGTAAAATGGCTGCCTGGTCGTGCGGTTTACGCGCTGGACAGTTGTTTGGATTTATCGATGGTCCCGGGTTCAAACCCTGCCCGCTCCCATTCCCCGTCGTCCTGCGGGAGGTTTGGACTGGGAAGTAAACTATATTCAACTCTGAAGGAACATCCGAAACATGTAAAACATTTTACGAAACTCAAAATCCTAGTCTTCATAAAGATTGGAACCCAGGACCCCAGTTCAAAAGACGAGCACTAAACTACTCAACCCCCGTGCCCATAATCCAGGAAATGAGAAAAAACCGGCTGTAATTGTAATCTATTACAATAAAAGGAAAATATACTTAAAAAAAAACAACCAAAACCTCCATTATACATCCTATATAGTGATTTTTTGGTCCTTATAACTAAAGAATGTAGATTTTTTTTTAAAAAAGGACCGTCCCCCCTACCCCAGAAAAAAATTTCTGGTTAAGCAAATGTATAAATCTACAAGACTTTTAACATTCTAATTATAGGCCTTAAGATCAAGACTTAGAAGAAGGTGCACAAAAAGATACTGAACAATAATTCATTCAATTCTGTATTTTTGTCTACATGTTTACCACAAAAGTTGGTTGCCTTCAGTGATAAAAAGATAAGGAGTCATCTTGTAGTGCAGTTATTTTTGTAGATGTAGAGACCTAAATTTCTCCCCTGCTCACAACATACGTCATCACCTGACTGGGTCGTTAGAGGAGCTAGTCTGTTCCTGTTTGGCTAGTTTATCACTCAGTACAGTACACAGAGCAATAACCTACCTCCAGGTCATACCAAGTTATAGGTGCTGTCTTGTGACAAGAAGAGAAGACTTATAAGTGATTACATCTAAATACTTACTTGTCATGCCAGTCTGCCATCATGTCTCTCTTACAGGACTCAGTGTGAGCCAGTTTGTACAACACCTGTATAGTAATAGATTAACATTAAATATTTATGCATTTTGTACAAGACCTGTAAAGTTGCAAGCCAAATAAAAGATATTTATGCATTTTGTACAAGACCTTTATGGTAACAGATGAAAAAAAAAAGGTGTTTATGCATTTTTAGCAACCCCCAGAAAGGGAAAAAGACGCTATTAGTTTTGTGTGAAATGTCTGTCCGTCCCGTTTAGATCTCGTAAACTAGAAAAGATAGTGAAAATTCTACATCATAATATTTTAGTCCATTAAAAGTTCTGATACAAAACAATTAGATATTCATTATAAGACATCAGTTAGGCCAGGCTCGCATGTAACTTCATATTCACTTTTACATATCCTTTGGTCTGCTGGAGCACCACACAAGATCTGTCAATCTTCTTTCTTCATTCTTCTCTGTCATTTGTCTTTGATAGAATTTAATTCTGATGTTCTTTCTGAAAATATTGATACTTGCCTTTTTTACCTGCCTGGGTGGACCACTTCAGGGGCCGATTTTGAGTTTGTGTTTCCACACAAACTGTCTTAGTAACCTTGTTTTTTACAAGACCTGTTCCTTGGCTATTAAACAAACTATTTATGCTATGCATTTGTACAAGTAAAATATAAAGAGAAGAGAGAGAAAAAGAAGAAAAAAAAAGAGACAACAAATGTGTACAAGTAGTAATCTCAGTGTCAGACATGACAGGTGATGTTCTGTTCATCTGTTTCTAGATGTAGTGTAGCCAGTCCTATGTTGAGATTAGATAACTATTTTAGAACTTTGTGATATCACAGGTCTTTAGCCCAAACCTTTAAAGTGCAGTAAGCATGAATGAAATGACTGATATTTAAGCCCTGTTAATTGTTTGAAATTCTTAGCCAGATCATGAAATGAAATACAGTGTCTAAAAATTTATTTATTAATAATCAAATGCCTTGACAGCTAGATAAATAAAAAAAGGTACACCAACCAGGAACACCATCATATGAAGGATCACTGTGTAAAAGAAGGCAAATGCTCTTGCTGTCTTGTTACCCATGATAAGTCGACCCTGTAGAAATGTATTTATATAAATTAAGTTATTTTGCAACATCACAAAACTGTAAAAAGCTGTCATGTTTTCTTTATAAAAAAATGTTTTTTTTTTGTTTAACTATGCACCATGACAATAAAAAAAAAAGTAAGATAATGTATGAGTGTGTAGATCGATGTGTGAATGTAAGCAATTGTGTTGAGAGTGTTGTCATATACCAGTTTTAGAACCCTTGGTGACTAGTAGTCACTTAACTATTCCATGCGGTCAGCACGAGATTTTTCCTGGTTGGGGACTGACCACAAGGTGGACACCTCAGTTGATCTTGGACTCTTGTAGAGAGAGGAGCATTGTTATCTCCTCGAATATAATATACAGATTATTACTATGGTGTATGCTGTACTTATTTCACTGGATTAATTATGTGAGAAGCAGTATGTATAATTTATGATGGCTGAAGTCGCCAATATCTTTTGTGAATTATTTCATTTATATTTTATGTAATAAAAACCATGTCTGCTAACCTAGAGTCTATTAGTAATTCTAAATGTTGTGGTCGGAGAGCTCAGTATGTTAGTGTTCTCACGCACCTGCAAATCTAGTGCGTGTGAGAGAGTATTTAATTGAGAAAGACATTATAGTAGTACCAGAAGAGGTATCTACAACACACAGAGACATTCGCGTCATCACGCCTACTACAAGAACCAGGCTGTGACATGTGTGTGTAGTTTTCTTTAATTGTATAAAAGGCTCACATCAAATTTCACATGACAGTTGATTTCTTAATAAATCTATTGAAGACATAATATACTAGACTTCTAAGGACACAACTTCAGGAACATATTTCTTTATTTTTTTTCTGACAAATAATTTTTTTTCCTTTTTGTTGGATGGGTCATTGTGCTGGCCACAGAAACAGATAACCTTTACATCATCTGCCTTATAGACAAAATGGTCTAAAAGGGGAATTGTTACTTTACTTGTTGGTGGCTAAGTCTCTTAAAATTATGTTTTTTTTTATTTTCAAGACAGAATGAAACCAAAGTAATGTCTTAATTATGCTGTATTAAAATTTTTATTTACTAACCATACTAAGAGTAATCTTGTCATAAGGCCTTAGTTCCAAATATCTTCGCTGTCTTTCCTACACATACAAAAATGCTTTTGTTAAAACAAACTCATAATCATGTTAAAAGTATACACAGAAACATTGGAAATTTTAAGACTGATTTACAAAACAACAACCAATAAATATGTTATATAACATGCAATCATTTCTCCTTAGCAAAATGCTCATTTCAAATTTATTATAATGACATTTCAGTCATATGCTTCATTGTTTTCAAAATTGTTCTTACAAAGGGAAGTAATGCATTTTTTTAAAAGTTTAAAAATGTTTTTGTAAAAATGTTTTACATGTTTTAAGATGCTCCACAAGATGTTGGGGGATAGCAGTGGGCAAGGTTTGAACCCTTGACCTTTGTGACCACCGAACCTCAGTTCAGAGTGCATACCATACCATACAAAAAGGCAATGCAAATATTGAGATGTGCTAAAACTTAAAAACTTAATAATCTTACAACAACTACAACAATAAAACAAGAAATATTATCAGAAAAAATGTAAAATGTTACTCATATCTAAAAATGACAAACTTACCTTTCTGCTAAAAGAAGTGAATGGATCAAGTCTTTCTTCATACTGACTGGAATATAGGCTAGTGACATCATCAGTCATATTACCCTAGTCAATCAAATTTGAAGTAGAGGATAATTTAAAAATCAACAAAGACAAAAAGAACAATGTTTATACCTCCAACAGTAATCAAGAAATCAGTACAGCTGTACTTCTAATCAAAAGACTGGACTTGAAAAAGTTTGGTGTTTGGTTAAAATATTTCACCCCAAAATGTCACTGAACCCGAACAGTTTCTTTATCTCGAACACCTAGAACCAACCAACCAACATCGACAGAGTGTGCGCACTGATATCACGGCCTCAATTTGATTCAGCCTATATTCATAGACTTAAACATTGCCTATTGTGCTTATCTTTGTTTTTTGGAAGGTAAAATATCAATTTCAAGTTTTCATCACAGGACCAAAGAAAGTCATCGGCAAACAGAAAGAGAAGAGGAAGACTGTGAAAACAAATACTCAACTCAAACAGGAAGAAATCGCTAAATATGATGATGAGGCATGTGTTTTAGACCCAGCTTGTCAGTGTGGCAAGCACTTATTTTATGAAATACATATTTACACTCTATGTGGCCATTATGAACCAATTAAATGATACTAGATTATTTCGTACAGGAAAAAACTTTCTGTGTTCTAACAAATTGGCTCTGAATCAAATTTCTGGAACAATTAAGTCAAGAACTGAGGTACCACTGTATTTAAAAACAAAATTTTTTATTCATAATTAAAATAATGATTTGAAAAAAAAAAACAACTAAAAAATCATATTCAGAAATACCATTTTAGTTTGCCTTTGAAAAGCACATTTCCCAGTATAGTGTTATTGGCATCAAATGTGCATTAAAATAATTTTATTGGATGTTTTTTAGTCTAGAAAAAACTAATTAGAAAAACTAATGACAAGAAAATTATTAAAAAAATGAATGAAACCAAAAGCAATGATTCAAAGAGCACAAAGCTTTCATTGATTTCAAATATTGAAATAGCAATATCAATTTTCAAAGCTGAACTAAACAAGCTAAATATTTGCAACACATTTTTTTTTTAGTTATTACTAAATGCCTATAGAGTTTCTAAAAATTCTGAAAAATAGTATTGACTTGTTGATGCTCATTAATATTATAAAAAAGTAGCTTCACTAAATTTTGTGGCAAATTTCTTTTTTCCACTTTGTAAAAGAGATAAATACAGATTTTTTTTTTTCAAATTTTGATTCCAAAGATTAAGGATGAGTGCAGTGTTTCACGTACACCACACAGATCCAGTTGCTTACTTTATAAACCTGTATATTTTGTAACATTTAATGCAATATTGTCACCATGAAGTAATTTCTTTACTAGTGAAAATAAAATACTGCATCTCACTTTCAGTTAAACACATTTCAAAACAAACCACAGCAACAGCTTATGTTTCACAGAGTTCATTTAGTTATTCAGTACCAAAAAGATAAGGAAAATATGACAAAACCAAACAAAACAATTAACAATAACAAAAAAATGCTTTTAAAAAAAACAACAGCAACATCCCAACACAAGATACCCTTTCTTCCTACCTCTTTATCTGTCTAAAATAAAAATTCAACAGATTTAAAGAGTAAAGCTTTCAAAAAAAAATAGTGAAAAAAATTCATTCTGATTGAAAAACATTTGTTATTATATTAAAAACGAATGAGGGAGAAGCCATGAACAAATCAAACTCATTTTCTAAGGACAATTATCTACCTTGTTAGGATAGCTCTGCAGGAATCTAATTTTCTCATAAAGTTTCACGTTGTCAGATCTGAGTTTGTCCATTTCATTTTGAAGCAGCGTCACCTGCTGTTGTTGGCTGAGTGTTTGCTAAACAAAATAACAGTTGGAGAAATACTTACTTTAATACTTATACAATACATGTTCACAAATTCACTTACCATTCCAAACTTAATTTAAAAATAGATAACTTCTGAAAAAAACAACAGATGGTCACAGTGAGAGGTGTAAGGAATCAACTTTCTCTTCACAAGATGTGACAATTGCTTTCAGTAACTAAAATAATACAAATAAGTTTCGCCTCACTAACAAAACAAAAAGTGGGTCTCCAAAGGTTTATGGTGCACTGGACATATGTAGGTTTTGATCCTCTGAAAATCACTACAAACATATTTAGAAAGAAATTTATTTTTTTGAAACTAGCTTTGATATAATTCTTATGCACATAGTGCTTTGGACAACTGCTAGTGTCACTAGTACTTAGAGCTGGACTTGACTGAAAGTAAATCTGAAGTATTGACACACACTAGACAAAAAGCAAAGTAAGAAACTTAGACATTTACTTGCCCAAAATTTTTCTTTATGTGAAAATTTCAGATTTAAAAAAACAGAACATTATAAATATTAATTCACTAAAAGAATGGACTTCTGTGTGTCTAAATGTATTTCTTTTACAATGATCATCATAATTAATATTATTTTACTTTTTGTGTGTGTTCCATACAATTTAAACAACTAGTACCGGGTAATTGACAAGGAGGCATGATGGCTGAGCGGTAAATCGCTAGGCTTCCAAACCGGGGTCTTGGGTTGGAATCCTGGTAAAGACTGGGATTTTTAATATCAGGATCCTTGTGTGTCTCTGAGTCCACCCAGCTCTAATGGGTACCTGACATTAGTTGGGGCAAAGTAAAGGCAGTTGGTCATTGTGCTGGCCATATGACACCCTCGTTAACCGTGGGCCACAGAAACAGAAGACATTTACATCATCTGCCCTAAAGATTGCAAGGTCTGAAAGTGGAACTTCACTTTACTTCTAGTAATTCAAAAAGTACCAAACACCTATTTCAAGGTCTACAATCAACACATGTACAAGCTCAGAAAGGAAATGAACAATGTGTAAGGAAACCAATAATACAACCAAAATCAATGTGAACATTTTTAGAGACTCACAGCTTCCAATTCTTGTGCTCTGAGTCTGTATCTTTCTCTCTGACTTTGAACAATAGGAAGTAACGAATCCGCTGCAGACTTGTTATAGTCAGCTACAGTAAAAAATAGAATCAAACATTCCTATCATGTCTGCCTGTCTCTCATGTCTTATAACATTCCTAGATTAGTTTCATCATTTAGTTGAGAGAAGAACAGGGCTATTAAAAAGATGAAGGAAGATTGTATGAACACAATTAAGGATGTTTGTGTATAAGTGCCTGAGAGGATGGCTTATAAAGAGAAAAGGACAATACACTGTAAATAAAAATTTGTTGTGAAAATTAATGTATAATGTATTTATATATTAAGAATGGAAATCATGAAGTATGGTAACTTAACAAAATATTTTTAGCTTTTTTTTTGGTCCGTATCAATGAATGTAGATGTTTTCCACAAATGCCAGGAAATAAATATTGATTTCTCAACATCAGTGTCATAACTATTCCAGATTTGAGAATCAACCAAGGCTAACTTCTTTTTATAAAATAAAAAAACTTAACAAAAAACACTATGCAAACAATACTATGCACTCACTGGAGCTAGTCTGCGATGTCACTTTATTGACAATGTTGGCTACAGCTTCAGAATGTGGGTCAGTGGGTCCGGGTTCACCCTGCAGTATTAGAGATGAGCACAAAATTAGAAGCTGAATAATGTTGAAGCATTGACGTATCAAGAAAACAAATTAATAGAGAAAATTAATATTGCTAAAAACATATTGAAGAAATAGGTCAATCTAGGTCAATCTAGGTCAATCTAGTTATGTAAAATTCTGCCAAGTCATTGGATTTTCTGGCTGGTTCAGGCAACCCACTCCATGCTGTAATAGCACTAGGGAAGATGGAGCATTTGTACAAATTTGTCCTAGCATATGGAACAAGGAATGTGCCTTTAATAAGATAGAACAAAAGCATAAAACAAAACAATTATTGACATGTGTTAATGTTTACAGCATGGTCAGCAGGCTATGCTCCAATCTCTTTTGTAGGGGGAGGGGGGATTTGGGAGAAGGTTTCCCTGCTGCCTTTATGCAAACACAACTCTGCTTAAATGGAGATTCAAACTCGAGCCCCCATGATAGCTAGGTAACCAAACAGATTTTGCCTCTCTGCTACACATCCCACTTAATTAATTTTTTTTTATCTACAGGAAGCGATGTGCCAGCCTGATAGAGCTTACAGCAATAATGGAAAGTTTTAGGTTTGAATACAATTTGAGATCATTCTTTTTCTTACACAGGCCTGACAATATCTTTGAAGCCATGGACTTAGATGTACCCACCTCAGCCACACCTCGGAACATGGAGGACAGGGCATTAACATTTCTCAGATCCTCTTCCAGCTGAGTGATTAAATTCTTCTGTTCCTGGAGGGTACTGGCAGCTTCTTTAAAGTCTTCCTGGAGCTTCTGGACTTGGGCTAAACAAAAATTGATATACTTAGAACATTGTTATAAAATCTATCTCAATAGAAAAAGGTTGCACAAAATGCTTCTAAGTCACTAGCAGTATTCTAATTAACGATTAGATTATATTTTTAAAAATTTGATTTAATTGATCCATAAATTGTTTTGGGTTGTTTTATATGTTTGGGATATTCTTTGAGAAGTGAAGATCACCCTAGCCCAAACCTCTCCCAGGATGGCGGGATATGGCTAAGGTTCAAACCTGGGACCATCAAGTCAACAGTCTAGAGTGCATACCACATGAAACAAGCAGTTTTTCAGTACTAAAATTTTGCAAAAAGTTAACAACTAACAAGGTTACAAAGACAGTTTGTGTGGAAACACAAACTTAAAATCGGCCCCCGAAGTGGTCCACCCAGGCAGGCTTCAATATTTTCAGAAAGAACATCCAAATGAAATTATATCAAAGACTAATGAGAGATAAGAATGGAGAAATAAGGTTGACAGATCTTGTGTAGTGCCCCAATGGTGCTGCAGATCAAAGGATAGGTGCAAGTGAATGCAAAGATATGAACCTAGCCTTGTGGTCTATAGGGCAGATGCTTTTGTGGCCTACGGTTAACGAGGGTGTCATGTAGCCAGCACAACGACCAACCGCTTTTACTTTTCCCCAACTAATGTCAGGTACCCATTAGAGCTGGGTAGACTGAGAGGCGCCCAAGGATTCCGAGGTTGAAAATCTCAGTCTTCACCAGGATTCGGGCCCGGGACCCTCGGTTCGGAAGCTAAGCGTTTTACCGAGCCTCTCCTGGTCTTTACAAAATGTAATTATTTTGAAAAGGCTTAATCTTTCATTCGAATTCTCTAAATTAATTCAGAAAAAGAGATGTTGAAGAAAATGATATTTATAAGATTACTATTCGTTTTAAATTAGGTCTAACTTATAATGCATACTAATTAGCTTTTTCTCTTAAAAAAACTGCTTGCATAACTGATTTTAAAAATTAGAATTTTTCGCTTCAGGAAAAAAAAGTAGCCGTTGCATCAGAACTTTGAATGGTCTAAAATATTGTGATGTCGGATTTTCAATATCTTTTCTAGTTTACGAGATCTAAACGGGACGGACGGGCAGACGGACAGACATTTCGCACAAAACTAATAGCGTCTTTTCCCCTTTCGGGGGCCGCTAAAAAAGACCTAAAATTTTTTTTGCTTCTTTTCCACATAAGTTGTCTTTAATTTAAAGGACTTTAACCACCAATTTTTTTGAACCCATGAAGGTGTGATGTATAAGTTCTAGTTGTGCAGCCCCAAGATAATTTGGTATATTAAAGAAACTTGTTCCATCAATGCACATCTTTATTCCAAGTACTTACTTCCATCATCTTGCCCTGGCCTGTCTACAACACTAGTCACACTCAATACAACTGAATGATTCTCATACAGAATCAAAATTCTTTATAACTAAAACATAAACTAGATCTACTCATTTTGTCTCTGAATCTCTATCAAACCTTAAAAAAATAGTGCTATTAGGCTAATGAAAAGCTTTATCTAGATCTTGAGTTTAGATATAAATCTACAACTAAAATATTTCACTTGTGCAATAACTTGGAACCAGAGCTTGATAACAAAAATGACCAAAAAGGCATGTATTTAAATGGCCAAGATTGGAGGTGTCAGACATCTGGGGAATCAAAAATGTTTTTCAGGCTTGAAGTGCAGTTTAGTTGCAGGTCAAAAAGACACTCTGTTCTATGTTGATGGGTGTTTTAATAAGGTGCTAGTTGTCAGCAGACAACCTCTCTGTTCTGTAGTTGTCAGTAGACCTACTGAAGGTCACCGCTCTTCTCTGTAGTTGTCAGTAGACCTACTGAAGCTCACCTCTCTGCTCTGCAGTTGTCAGTAGACCTACTGAAGCTCACCTCTGCAGTTGTCAGTAGACCTACTGAAGCTCACCTCTCTGCTCTGCAGTTGTCAGTAGACCTACTGAAGCTCACCTCTCTGCTCTGCAGTTGTCAGTAGACCTACCGAAGCTCACCTCTCTGCTCTGCAGTTGTCAGTAGACCTACCAAAGCTCACCTCTCTGCTCTGCAGTTGTCAGTAGACCTACTGAAGCTCACCTCTCTGATCTGTAGTTGTCTGAGAAACTGCCAGTGGCAAGAAACTTTTGAAAGTCTTTTTTTTCCATTGGGTGATTCTATGACTAGGGCAACCTCTCCATTTTAATGGTTTCTTCCCATGAGCCCTTTGTAAACTTTTTTAAACTTATGATCTACCGATTTATGAATTTATAACAAAATGTATTTACTATTTCCCTAATCATTTTTTGACTCAGGTTAGGTTTACTCATTTTGAATCAGATAAAAGGAAGAAAGTCTCACAATGTAAGTAGTGGCTACAGGGGCTAATGTTTTACTAAATAAAGAATTATATTTTTTACTTGTTTTTTTTTTTCTTTTAATTTTGAAGCTTCTTGAACAAAATGAATTATCTGATTAAATTTTAAATAAAAGACAAGTGGAGTTAAGTTATAAGTGGCTGTCTCTCTGAGGTTTTCATTTTGGTGTATTGGTATAGCTTTTTTTCTTCTGGTTCAACACAATGGAAACAAAAATTCTTCTGTGTAAGTTGTAACATTAAGTGTGAGACATAAATTTAATAGCATTTGTGGTATATCTAATGAATGCAGCTGGCCACAGGAAAAGGTTTAATTTACCTTTAGTGAGAGGGTTCATTCATTTCTACATTGAATAAAGCACTCCTTTTTGTTAAGCACACAAAGCAAAAATTAATCTCAAATACCAGGGAGTTTGTCTGTTCTTAATTTAGTCTGCCCCCAATTTGTTGCTGCATCAAACAGACAAAAGGTTTGTCACTAACTCAAATCATTGTTCTAACTAAGCCACAAGTGTCACTCACACATCAAGTGCACTGTCATAAGGACAAGTATCCATATACACAGAATCTAAATACAACCATGACAACAAAAAGATAGAAGAACAAAAAAAAATAAAATAAATAAAATAGCCAAGCTAAGATCTTGCATATATGTTTATTAACATGAGATAGGCATTAAAAGCACCTAGATCCAGGCTGATAAATGCACTCACTTTAACAGAGGACTAGAGATGATCATGAGAGGATAGAATGAAGGAATGACAATTTCAGAACATTGGGTGTCTTCTATTGAAGTGTTACATAATATCTTATGACAAGAACTTTACATATCTATGTCACGAGTGAAGTGAATTTAATTCATAGCTTAATATGTCTTTTAAACTACCCACTCTGGCATACATGCTAAAGCTTATCTTTTATTAAGTAAAAGATTTTCCAATTTAGTAGGTTTGATAAGACCCCAAAAATTCTCACATTTTACTGACCAAATAAAAAGAAAACACTAGAAGATAGGGCCATTATCATGTCATATCCCAATAATCACTTCTGTAACCTTCCACTAAATCTACGCCTGTGTCGACAATGAACTAAATTCAAAATTCAGTAAAATATTTATAAAACAAACCACAAAAAAAAAAAAAGGTTATTTAAATTTTTGTTTGTGATACACAAATAAAATGTACAAAATGAAAATAGATGAAAACCTTTAGGGTAAGAAACAGTATGAAAACATAAGAATGAAATGTGTAAGACATCCATAGAATGGAAATAGTTATATAATCATCAAAACAAACAAGTGTATTAAAGCTGTTTACACAATTCATGATATAAAGCTGGTCAGGGTCAACACAGAGAGAGAAAGGGGGGGGGGGATATATTTTTGAGCAAATGGTGAGAGAACATGGTCAGCCCACTCAACAAGATATGGTCTGTTTTGTGTGTGCGTGTATGTCTTAGTATGTGTAGTTCTGACCTGTGTGGGAAAATAGGGACTTTATTCAACAAAAAACAGGGACTGAAAAGTGAACAAAAATTAAGTTCCAATTATGTACAAAATATTCGGTGGAATCGATTTAAAACAGTACGGTGATTTGAAAGTTAATGAAATTCATCATGAACGTAACACAAAAAAATGTTCTTATGAAATCAATCCAAAAAGCCATTACAATGTTGTTTAGATTCAATAAAAAACAATTTTAGTGGCGTCTGGAATTAACAATTCAAGTTTATTTTGTTATTAATTCCCTTTTTGCTTTTGTTTTCCTCCATCTGTAGTTTAAAACAAGCTAAATTCTAGATTAACATTTAGCCAGAAAACTAAAAAAAAAAAATATATGATTCTTTATTAGACAAAAGATTATATATCTAAACCAGTTCAGACAATTATTGGACATTTTATTTCCTTTAGAAGAACAACAAAACAAGTCAATTTTAAAGTGGGTGTCTTAAAGTGAAAGTGTGTGTGCGCCCTATTGTGTCGCAAGCAATGCCTCTTGTCATGCACATAGTTTATATACACAATGTACAATAGTGTCCAATACATGGCAAGGAGTCGTAGATCCAAGTCAACAAACACACACACACAAAATAAAATTACAAGAGCAAGGGACTGCAGCAACAACTGTTTTATTTCCTTCTGCGGACATTGAGAGAGTATAAAAATATAGAATATATAAATGTAATATTATAATAATAATTGTAATAATAGTAATAGTCAATAGTAGTGGTAGTTGTTATAAGAATATATGTAAAAAAAAAATCTTTGGTAGTAACAAGGGGTTGGCATTTCGGAAAGTCGTGAGCAAACAGCCTTGAGATGGGTTTCAAGAGCTTCATTCATGGAAAGTATTTAACAGTCACTTGTTTGAATAACCCAAACAACTTGAAGTCACCACAATGAACACACTAGTCTGAAAGTCTTTCTAGTCAATTGTCAGTACAACTCAACACATTACAACTTTGAATAGAAATAATGACAGAGCAAAAATAATATAAAAAAATCATGTGACTGGAAAAAAAAAAGGGGGGGGGGGGCTGTCGATGGCATGACTTGCGTACGAATGAATCTTTAAAAACCCACTGTTTTATCAAGGCTCTTTCTCTTTCTCATATATAAAAAAAAAGACATGAAGAAAAATGTATGTATACAATTGGCAAATTTGACATCAATATCTTTCAAAATAATTGACCTTCATATTTGAGGGCCAGTTCTAATTTGGACAAATACTTCATCACAGTCCAAATGAGGGCTGTCACAACAAATAATAATAAAACATAACAAACAAAAACAAGAAAAAATGTTAGGCATCTCTTTCCCCCAAAAGTATTGAAACAGGGGTCCACTCATAGGAGGCCAGGATCCAACCTAAGGGTCCAGATTAATAAAGTCAGCCCCAACTTGGCAGCCCAAGAGAGGCCTCCTGCCATGAAATGTGTGCAGGCATACAACAGCTGAGCAAAAAGTTTGTTTTAGAAGAAGAAAAACAAATTCTGTTGCTGTTAAAAAAAAATGCTAAAGTTTACCCAGTGAACAACAGTTGCAAAAACAACTGATACTTGAAGTTAGAACTGTACAACATGTCATTATAGTCAGAAGCTAGGCTAGACAGGTAAAAAAACAACAACCCAATATCTTGATCTATGTTGAAAAACATTCTCATCTCTTACAAAGAGTGTCCTAGTTCGAAGAATATACATAGAAGAAACAAGTTGTTTTTTTTTAATTTGATTTCAAGTTAAAATTTTACTTTAGTTCATTTATTTGTGTCAATTTACTATATCATCATTGACAAACTAAATGTTTAAATAGCCTCTTCTGGCAGTAGTCCTCAACTAAAACAAACATATCAATACTATTCAATCTAAAAAAAGGTTCCTATTAGAACCCAGATTAAACCCAAACTCAGCCAGACCTGCAAGTAGATTAAAAAGTGAGCAAACTTTGGAATGGTTCTAGGACATTTCAGATCATTGAACAGAAACTTGGATGAGAAGTGAACACGTGACACTGTATGACTAGATGATGTTAGAACACAAGGGATCAGACTTGGAGCCCAAATAAACCCAATCAAGTTCATTTTAAAAAGCACTGAGATTGTGTATAAACCAATCAAAAAGATCTGAAATTTGAACCAGGATAAAATTCTGGTTTTCTTACTGTACTTGTTGTTTGAATAAACAAACTATGCTCCAACAACAAAAAGAAAAGGTGAAATCCAACCCAGATTTATGTTAAGTCATGAAATCCAATCCAGATTTATGTTTGTTAATCATCAAATCCAATGCAGATTTATGTTTGATAATAATCAAATCCAACCCAGTAAGTCATCGAATCCAAGTTTTATGTTAGTCATCCTTTTGTTCATTAGAAATTTTAAGAGAAAATGTTTCAAGGCTCTAACGTGTGGGACTAAACTTCTAGATTTGCCACAGTGAAATGGCTCATCAAATAACCAGCTACAGTAAGTCTGTTATTTTATTATTATTTTTTTGTATACTATGTTTCAACATGCATGTATCAAAATAGAATTGAAACCCCAAACAAAAATTAATCAGAGCATACATTTTAACCCTATCCTTATTACCAAATGCACAAAAGGACTGAAACACATTCATAGCTTGTAGGATACACCTGAACACAATGTGCCATAAAGTTTAAAAGATGCCCATCTCAAATTTTGGACTGGTTTGAAGACTTTAGGTATTGTTGACAATGTACAGTAACATTAAGCCAGATTTCATCAGTCCCAAACTGACCAATGGATTAGAAAGATTTCAAGGCACAAGATTTTTAGGTTCAATGATTTGGACAACACAATGATAATATTCTGTAATCAATCTAGTTTAGATTCTCTTCTACTGGCTACAGTCTAATTCTGAAATCATCTACTTTAGATTGTCTTCTACTGGCTACTATCTACTAGTCTTTAAAACATTCAACAAGATAAGCTAAAATGTAAAACAGCACTGAATATCAGAAACAAAAGATGTATATCTACAAGCCTACATAGAACTGCAATCAAATAGAAAATGCAATGTCAAAGTTTGTGTGCGTGTGTTAAAAAGTATATACCCCCTCCCCTATCTCTTGTATCTATTAATTTAGCACAATTAAATTTCAAATGGCGATACTCTCATTGAAGTAAATTTAATTCCATAAACCTTTTTTTAAGATGTTTTTTGTAATAATCCAACTTTTGATGTAATCTTATGTTTTGAAAATATAAATATTATGAAGAGAGTTAAACCACTGTTCAAAAGTCCATTTCTTGCTTCACCAAGCTGACAATGCCCCAACAACAATTTTATCAGTTGAGCTCCATGCCCAGACAAGCTCCAAGAAAGAAATAAAACTAGTATCTGTCATATAAATCAGCTGGCTGTATAATAATATAAAGACGCATGATGTGATCGAAATGAAAAACAAAAAAATGAGCTGCGCTGGTAGGGACAATAAAAAAACCACTCTCCTTATGCTAAGAACAACAAAAAAGCCTGAAATCTTAAGGTTTCTGTAGAGCATAGTTTGTACACAGTAGGAGCAGCATTGAAAACAAGATGCCCCCCAAATAAAAATGTGACTTCATGGCAGAGGAGAAAAACAAAAAAAAAAAGTCAACAAAGCTGAAAAACTTCAGAAACATGACATTGACATAGTTGTAAGTTATACTTGAGGTGCTGGCCATTTCTCAACAGAAAATTGTGTGTATAATGTAAGGAAAAAAAAAATAAAGCATTGGCCAAAAGAAACTGATGCTCAGTCAAAACAGTAACACCCTCAGAACAAAACAAAGGGCGAAAAAAAAACAAAAAAAAAAACAAAAACAACAACAACATACGAGTAATCAAAGTTTCCAAGGTTTAAAACTGTATGGAAACGTATTATGTCTACATGTATACATTATATACACAATACAGTCACCTAGAACAATATTATTAGTATGACCTGGCAATCATTTACTGGCGCAATACAACACACATTTGAAGTAACGAAACATTATAACATAAGTCATCAATCAAACAAAATATGTTTTATATAATTATATATATATATATATATGTATATTTATGTATGTATATATATATATGTATGTGTTTTTTGAAAATATATGTATAATATATATCAATGAAAAGTGTAGTGGCTTAATAAAAATACAAGCTACATTTAGCAACAAAACAAACAGTTAAAAAAACAAAAAAACTCTACAGAAGGAACACTAAGGTCATCAAGTGAAACTGATTCTCAAATGTATCCACAGATACAACAAACTACAGTACTTCATGCTATCCAACAAAAACAAATGTTCTAATAAAAAAAAGCCACTGCAACCAAAGGCCAAGGGTCACATGAACAAATCAGGTGTGGCACACAACTCCTGTTGCAAGATACATAACAAAAAAAAAATCTGGGATACAACATCAGGTACTATGAAAAAAGTGAAACTAAAAACTATATCAAGGCAGATTGCAAACAAGAAATTGGCACGCTTTAAAAGACTTGGACTACGCTCAGGACACTACAACAGAAAATGTATTTTTAAGAAGGTACATGAATTAAATAGTCTCTAGTATCTCTAGCAATAGGGAGTACGAACGCTTAGCTGTTGATTTATCCATAAATGAATACAAGTTCAAAAAAATGTTCTTTGATTAACCCAATCAAGCAAAAAGGAATTGAAAGCATATACATTTAGAATGTCTGAGCCCTTGTTTTCAAACAAAACAATTAGTGAATAATTTGTACCTTAAAAACAAAATTTCATTCATTTTCCATAACCTCAAAGCTGTTTGCTAAGAAATTTAACTTGCATAGAGCCTGTTGCCCTTACACTTTGAAAGAAAAACTGCAACCAAAGTTGTTTTGCTACAGAGCTCAACAATTCACCCTGATTAAAACTTAAATATCTTTCTATACATTGCCAAGATGTAGGCTACTGAGCACAGAATGAGCAACAATTGATCCAAACTGATGCAAAACAGAAAGGTCAGTAGAGATGACAATGTTGTCTCATTTGGCCATTACAAAAAGAAAAAAAAAAAAGGTTGAAACAAAACTTTTAGAATCAACTTTCCCAGTTAATTTTATTTGCAAACAAACAACATTATCATTAATGAGAATCTTATAGCTGCTTGCAACTTTATATATATATATATATAATTATGGCAATACTTAAAAAAAAAATATAAGCAAATAAACCCAACTAATGTTGTTTTTTTAAATAGGAACAAATAAACCCAACTAATGTTTTTTTTTTAATATTAACAAATAAACCCAACTAATGTTTTTTTTTAAAGATAGGAACACATCAAAAGAAACTAAAAAAGCTTCTTATTGCAACAGAGATGAACACTTTTAAACTACTTTTTGTGTGTGTATAGGAACAGATTGCAACAGATCAGACTCAGAGCACCAAACAATTCCACTAAATGATCAACATAATTCTGTAAAGGTAGGTTGGGAGGGGAGGTACCTCCAGGTCAGATGAACACAATTAGAACACTTAAATGGTGACCTAAACACTGAGTTTACATTTTATAAATGCACATACACACACAAAAAAAAAAAGCAGTTACAAAAAAAACAACAACATAAAATTAAGGCACACAGAGTTTGAAAATACCGGCCATATTAAAGCCATTACACAAAAAAAACAAAAAAAAAAAACCTGACTCTCATACCTAATAGCTCTAGCCATGGGGAGAAAAACTAAACACTTTGTTTGTCATAGTACATTGTTTTAAAGTGAAGCATCCTATAAAAAATACATGTACGCTATTGTTTGATATAATTTTTTACTTTTCACTAACAATTTTCAAAAAAGGTAGATTAAATATAAGTTAACCAATAGGAGAACACAGATCCAGAAATTGCACACAATTCAAATTAAAGCACCAATAAAGATTTAGTTTCTGAACACAAAAAGATTTACTTCCTGGGATTTAAAAAAATAAAACACAACAAAGTATTGAAACAAAACAAGAGGGAGTGGGGTGCTATTTGATGATAACATGTCAATAACCAGATCATTGCATTGGGGGGGGGGGGGGGGCGGGGCAAAGAGGCAGTAAGTTCAGAGGTCAAACAAGAGAGCTCTTCAAAGTGAATGAATAATGGCATAAGAGAACAATGTGCTAGGGAGGAAAGGGGGAGGGGCGGGCGGGCTTGGAGGAAAGGAACCCAGATGGCAGATAAAATGAGTGGACACCATAGATAAGCAGCATGCCCAGAGAAAAATGTATGCGTGGAATGCTGGAACCAGAAGAAAGAAAACTTAAGATAAAAATAATATATATATATATATATATATATATATATATATATATATATATGCATAAAGTGAATAAAAGTAACCCAACTAGCGTTGACAATATGAAATAATGTCTTTCAGGTTGTAGGATTCAAGTCAAATTATTTAAAATCCATGAAGTGTCTATGTCTAAGTGTAGAGTAAGAAAGGAGCAGTGTGTACACTCTAGTCACTGTATTTTTAATAGTGTTTTCTAAAACAGCTGCCTTCTTGCATTAAACAAAAAAATACTGTTATACTACCTTTTAAGAACAATATACTAAAAAGAAAGAAACCAACATTAAATAACAAAAATCTACTATCATCCCGAAACTGCTTAACCAGTTGTGAATTTAATGTAATAGCATTCAATATTTCACAGATGATTTAAAACTTTACTTTTACAAGAGCACATTTACAGGTTTTTTTTGTCTGTATAAAATATCTGCTGGGATTGGTCTTAGACAACCAATTCTCTTTAAAATGTTAGATCATTCTATATTTCTTTTTTTTTTAGTTAATCAAGGGAGTTTTCTACTTTTATCTGTGAAACAAAATTTATAAAAAAAAAAAAAATTAAGCCACCAAATGAAAAGTGATGTGAAAGAAATATTTCTTCTAGCCCTTCTGTAAGAGGTAGACATAGAGTAACAGAGTATTCATGCTAGGTCTGTGTAAAAGATAGACTTCTTAGAATGACATTATTTTATGCAAATCTTGTACTGTATATTGAAGCATAAGATGAACTCATACAGCACAAAGAAATCAAAATGATGTATTTGAAACAAAAAGCTGCCTTGATACATTTCCAATACAAAACTAAGTCCAGAACAAACATTTGACAATTTGGCCATCACAACATGGATTAGAACTGTAGTACCACTACTTGCCATCGACATTTTCTTTTGTTGTTTTTTTTTCATGTCAGTATTCCTGGCCATCACTGTAAATACAAATACAGGTTTCTGGCCACTTGAACAAAACAAATCTATTAGCATGAAAAAAAAACAAAAAAAACACACACACAAAAAAAAATTAAACACAGCGAGCAAAATATTTATAACAACATTGTATCCCCCTGTGGAAATAAAGCCGGCCAGGAAAAAAAAAACAGAAGAAACAAAACTTGTCATTCAATCAGGAAGTAACAACATTGAGAAAAGATCACTTTGGAAGTAATACTTGTTTGTTTTGGGCTGTGCGCTGTCTTGATCATAGTCCAAACATTGTAACAGAGAGATGAAACAACAACACAATCTCTGGGCCAAATACTGTACACAGGGGAACAAAAAACCAGAAAGATAGATCTAGATCTGAGAAAAGGGAAGAAAGAGCAAAGATGTAACAAACTGAGACTCCAATATTTCAGATGGAGTCTGGAGAACAAGGCAGTGTTCTTCAAAAACAAATTCTTCAGAAGAGAGTCAGTTTCATAGGGCACATCATAACTCTTTTCAGTCTAAAAATATACCTTACCCCCAACTCTGCCAATTAATTCAAGGAAACTATATCTTATGAGACACTTGTATTATTAGTATTTTTTTTTCTCCTGTTCAGATCTTGGACTGAGATTCTTAAATAGAGAAGAGAACAACAAAATGTGGCAATGATGGATACTGACACACTTAGGGACTTTGAAAGAGTTGAAAAAAAAAAGTGTTGGTATCAATCAACCTGATTCAACATGCAAGCTTGTGACAGGAGGACAAAGAAAGTCTAGATTCAATACGATATTTCTGCTTCAACTTTAGATCAAAAGTTTTCACAATTTCTTAAAGCTTCCTTTATATGCTTAAAACAAAATGAAGACAAAAAATTGCAAACATATATGTCTATATTTATACTATATATGAAAGTCCATACACAAATTCTTAACCATTGAGTGATTCTGTTCAGACGTTACTTAGAAGAACAAGAGGAACAGAGTTCGTTGTTTTAAACACATGTTTAAAAACACTTTGATATACATAAAAAAAAACTGAAGTTCTGTCTGCACCTCTGTCCAGGCCAACAAACAAAAAGTCAAACATAAGAGGAAAGATGTGCAATATTACAAGGGAGGGAACACCATCATAAGATATCCCAATCCTCATGAGTTGAGTTGGTCTCTATGTGCTTCTGTAGCTTCTGAATGGAAGACAGGCTCCTGCTCCTGTCTTCATCTTCATCATCGTCATCCCAATGTTCCACTGGAGACTTAATGGCCTTTTGAATTTTCTCTATTCTCTGTATACGATGTACTGAACCACTTTCAAATGTGTGTCTTGAGGACACACAGCTACCACTGGCTCCACTGCAAGTGGCGCTGGCATCCTCACAGTTGTAGTGTGACAAAGTGTCTTGTTCACCATTTAGATGGCAGTGAGAAGGTTTAATATAACCTTGTTTCTCTTCCCCACTGCTGTTACTACCACTATCTGAACTGTCACTGTTTCTGAGAAGTTCGGCAGTTTCGTCAATTAACCCTTGACTTTTGTCCATCCCAAATGTCCTGTCTAGCTGAGCGCCTTCAAATATTCTTTGGGGGTTGGAGCGTTTTCGCTTGTTAACGCTGCCTGCAGCACCACTGTTAATAGATGATACAGCAGCACTTGTGCGGCTGTCTAAACAGCTTTCGTAGCTAGCGTTAGATTTGAGGCCATCTTCACTCTTCATCTCACCACTTGACCTCCTCTCCCGACTCTCACTCGCTCTGTTCTCTTCCTCGGCCTCCTCTTCTTTGACTTTAAGGTTGTTGTTGTTGTTGCTGCTGGTGGCATCCATACCATCAGGCTCATCCAAGTCATCCTCATCGTCCTCTAGCCCACCATTGTTCTCCTTGTTGTCCTCATCATCGTGGCCTGGGGGCAGTTTATGCATGAGCGACATGGGCTCAAACTGGGGAAACATCCACTGATTCAGCTCTGTGGGGGTGATCCCACCATGGTAGAACTGCCCGCTCGGCAAGTTGGAGGTGACATCCCCTGACATGCTGGAAATGTCACTTTGATTTGAACTCTCATCCGGCTCAGACTTAATGTTGGACTCCCCACCAGCGTGGTGCTGCTGCTTGGCCCGCATTCTGTGGTTATGGAACCAGTTGATGACTGTCTTCACACCCACATTCAAACTTTTAGCCAAAGTTTCTATTGTGCTCTGGTTGGGGTATGGATCTTGAGCATAGGCCTGACGCAGAGAATCTTTCTGATCTTCTGTAAAAAAGACTCTAGGTCGTTTCGGTTGGGTTGGGGAGTCAAAATTTCTATCCTCCAAACTGCTTTTTCTTCGTCTGTGAGCTGAAAGAAAAGAAACAAAGAAAAATTATTTTGTTTTGTTAAGATTTATAGTTTTAATTTTCATTTCTTAAGTTAAATCAAAAGAATTTTTCTCTCTTATGTTTTCAAAACTTTCGACAATATTGATTTAAATATTTAAATTAACAATAAAAAAATTCTTACATTCATCTATTAGAAAAAAAATGAATAAAAAAAATGAAATAAAACTAATTTTAATTTCAAAGTACCTATAGAAATTTAAGTTAATTTAGTGTATTTTTTAAAGAAAGACTATTTTGTTAATGGAAGTTACATTAATTTATAGCCTACAGCATAACTTGAGTTATAAATTTATGCAAAAAGTTGAAACTGTTTAAACATTGGATAAAATCATGATGAATAGAAGGATTAATGTTAAACAAATGTTAAGTATATCATTCTGTTTTTTTTAAAATGTATTCTAGAAACATGCAAGATCGTTAGCAACAGATACATGAAGACATTCAGCAGGGAGGCACAGGGTGCAGGCGATGGTAGTCCAATCTGATATGGTTTACGGTCAAGCAGTTAACACTTAGACATCAAAAGTACACTGGTGAGGAAAACAGCCAGAATACTGTTGTTCATATGAATATAGCCACCAAATGGAACATGTATATACACACAAAAAGTGAGGTCTAGTAAAGAACCAGAGAAAAGTGAATGGTGAACCTGATCTGATAAAGTTCAGGCCAGGAAGTAACGAGAGATGCATATGGCTTGAATACAATCATAATGACACGCCTTTAGAAAAAAAACAACAACAACAAGACTTTTAGTTACAGACGGATGCCTGATTGTGTGTTAAGCACTCTGCTGTTGTCTCGATGGTACTGGGTTCAAACCCTGTGCCAGTACTGTCCTGTGGGAAGTTTGAGCTAATGCAATAAACTCTGAAGGAACATTTGAAACATAAAACAAACAAAAGGAACTAAACTTTATCCTTATTTCCTGAACGCTTTATTTACTCTACATTTTAAATACTAGAAATAAAGCTATACAAATGTAAGATAAGTTACCTAATTAATACAAAGTAAAAAGTCAAAAGCTAATAATAATTTTTGTTTTAAAGTTTGGTAATTGGAAATAAAGTCAAAGGAGAATAAAGATTTATAACTTTATTGTGATCATATTGGCAATAAAAGCATGTCCCTTTTAAATTATAATGCTTATTATACATTGAACTGAATCACAATAAAGAAACAGAGTTGAGCAGTATTACATTCTAAGTCTCAAGTTGTAGTCCTGAAGCACATCAACAAAAGCCACAACGAAAACAAAACAGAGTGCCGTCCATTAAAGCAGGTCACTAACAACATCACATCACAATATTAAATAAAAAAAAGAAGACAAAAACAAAAAAACAGTACAACACAGAGGAACAACACAAATATCACAGACAAATTGGAACAGGAGGAGAGGGTGTTTTCCAGGAACATGTTGTGCTCAACAAATGACAGACTGAAGTGAAACAAAGTAGAGAGCCTAGAGGCATAAAAAAACAAACAAAGAAGTGAAAACAAAATAAAATGCTGAGACGTACTAAGTAACTCAGTGTAGTCAAAAAAATTGGACAGCCAACTGTGGTCTTCATGAAGGCCAGGAGAAGGAAAAATAAAAAAACACAAAAATAAGCAAATGTCAAAACTTAGATCACACACACACATATTTCTACCTAGATAACAATATAATCTTATTTCAATAAAAGCTAAGATTGCTGTGTATCATTTCATCTTCCCACTATCAAGTGGTTCAAGCAGCGTAGTGATTAAACTGGTCACTCATTTCCAGACAAGAAAAAAATAATTGTTTAGCTAGTAATTTGTCCCAACAAACTAGAACAGTCCAAAGTTAAACGTCATTAGAAATGCTTAAAAAAAACTCTAAGACCAGCATAAAACTAGCCTGCTCAGCTTTCTTCAAGCAATTAGTACAACACAGTGACTAATTTATTCAGTGAACACCAATACAGTGTTACCTTTCTGCTAGATTATTGCAACAAATCTTTTTCTGTCTGTCTGTGTCTACGTGTGACATTGTTTCTTAGGTATGTGTGTAAGCATATATATATATACATATTATGTGAACGTATTTACTCAGCGTTAAATAGACTGTTGTAAATCATCTAACATGAATAAGTATAAATGATAACTGATATATTTCAAATATTTATGTACACAAATAAACTGCAAGGAAGGTTGTTGATGTATATAATACTGTATAATACTGTATACAATAAATAGACTAGTTATGTAGAAGTCAATGTACTGTATGCATTTGTGGCACATATTTATAACATTAAATAGACTGTAGTCAAATGTTGAGTGCATTGTTGAACTGGTCATGAATGTCTTGAATAAAAATTCATCTCTAGCATTTCATATCATTATTGATAGGATTAATGTTTTGGCAGTTAATTATTAGTATAAATAAAAATTGGTCATTGATTAGTCAAGATGCTAACAGTCAAAATAATTCAAGACTATAAGATGCAAGGAAAGGAACATAATCATAGGAAAACTGCAGCTATGACTATGTCAAGGGAAATAACTGCAGCTATGACTATGTCAAGGGAAATAACTGCAGCTAGGACTATGTCAAGGGAAATGAGAAGAAACCAAAAAGCAAGATTTGAAAAGAAACCAATTTTAATAGATCATGAAGCCCTTCATCAAGAAAACTGCAGAGTTTAAATTTCAGTTTTAAAGCAGTCAGTTAGCATTGCCAGCAAAAAAAAAAACAAAAACAAAAAAACAACAGGGAAACCAAATGAGCCTTAGAGGATAAATGAGATGGTTATGCTAGACGGCATTTCTTTGGGTGATAAATTATATTATTTCAAGTCATGGAGAAAGTAGCATTATCTTCCTAGAGTGTCATCAGTAGATTTCGAATCTGGGGTACAAGTGTTGGTATAACATGTGATACATATTTACACTGAATATATAGTTATATGTATATTTCAAGTATATAAATAATAAAGAGGAAGTGAGAGCTTAGTTTATTGGCAGAGAAGAATGCAGTTATATTGAAAGCTGGGCAGTCCAAACATGAACAAATTATAATCTACAAGAGAGATGACAAGAGAACAGAGATCATTCAAAGAGAGTCTAGCAAAAGAAACAGTATCTTTGAAGCTGGGTACAGTGTTATTGCTATTGATGTATAATACCAACCTTTTCAGGTCAAGAATAGTACAACATTGAGATCACATTCTTATAAGAATGCATCCTATCAGTAACATATTCAAGAGAGGTAAGCAAGCATGAACAACAGGGTCCAAAAGCAAAACAGGAAAAGAACCAGTGACATGAAAATATCATCATCAGTCTGCCCAGAGAATCAAAGAAGAATCTAAAAGGTAAACTGCATTCAGTGTTTGTTCTGTGTAGCAGAGAGATACAAGGAATATAAAAAGGAATACAATTGGGGTTACATGGCGTGGTGTAGGCAGGCAGCGAGCTGGTTTAAGATGTTGGGTAGCGCCAGCGAGACACCACCTACCTTTCATTTGTGTCTGATAGAGCTTTAGATGCTCCACATTCTGAGGGTCTAACAGCCACAAGTGCATTTTGATAAAAGGCTCACGCCCCTTGATGCTCAGCATGTGCCAAGGTTTGGGCTTGGAGAGGAGCTCAGACACAGAGCCTTGGGATAGGCCCAGAACTGCTTCCCCGAACAGCTTCTGGCCCAGGTTGTGGAACTGGAGCACATCCTTTACCCTAGAGGTCAAGGACAAGGTGTCAATCTCTGAAGTCATGGCAATGACCTCAAGCATTGAAGAGGGGTAGGCGAAGGTGCTCCAGGCCCGCTGAAGCATGACCTGGTCTGAGCTAAAGAAGTGTTCCGGGAGAGGCAGGGCTGGCGGGCCCAAACCAAGGGGCAGCGTAGGGGGCAACAAAGGTGGGGGCACCAGCCTACCCCCCACAATGGTTGGGGTGGTAGGTGAAGGCAGAATTGGGGAGTGGGGTAGGGAAGGAGGCAGAAGTGGGTAGTGCCTAGGAGCTGACAGTGCTGGGGATGGCTGTGGTGATGGTGAAGATGGTGAGTCAGGGGTAGATGGTCGTAGTGAGGGGTTGGTGAGTGCTGCTGGTGGCTGAGAGGCTAGAAGAGGAGGTGGTGCTGGATGCTGAGGCAATGAGCTGCCCTGACTACGAGAGTGAACAGGCAGATCACAAGGGGACTCTATCAGAGGAAAATAAAAAAAATAGAGAACTAAGGAGAAGAAAGTCAAATGTCTAAAAACTAAAAGGAAAAATTAAAACAAAACAAAACAAAAAAAAACACATATTTACTAAAAGAGCCATGAATTAACAATTTTGTTTGGTGAATTAAAAAAAAAATTACTTGAAGTTCAATGTATTGATGTTAAATTTCATTAACAATTTAAAGAAAAATCTGAAAATAAAAAACGAACCCTTACTGACATTTTCGGAGCCACTTTTACGAGACATATTGTAAAACAAATGTTTATAATCAAAATCAGCAACAGATTTTGGTCAATGAATGTGATATTGCCCCATGAAGATGACTACATTGTGAAAATAAATATATGTACAACAAAAATTGATCCCATTCAAATAAAGCATTCAATAGTTCTTAAAAATGTGAAAATGTATTATTGACATATCTTTCACATTTGGCCAGCACATTTAATGACCAAAAAATAAATATTTTTGCTAACTCAAGGCTCACCAAAAAAAAAAATTAATGTTACTTTTTTTTCTCGTTCAAAACTACTAGAAGGTTATAGATCTAGGATTCTACAGAAAAAAAATAACGTCTATACAAAATGATCATTTTAAAATGCACAAATAAACTGAAGCAAGAGAAAATCAAAGCAATGGGCCAAAAAAAAAAGGAAATGTTCTAATCAGTTCATGATGTACACAGTCAAGGAAAGGTTCTATAGTAAGACAGGGATGTTGGCAAGTTTTATCTCTATTAGAGACATTTCATCATTCCCAGTGTGATCTGAGATTTTGAAACACTTTTAGTTTTTGGAGGGGCTCCAAAGGAGATTTTTTGAATGAAATCTAGAGATAGTACAGTCTATGTTATGTTAATGAAATCAGCTTATAAAAGAGAGTCAAGCCTAAACTAAATCAAACAGAATACACAAACAAAACATGAGGTTCTACCATAGTGTGTATCATCAACAAGCAAAAGTCACTAGAATGGGGAAGCTACTGCTAGCTGTTTAAATAGAGCAACTACAGGTCTAAATGAAAAATCAAACTGTACTTCTGTACACAGATCAGCTTAGAGACATAAACTACCAGCCAGTAAAAACAGGACAACAACAAAATGGTGTCAGAATAGCATACCATATTCTAAGAATGCAGTAGGCAAAAAAAAATAAAAAAAATTTGTTTTAATATTTATATTTAAAATTTTTAAGACTAAGAACAATTATCTCACCTGTTAAACACACTTATACTAAGCTTTTTTAATCGTTACATGGGCTAAATATTATAAGTTAAAATACACAAAAATTAAACTAGTTTATACTAACCAGGTTCTGTGGATCCCCTTGAGTTAGACCTCATCAATTTGTCAGGTGGGATGCGATACTGAGAAGCCACCAGTTTTGGAATGGAGTCTGCATCTTCCAAGAAAATCTGCATCCTTATAAATGGCTCTCTTCCTTTCTGAGTCAGCATATGCCAAGGTTTAGGTCGAGCTAGAAGGTCAGACACAGACCCCTGGGATAGGCCCAGAACACTTTCGCCAAACAGTCTTTGGCTTATTGAATACTGCGATAAGGTTTCTTTAACCTTTTTTACCAGGTCATCTGTGTTCATGTTGGCATAACGATCGAATTCCTCCTGTGTGATTGGGGGTAACACTGCCCGCAGAGGTTTAGTGTTTGGCATACCTGCTGGTGGCCGCGTAGTCAGGGAGTTGGCAATATTTTGCATTCTCTGTAAGGGAGACAAGCATTCTGCAGGTGGGACAGACCCGTACCGGGGGACACCCATTGAATTCTGCTGCTGCTGAGGAGTGGGGGTTAAGGGGCTGTTGGAAACATTGGAGTCATGACCATTCACTCCCAGTCCTCTGGGACGAACTAAGAAAAAGGCACTTCCAGCATGTCGACCAGAGTCACTACTAGGGGAAGAGTCTGGGGTAGATCCTGATTGAGACGAGGGCTTACTGAGGTCTATAGCACCATAGTTGTTGGTCTGAGATGCCAATTCCTCAGAGGTGCTGTCTGGGGGCTCAGTTTTCAAGCGAAGCCCATTGGGACGAGTTGAGCGGCAGTCTAATGCTAGCGGTGATTGTGGACTCTCTGCCTGTGGTGGAGATGGAGGTGAGTTTTGCTGGTGCCTGGATGAGGAGGAGGAGATTGCCACACTGTTGTTCAGGCGGCTCAGCTCTTTGGCATACATCGCACTAGCCGCAATGTTCCCTGCAGCATCAGCTGCTTTCTTGAGATTCTCTAGCTCTCGCCTGTAGATCCTGGACACCAACTCCTGGGCAGAGGCTGCCTCTTCCTGGGCAGAAGATGACATATGCTGCCTCGATTCACTGTCCCTAGACTTCCGTGAGCCATCACGAGGATAGTGTGGACCATTGGACAGAGATGTCGGGGGCATGGTGGGAGAGATCATCGTCAGGCCGGGTGGAGCACCGCCCATCTTGGACAGTTCATGATGATAAATACTAGACACAACAGCATTAGCCACTTGTTGCTATGGAAAGAAAAATTAAACATCATTTGATCAACTGCTAAAGAAAATCCCTAAACTAATAAAATCATTTCACAACTTTCATTAGCTCAATTGTATCTACATAGTAACTGAATTCTTAATAAACAGCACTGACTAAGATTTGGGTATTCATCCTTAGCATGTGAATCATTTATTAATAATATTGTATCTTCTGATCAACCCTACCTGTTCCATACTTTTCTTCATGTGCATGGCTACCTGTGCTTCATTTAGTATGTTTGCAATGCGCTCTTCAGTTACTGAATCCTCTTTCTCTTTGTATGAATTATTAGGCGTAAGTGGCTGTGTGCCTGAAGAAGACAAGAAGATATTATGGGAAAGCACAACTTTAGAAGGGAATATTACATTTTCTGACACCAAAAGTAAAAAGGTCACTGAAATAATGCGGACGTTACATTAATGTTAAAAATAAATTCTAATGTACAAGATTTGAAAGTTTATTTACCTTTCTTTGGTGAGATAGCTTTGAGTGCCATTATGTTATTTTCATCTGTGGCCCAGGCATGCATCTTGCGATATGATTCTCTGCCTTTCTCTGTAAGTTTATCCCAGGATTTTGGTTTTGATAGCAACTCACTGACTGTCCCCTGGCTAAGGCCAAGCACATGCTTTGCAAAAAGTCTTTGCCCTATGTTGTGAATGCTGAGCAGTTCCCTGACATTCTTGGCCACATAGCCAGTGTCCAGTCCCCCTGGGGAAGTATTCACCTCAGACTTGACCATGTTCAGTGGCAGGAATGCTGGGTGAAATGGACTGCCAGGAAACCCATAAAACGGTGACATTGGTGGAGCAAAGTTTCGAGGGTCTAGGTGAGGTGGAAGAGTGATCGACGACTGAGGTGGTAAGCTGTTAGCATGTGGAGTCTGCGAAGGGGTGGGTATATCCGGCGAAAGTTTACAATTTGTGTTGGGGGAGTGTCGACCAGAAGAAGGTGTGCTCGGCATTCTGTACAGAAAAGAGTCTGAGCCAGAGTAACCCACGATAGAGTCAATAGGCTGATAAGGCGGCAGTCTCGGCGTAGAAGACACAGGAGATGGCACTTCCTGCTTGACAGCGCTTACCGCAGAAACTGGTGGGCTGCTGATGGCCCCGTTGCTAGCCACAAGGGCAACAGTTCTTGAGACTGAATCAGATTTGGATGAGGATGTGGATGAGGAAGATGAAGACCTATCCAAGGCCAGTGGTCGGCTGGGTGTCAGGCTGGCTTCTGCTGCTGTAGTTGATGATGATGGTATTGATGAAGAGAGCTTGGTTAAGGCAGACCATTTGATGCTACTGCTAGTTGTGGTGGTGGTGGTGGTGGATGGGGATGTGGTAGGACTCTCTGCAACAAGAAAGGTGTAAAACGTTCATGAGAGTCACACTGGTCTGATGCCATTAGAAATAACAAAAACAAAAAAAAAAAAAAGAAAAAAAAAAAAACATTTATTATCCCAGAGAAAAGATTTTCAACCAAAAAATGTCCATTCACTGAAATTCTCATGAAATTTGACAATGTCAACAAAATAATTTATTCTCAATGTATTATGAACTGTACATTTTAAAAGCCATGCAGAAATAAGCCATGAGAAAACCAAAAGGCATTTCCTTAGAAGTCAAAAAACAGACAAGACAATTCCTCTGTCAGTGTGCAAATATCAAACTTTAGATTTGAAAACAATTCAAAACTAGCCCAGATACAAGGAAAAAGAGAGTGACTTGGCCACTTTATAAGTATTACGCATTTTTTTTTTTGGCTGAGCTTGTTTTTATATTTCAATACATTCTTATCTATGAAGTCTATGTAATGATTCAGTTTTCTTATTGCTTTTCATATTGAATGGTAAAGAGCTAAAGTTTGCACAAAAAAAAAAAAAAAAAAGAGTTGGACCTATTCTAAACGCTTTACACCTTTCTTGTGGCTCACCAATTCCACATCTCAATCAGACCAAACCTAACCTTACAACAATAGATCACATTAAAACAAAAATATACAGGCAAGTGAGGATATAAAAGAATCATGGACATTACAACATTTGTGTGGCGCTGATGTGTGGACACCACACTTTATAAATACATTGTGTAGCAGAAAAAAAAAATATTATGGGATGTTTTGTTCAATCACCCTGTTAACATGCATTTATGTTTAAACTGTAGACTACAACTTAGAACAAGGTAACTTTAAACAAAAAAATGTAACCATGTACACAGTCTTTAAAATTGTGTTGATCCTCAGAAGAAATGATCAGTCAAAACTAAATGTACACTGATCTAAATAAGATAATTGACAAGGACTTAACAATACATTTCTTTTTATTTGATCAAAATCAGTGAAAATATACATCTATCAACATACAATTATTTTCTATTAACACAATCATTCTTTTACACAGCAAGCATCCAAAAAAAAAACTCATTTGGCAAATAAGAAAAAAAAGCTTTTAAATAGATGATGAAAGGGATGAGAGCCCCACCAGATGTTAGAAGACTCACACAGACGCACATTTGGATAAAGATTTTGTGACAAACCTTTTGTGTACAATGGCCAAGCAATGCTGCACCATCATTTTCAAACATGTCTGAGTTTTGAGAAAACGCGGTCACTTAAGATAAAAAGTAGCCTGTGTGTTCCACCAGCTTCCCTATGTCAAACTTTCCCCTCCCACTTAAATGATAGTGATAAAGCTTTTGTTGAAACAGCAGAAGAAAGTAAACATTGCACTTACCTGTAAGCCCAGCGTTGACCACCTTCAGGTGAGTGCTCTCTGTCTGTAGACTCTTGTTCTTCTCTAGCAGCAGCATCTCCAGAGTCTTCCCCTCCTCTGGTCCAGTATAGGCATTGGCAAACTCTATAGACTTGAGTACCCTGGGATAGATCATGGATAACATTTGAGGAAACTATACACATACAAGTACAAAGGATAGTACAACGACACTATTTTAGTCCACGGCCATAGAAACTGAAAAACAACAAATCTTAAATCTCTAAACAGAATGGAACAGCATGTAACTAAATTGCATACATTTATACACTGAATAACTTTCAAATATGCTTATTAACTTTAGTTTGAAAACAAAGCCAGGAGATAAAATATAGCACTAACAGAATTACTAAATCTCTCTCTCTCTCTCTCTCTATATATATATATATATATATATACATATAAAAGGGATCTAAAGTGTTTTCAACAAGTACCTTAACTCTCGTTTGACTTCTTCATAGTCTTCTTGGGACCTCAGTTTTTCTTCTAGTGCACGGAATGCCATATTCTTAGAGCTCAGTTCTTTCTCTAACCTTTCAACCTGAAACCAAAAGATTGGCCATTTCATATTTGCAGGAAAAAAAAGAGGTTATTTTTTTACATTTACAATGTATTTATAACAAAAGTTTCTAGATTTTTCATAAAAACAATCAAACAAATTTGTTGTGGTTTAAATGAACAACCAATTTTGGGTTTAATTTCCTTTCTTTTATCAGACCTCTATGAAATGGTTGTAGTGCTACCCACCATACAGTCCCTAATATAGTAATGAATATATAGATCTGCTGAATAATTAATCAAAGGCTGATAGGCACATGCTTTCTTCATGATTATCTTAAGAGAGTTCAAACATTGACCCAAAAGGTGACCAAGTAGGAAGCTTACATCTGGTTCCAATCCTTTAGGAGAATTATCTCAACTCTTACCTGTTCTGATGTAGATTCCCTGAGTTTATTAAGTGAAGCCTGCAGTCGTTGTACATCTTCCACCAACTGGGCTATCTGTTCACAAAACAAAATATAGTGATAAGTAAGCTGTTCACCTCCAGACATGCAATATTCCACATTAAAAAAATAAACATAATGAATTGTAGTTTCTCAAGAAGGCCCAAGGGACAGGTTAAAGGACTAAGGTCTGGTAGGGTTAATGAAAGTTGGTGGGAAAGTTTAATGGAAGATTGGTCCCAACTCATCCTGACAGCCACTTATCAGAAGAAATAAGGGTTAATGTGAACCTTAATGTTTTGAAGAGGAAACATTTTTGTTTTTGTTGACATGTAATGAATATAATAAAATAGACAAAGGGAAAGCATTCGTTTTAAAACAAAATACATGAAGAAAACTGTTACAGAACAGAAGGGGGAGAGTAACAAAACAAAATACATGAGAAAACTGTTACAGAACAGAAGGGGGAGAGTAACAAAACAAAATACATGAGAAAACTGTTACAGAACAGAAGGGGGAGAGTAACAAAACAAAATACATGAGAAAACTGTTACAGAAGAGAAGGGGGAGAGTAACAAAACAAAACAAAATACATGAGAAAACTTACAGAAGAGAAGGGGGAGAGTAACAAAACAAAACAAAATACATGAGAAAACTGTTACAGAAGAGAAGGGGGAGAGTAACAAAACAAAATACATGAGAAAACTGTTACAGAAGAGAAGGGGGAGAGTAACAAAACAAAATACATGGAGAAAACTGTTACAGAACAGAAGGGGGAGAGTAACAAAACAAAATACATGAAGAAAACTGTTACAGAACAGAAGGGGGAGAGTAACAAAACAAAATACATGAGAAAACTGTTACAGAAGAAAAGGGGGAGAGTAACAAAACAAAACAAAATACATGAGAAAACTGTTACAGAAGAAAAGGGGGAGAGTAACAAAACAAAATACATGAGAAAACTGTTACAGAACAGAAGGGGGAGAGTAACAAAACAAAACAAAATACATGAAGAAAACTGTTACAGAACAGAAGGGGGAGAGTAACAAAACAAAATACATGAGAAAACTGTTACAGAAGAAAAGGGGGAGAGTAACAAAACAAAATACATGAGAAAACTGTTACAGAAGAGAAGGGGGAGAGTAACAAAACAAAACAAAATACATGAGAAAACTGTTACAGAAGAGAAGGGGGAGAGTAACAAAACAAAATACATGAGAAAACTGTTACAGAACAGAAGGGGGAGAGTAACAAAACAAAACAAAATACATGAGAAAACTGTTACAGAAGAGAAGGGGGAGAGTAACAAAACAAAACAAAATACATGAGAAAACTGTTACAGAAGAAAAGGGGGAGAGTAACAAAACAAAATACATGAGAAAACTGTTACAGAAGAGAAGGGGGAGAGTAACAAAACAAAATACATGAGAAAACTGTTACAGAACAGAAGGGGGAGAGTAACAAAACAAAACAAAACTGAAGTAACTAATAATTCCAGCCATGTTCAACAGATTATATAGAGCTTTTCTGTTACACTATGTGAGTGACATTTCTCTAAGTAAACCCATTAACACTGGTAATAACAAGGCAGAAGATAGGGAATCAATGGGAAGGTTTATTGACTAAATCATGCCAGCAGGAGCTGGCTTCTGGAAGAAGAGTCATCTCAGCTGATAGTACAGCAACAGCCAAGGAAGCATTATCTATTGATTTATCACCGACATCTTGTTGCTCCAATGTAATTGTACTTATCACACTAAAGCAAACACGTGTTTAAACACACAATAAACAAACAAAAAACAAAAAAAAATGAAACAGTTATAGGTATAATGAGAAGAAGCAGCCAAATGAATTTCATAAAAAGTTTCTGTGTCTTGTGGAGGCCTAGTGGATGAATGGTGAAGTACCTGGCTTCTGAATCAAGGGGTTCAATTCTTGGTGTAGACTGGGATTTACAATTTTGAGTTTTACTTTACTTTACTTTTTTTTTTTTTTTTTTTACTATGACAACCTCATTAATCCTCAGCCATAGAAACAGTTGACCATTACATCATCACAAGTATATAGAGCTCAAGGTCTGAAAGAGGCAATTTACTTTTTTACTTGTGTTTGTAAAAATCATCAGAAGAATTCCTTCTAATGTATACAAATATTAGTGTGTTGATAGACCATCCTTCTCCAGGTCTTACAGGAAAAAAACCTAAAATGATTTTTATTTTTCTACATGTCTCAGAAAGAAAAATTGTCCTTACCTCTTTCTCCTTAGCAGCCAGCTCCATCTCCTGGGTAGATCTCTTCAGATTGTCCATCACTTGCTCTGACGTCAGGCTCAGGTGGCACTTGCTGCCTTCAGCCTGTAGGCTCAGACTCTCAGTTACTTGGGAAAGTTGCAATCTCAGACGCTCCACCTGTCTCTCAGCATTGGCAGCTCTCTATAAGTTCACAAAAAAGACAAGTAGGATTTCAATTGAAGAACACACACACAAAATCTCTTAACCAATCAATCAGAAAAAAAAAAAAACACACAAAAAAAACAAGATTAATAACATTGTTACACATAGACTTTTATTTTTGAAATTTGCATTGCAGATTCGGGGGTTGAACATACACAAAAATTGTGCAGCTAAAATGCTAATATCAGAATCAATTTGATATCAACAAGAAAAACAAAATGACAAGACATTTAGATATCAGATGTTGATTTAAAAAAAAAACAGCACAAGAAGCATTCAATTGATGCAAGATTATTGGGTGAAAAAAAACAACCTGTGGGCAGAAAACCATCAACTGCTGCTAAATTAATGTGACAATTACAGGCACACAATTATGACAAGGAAAATTGATTAGATGAAATATTTCAGTTAATGAGTAGATCAGTGATTGTACAGACCTCTGTGGCCTGGTGTAATTCAATATTTCAAATACTGTCATTTGATATGGTATTGTTACTGGTTTTTTTTTTTATGCGTTTTTTTTTTTAATTCTAATAACACTGACCTCATTAGCCCTGTCCAAGTCGGCCATTACCATCTCCATTTCATCTGATCTGTAAAGGACATAATAGTTTCTTGGTCATTGGGAGAGTCACGAAAATCAATAAACATTAAAAATATGACAATGATTGAACATTGAAATATCAGATAATCATTCCACTTGCAAATGATATTTAAAAAAAAAAAAAAAAAAAACACCATTGATTTTATTTATTTGACAATTTGGAAAGTAAACATAACTCTTCAACTATTTTTAACCCACCATAAAGATAGACTATAGTCCCCTAGTTATTTTTTATTTTGCTTACTAAGGAACAATCATTTCTTCATTCCCTACTTAAGAAATGGTACAGTATAAGATTCATAAACTATGATGAGATAGGTAGGTATTCACATTAAATGCTAGCATTTTAAGACTTTGACAATCTCCAGAACAAGCCAGCAGATATGACAACCTACTACCAAATCCACCATGAGATAATGTAAAGATTTTTTTTTTTTTTAAATCCAACACTTTCATCTCCCCTTCATGTAGTTTATCTCTCTCTTGTAAAAGGGGGGGGGGGGAAGGTGCAGACAATCCATTGTGAAACAGGGACAGCCAGGGAGTTAGCTTCTCTTTGGAGCCTCATTCCAGAGGGCTGAGTGAGAGGAGACCAAACCAGCATCAAGATGGACATGACAAGTGAAGAAATGTGCTGCCAGAGATTACAACATGGGAGGGAGTGGACCTGAGAAACAGTGCAAGATATACACTTGCAGGCAGACACACAGACATTGCCATACACAAATACTGTTATTTCTACATGGAGACTGCTAGATAGGGAAACACCAGATCTTAGACACCTTTAACAATATTTCATGCTTGAAACTATGTATTAAGATTAGGTTCAACACAAAGAAAGATGACCATTTTTGTTTTGCTATTGGGTGCCAATAACAAAATAACACAATTATGTTGGCATTAGCATCAATATCAGTAGTTACACTGAGGTTGTCAATTGTAGTCAAACTAAATTTACCTTTGATTGGATCAATAAAAATTATCTTATCTATCTTAATATGCATAGAATAGATTTTTTTTATTGATAGGGATGGGAGTGGCAAGGAATAAACGTATTAACTTAGAGCTATAGGATACTATTTTCAAAATGTATTGTCACAGGTCAAATTGTAACATTGTGTGAAGTTACAGTTAAAGCAGAGTGTATAACTAATGCAGGAGTCAGTTGTCACATTCACTCTATAAATAAAGACATGTATATATTTCTGCAATATTTCCTGCGCCTTGTGGAAAGCTTCAATAAAATAGGATTAACACAAGAGCGATCCTTGTGGGATCCTTGTGGGATAACCCATTACACCGAAAGCTGATCACTTGACTCTAGCAATGTGGAGGGAAATATATGACCTGACTCCATCCATGGCTAGTCCAGCCAGCCACCTCCTACTGACAGTGCTCAAGTCCATAGTGTCACAATACAACATTTCAGGAAATATTACATTCTGCAGAAGGAAAATGGGTTGGGGGGGGGGATATTAAAGTGCTCAACACAACAGGGGCTAAAATGAGGGAGCTGAGGAGCTTTGGGAGAAAGGGAGGGATGGCGGTGTCAGCTAATGAATGTAGGGTTTATGCTGATTGATAATTTCTAAGCCTGACAAGGTAGAGCCATGACAGGAATACAAAATTAAGCAAGATGGAAATAAAGTGAAATGAAAATTGTTACAAGAATGGTGTGGGCTTTTTTGTATATCTAAGGTAGTGGGATAGATATAAACTGGTTTGGGGAGGGGGGAGGAGGTAAACTGTCCACCTCCAATGTCAAGAGAAGGGGAGGGGAGGTAATAAGTGAATATAAAATAGATGGGACATAACTCAGTTGACAGTGAACCCCCAACAATCAGTTTAACATCAGTCTACACCAGTAGAAGGCAATGGCAGGAGGAAAAAGGGGGAGGGGGGGCACTGCCTCCAGGAATTGGTGTAAACAATGTTATGGCATTGAGAGAAGGGGGGGGGGGATTAGGAGCTGAAATGATGGCTTGATTTGGGTGGAGTGACACCTGAACACTACTCATTGTCTCCCTTCAGATCTATTTATAATCACTGGCAGTCAGGCCAGTGGCATTGCAATTAATCAACAATACAGAGGCTAACCCTAGTGTGTGTGTGTGGGGGGGGGGGGATGTCAAGACATGATATATTTATATACATACACATCTACACATAAAGCTGTTAGTTAGATACTGAAAGTTGGAAAGGGCTGGGGGGGGGGGGGGAGAGTCTCAGGGTTTGATGAGTGGAGGAGGCCAGGACAATGAAGGTACTAACTATTTTCTTACCTGTAGCCCCATCCCCCCCCATTTTTAAAAAATCCTTTGTATTTCAATTTGAGACTAGACAACCTGTCTTGTTTCAATCTACAGGGGAAGTAGAGGAGAGAGCTGGAGCGGGGTGGGGGGACAAGGAATCATCAGACATGATTAATTGTAAACTCACTGGTTCATGTGATCTCTGAAGAAGAATGGTCAGTTCTGGTGTTGCTGGAGTTGACCAATTAACAGTCACATGACATTTAATGGTGAGTGGTAAGGCATCATGTGCTGGGAAGGGTGTGTGTGTGTGTGTGTGTGCGTGGCTCCCCGCATGACATTAAATTGAAAAAAACAACAAAAGCACGTGCACTATAGATCAAAATGAACTCAAGTCCAATCTCTGACACTGCTGGCTCATTAGAAGACCGGACAAAGTGGTCAACACAATCTGAGACCTTCACCTCGTCATCAGACATTTAAACAATTTAAACCCCCTAACAATCTCAACATTTCACCACCGTCATCGAAAACTAGCTCCAAACTGGTTTGTTCACAGCGGGAGGTGAATACATGAGGAGGGGGGAGGGCAATATGTCCTCCATTTTTAACCTTTAAATAACAGACGTTCGTTCAATAGTCGGGCAGTGATCGTGAACGGTCGGTTGACCTTTCACTTTTGTCTAAATAGCTGTGTCCTACAAGGCCTCCCACCCGCCCCTCTCTAACCACCGCCTTGATGCAGTGCCCGGCCTAAACCAAACATTCCAAAAAAGCTATGCACCGTGTCTATGACTCGAACCCGACCTTTCAATACTACATCAACGTAAGCCTTCCATCAAATGGTGCTCAACTCAGACGACGTGTAGTTCACGTATAGACATAAAGAGCCCAGACACCGATGCAGTAGTCCTATCAAATGATACATCCAAATTAGCCAGGCATCGGTTTGGACTCCACCTTCGAACCGGCGATAATACTTCGACAATGGGAGAGAGGAAATAAAAACGAGGAGGAGAGGGGGGCGTTTTTAGAAGTGGTAGTGGGGACAACGTGTGCGAATGTGAGTATGTATGCGGGCGCACCAACAGATTGATACCAGTGACATTCTAGCTACCAGGGGTAATGACTCGCCCATTAAACGGTTAGTAAGAATTACGTCCCCTGGGTAGATTATTCTGCCGGTAGTTACCAGACTTTTAATGACGCTAGTCTAAGTCTACCACGGTATCTGGAAATTTAGGCACCGGATATTTAGTCACCGGATATTTAGTCACCGGATATTTAGGCACCCGGAAATTTAGGCACCCGGATAATTAGGCACCCGGAAATTTAGGCACCGGATAATTAGGCACTTTTTGACAAGGCGGAAAATTAGGCACCGGATAATTAGGCACTCTTTAATTAGCGACCTTAATTTTGAAAGTAGTTTTAAAGTGTTAACGTATATGTTATCCTTAGGCTATGGGCTATCGGACAAAATAGCAACTAGAACGATTCTTACTGAATGTTCATGGTATAAAAGGAAAGCTGACAAAAACGAGGAAAAAAAATGACAATCGTGAGAATGTATGGAAAAAATGACTCCAGATTAATAGTCATTATAAAATATAGACCTCACAGGATTCAGGGAAAGGGAGGTAGAGTTGATTCTCCTCTCATTGCTTCCTGACCTTAGCCCTTCCTCCTCTACGCACTCCCACTAAAAGGAGAGGATTAGTCGCTGGTAGATGTTGAACTAGGTCGTAAAAATGACGTAATGAGACTCAAGGCTACATACTGGAGTACAGTGCAGGGTACAGCATTGTACATAACTGCTAAAATGGAAGTCTGGAGAAAATTCTTATAGTGGGAATGGGAATGAGCAGGAGGGACTTATAGGAATTAAATATGTTGATAAACTAAAGCAGCATACATATTTTATAATAGCATTAATATCTATTACCAACAATCCTTCTTTTATATTGTTAATGGGTAACCTCTTCAGGAAGATCTATTGTGTGAGTGTATAGGTGTGTTACGTCCTTCAAATGTGGTAATTAACTTTTATTGAATATATATGTAAATTTATGTAATATAATATTTATATAAATTGCAATGGAAATCGCAAAACGGCTAGAAATTACGATAAAATATAATGTTTTGAAAATGTAAAAAAAAAGTTTATGGAAAAGACAGATGAGTAAAAAATTTAAATATCATTTTTTTTGGAATATTGATCTTGTATTAATACTTATTCTGCTTATAGAAGATTGTTGATGTTCCAATTTAACCCCGCCTTCTTTATCATAAACCAAACATATTTTCTACAATTTTCGAGAAGGTATAATTCCCCCATTCCTTTTGTGTTCAGTTCCATAGACAAGTTTTGTTGGTCTTCAGAATGAAAAAAAAAACGACAAAAAAGGTTTCATACACACATTATTAAACACACACACACACACGCACGCACGCACGCACGCACGCGCGCACACACACACACACACACACACACATACATACATATATATATATATATATATATATATATATATATATATATATATATATATATATATATATATATATATATATATATATATATATATATATATATATATATATATATATATATATATATATATATATATATATATATATATATATATATATATATATGGTTTAAAAAACAACAAAAAACACTCGTTTCCCTTTCAACACTGCCTTATGAAATTTAACTATCTGCATTTCCCTTATATATTATTATTATTTTTATTACTGTAATTATTATTATGATGGTTTTAACAGAAATGTGTCTACCCAAGTTTTTGGAAGGCCTCTAAAATATAATCCCCAGACTTCCATTGTAACACCTTTGTGTTTCCATACCCTTTAGTCCAGTGTGTAGCCTTTAGATTCACTACGTAACTTTACGACCTAGTTTACATCTACCTGCGAGAGTGTGTGCGCCCCACCCCGCCCATCCCATTTTAAAAGTACGACTCCTCCCTTTCCCACAAGCAGAGGGCGATTGCGATTATATTTATCGCCAACACTCCCCGACATAATAAAAATATTTTATAATACTTTTTAATTCTAAGTATTTACATTAGTGACTAAATATTTACACAATTTGCATAATCATCAATTTAAAAAACTCACCAGTCAACCTTAGGGGTTGGTGATGGACGGAAGCAATGAGCGGAGAATCATCTCTACCTCCCCTCCCCTGAATCCTGTGATGTCTATATTATATAATGACTCTTTTTTTTTTTTCACACATTCTCATGATTGGCATTTTTCCCATTTTGTCAGCTTTTCTTTAGTTAGAATCGTTCTAGTTGCTATTTATTATAACGTCACTGATAGCCCATAGCCTAAGGATAACATATACGTTAACACTTTAAAACTACTTTCAAAATTAAGGTCGCTAATTAAAGAGTGCCTAATTATCCGGTGCCTAATTTTCCGCCTTGTCAAAAAGTGCCTAATTATCCGGTGCCTAAATTTCCGGGTGCCTAAATATCCGGGTGCCTAAATTTCCGGGTGCCTAAATATCCGGTGCCTAAATATCCGTAAATACGCGGTGCCTAAATATCCGGTGCCTAAATTTCCTAAATTCGTCTACCACTTGTCCCTGACCATCATAATCAGGGTTCACGTTTCCAAAAAAAAAAAAAGGGGGGGGGGGGGGTAACTATCGAAACTGGCTCACCCAAAATGCCATCCCCCCACAAAGTACATGTATAGCCCCTGCCCCTCCCGGCGGATAAAACAAAAACATTGTGTGTGATATAAATAAACCTAGCTGTTATTTTGGAAGTGGCCACGGTGTCAACAACACAAGGACTACGTTAAAGGAAATCTCAGCAGTGACACATCCATCAAAGTCTAGACGTGACCTGCTTTGTACTATTGTGTCTTCACATCGTATTGACCGCAGCATTTATTTAATAGTGATTCGTGAGGTCAATGTAGCGAGGAGTGGCCAAGTCCAAGGAAAAAGAGAAACATAATTATATCTGTGACCCAAGTAGAGAGGAGTTTAGAGATCTAAGGCAAAGCAAGAGTTTTAACTTTCGTCTCTATAGCAAGAATGGTTTAACTTAGGTCTCTATGGTGAGAATAGTTTAACTTAGTGTTTCTATGGTAAGAATGGTTTAACTTAGTGTATCTATGGTAAGAATGGTTTAACTTAGTGTCTCTATGGTAAGAATGGTTTAACTTAGGTCTCTATGGTAAGAATGGTTTAACTTAGGTCTCTATGGTAAGAATGGTTTAACTTAGGTCTCTATGATAAGAATAGTTTAACTCTATCAGGAAGAGATGGTGAGACACTACCAAGAAAAGGAAATGTGAGTGTGAGAGTGACCCTAATCCTGGAAAGAAAAAAATAACCAGAGACAAAAAGAGAGAGAAGTTCAACAGGCAAGTCTGCTGGCTCTAACAGACCAAGGACAGATTCTATGCAGATAACAGCCGTATCTTTATATATATATACACAGTTATACACACACACACACACAAAGAGAGAGAATAGTTTATAATATTTGTGATATAATTAGCAATGCAGCAATCAATTCAAAAAGAACAGGGTGGACTTTTTATGATATGCAAATCATATGCACACCATGTCCCGAAACCCATTAAAAAAAAAGCAGCATTAATTAAAGAAAGTGGCCGTGGAACACGCCCCCCCCCCCCAGTCATCTTGAAGTAGGTTTTAGCGCCCGCTGTTGGTGTTTATGGCAAGTAAGTGATGTATGTCCAAGTCGTCTGCCCGTGACACAGGAAGTTGGGGCTCAGCAGCCAGGACCCAATGCGAGAAGCTAAAGTCAGACGAAGACAATAAATAGCCTGCATTGCTTCCTTGTATTCTTCTCAAAATACTGACAAAATAAAAAAAAAAAAAAGGGGGGGGGGAGGTGTTTACAGGTGGCACGGGAATTATCACATTCGTTTTTTTTTTCTTTCTTCAAATGTAGATTGCAACCAACAAGAAGAGCACGAAGACTGCACTACTGATTAGTATTTAGGTAACGCTGCCTTCTATTGCCAGATTTTTAAGCAAAGGCAGACCATTTAGCAACTCTTTATAGATATGGCCAAAAGTTTCGCAAGAAAACAGTTAAATGCCTTCAAAATAGGACACAAGAAACAGAAGACATGTCCCACTTCTTACAAGAAACGGAAGACAACACATGTCCCACTACTTACAAGAAACAGAAGACATGTCCCAATACTTACAAGAAACAGAAGACATGTCCCACTACTTACAAGAAACAGAAGACAGCACATGTCCCACTACTTACAAGAAACAGAAGACAACACATGTCCCACTACTTACAAGAAACAGAAGACAACACATGTCCCAATACTTACAAGAAACGGAAGACATGTCCCACTACTTACAAGAAACAGAAAACATGTCCCACTACTTACAAGAAACAGAAAACATGTCCCACTACTTACAAGAAACAGAAGACATGTCCCACTACTTACAAGAAACAGAAGACAGCACATGTCCCACTACTTACAAGAAACAGAAGACATGTCCCAATACTTACAAGAAACACAAGACATGTCCCAATACTTACAAGAAACAGAAGACATGTCCCAATCCTTACAAGAAACAGAAAACATGTCCCACTACTTACAAGAAACAGAAGACATGTCCCACTACTTACAAGAAACAGAAGACAGCACATGTCCCACTACTTACAAGAAACAGAAGACATGTCCCAATACTTACAAGAAACAGAAGACATGTCCCAATACTTACAAGAAACAGAAGACATGTCCCAATCCTTACAAGAAACAGAAGACATGTCCCACTTCTTACAAGAAACGGAAGACAACACATGTCCCACTACTTACAAGAAACAGAAGACATGTCCCACTACTTACAAGAAACAGAAGACATGTCCCAATACTTACAAGAAACAGAAGACATGTCCCACTACTTACAAGAAACAGAAGACAGCACATGTCCCACTACTTACAAGAAACAGAAGACAACACATGTCCCACTACTTACAAGAAACAGAAGACAACACATGTCCCACTACTTACAAGAAACAGAAAACATGTCCCACTACTTACAAGAAACGGAAGACATGTCCCACTACTTACAAGAAACAGAAAACATGTCCCACTACTTACAAGAAACAGAAGACATGCCCCACTACTTACAAGAAACAGAAGACATGTCCCACTACTTACAAGAAACAGAAGACATGTCCCACTACTTACAAGAAACAGAAGACATGTCCCACTACTTACAAGAAACAGATGACATGTCCCACTACTTACAAGAAACAGGACACAGCACATGTCCCACTACTAACAAGAAAGGGAAGACATGTCCCACTACTTACAAGAAACAGAAGACATGTCAGACTACTTACTTTGCTGTTGTGGCCTCGTCATATTTCGCTTTTACTTCAAACAGTTCAGACTGGGCACTCTCCAAAGCTGAAAAACAAAACAGAACTGTGAGCATTGGGCCATGAACATTTCTTGGTGACTGAACATTTACCAACTAAAACTTAAAACACACAATTCCCTGCTTCAGATTTCATCTACAGGCAGATAACCAATATCAGCCAATGAAATGATCGAATGTCTGTTGGTCGTTTGATTCAAGTCTTAACACTTTTTTTTTTTAAAGAAACTTTTTTTTTTCAAAAACAAAAAAAAATGTTTGAACACAAATCGTCTTGAAATCTTAGATCAATTGACTAAACCTGAAAGGATGTGTTCTTTGGTGTAGGTGAATTGGGCTCAGATAGTATTCTTTTTAGTCAAACACATGAACAAAATGCACGCCAATCTCTCTCTCTCTCTCTCTCTGTCAACATTTCTAACTAAACTAAATACAACGCGATTTCGTTTTTGACTTGGAAACTGATAAGCCAATGATGAATGGAATAACAAGAAAATATTGTTAAAATACTAAAAAAACAACAACAACAAAGCTTATATTAAAAGTACTTGTATCGATTAGTTTGGAACAGTCATGTCATTACATTTGTAATAACAATAAAATAGCATTTATAAAAAAAAAAGGGGGGGGGGACCTAAATTCGAACTCATGGCTTTTCAAGCCAACACGGTAACCGCTCTGCTAGTGGAAAGCTTTTGAACATGGAAAATTGTAATAGTTATCTATTGTTTCTATAGTCTCATCCTATTTTTTCATATTTCTGTTCACTAAGACTTAGACGGCGACCTATAAAGGGGGATAATTCAGCTCCACCACTTCAGTTAATTAAAATGTCTTTCCCTTGATTTTTTTTTATTGATTCTTTTGTTGTCAGATAACAGAAACAATTGTGCAAAATTTCATCTTAATCCGAGATTGGGTATGGGAGAAATAACGTGTACACACTTGACACCAGACAGACAGAGTGAGTTGATAGAATCTTCGTAAAAATAAACTATAGGATAGCTATCCTTGTCATCCATCGAGTTTTAAAGTGTGAAATATGCACACAGTGTGTGAAACCTTTTGCAATGTTAATGGGAACTCCAGTTCACCCCAACCAAATCTATCTCAAGGACCTCCAACGTCCATATATATGAAGAACTAGAAGTAGACTGCAACATACTCTGGAGGGGGGGGGGGGTGGACCAGGTCGAGAGGCAATATGAAGCGAAACTATTATTTACCGTATCACCGATACCATCCTGTCAGCCATTGTGATTTCGCCCTATTAGACCATGGCTCCTCGCCAAGCATTCTTACTTAAGACGATGCCATTCCCGACTTGAGACCTTAACATATTCAGTATACATAGACATCCCCTTCATATAGTTAAATATTCAGGACTTTGGTAGAAACTGATGATTAAGCCGGAATTTCAGGCAAAAATTTAAAAACAAAAATACTGCTAAGACTTCATGGTCTTAATCATAGACCATTAAAACATCTTATTAATTCGTTTTTTTGTTTGACTTGATTTCCACCTGTCACCCCCCCTCCCTCCTCCCTCCCTTATGTTCACGTCTGACAAGTGGCAACGAGGGGGAGGGTATGTCGCGGTGACAAGAAGAATCTGTGATGAATGTTTAACAAGATATTGTTTTAAGGCTGTCACGTGACTTGTGCATGCAGATTTATTGTCCCCCCTACATTTCCAATACTGACGTGTGTCTCCTCCGCTCCCCGACCCGCTTTTCTTTTCTACCAGAAATATTTTTAAAATATATTTTTGTTAAATATTTTTTTTGCATGTGAATGTGCACTATTTTTTCTTTCATTTTGATTTGAAATTATACACATATATATATATATATCCTTTTTGTGTGTGTGTGTTTAGTACAATCTATGATTTTATAAAGGGGAATGACTCTTCACTCCTAACTAGTTCAACTTAACGAGCAGGAGGGTTCTTACAAATTCTCGAGGAGCCTTCAAATGCCGAGCCTTGACAAACCAGGCATAGAATCAACACAGTTGACTACTGCAGAATCTATTGAACTCTACCTCAAACATTTCTTCCCCATCAAGAAAATAACAACGCAAAAGTCTGACATTCGAAAGGCACACCAGCAGATTAAATCCCAGAAGATCTCATCACACAGTTAAAAACCCACAACAACTAAAAGCAGACGTGAAGTTGACATTTTGAACCCGAAAAAAAAAAGTCAACAAACGATATAGGATAGATTTTATTGCATAGACATTGACAGATCAGTGAAACTGTGCCGAAGACTGAAAAAAATATTGCAAAGACTAACTGGTCATTAGAGAAAAAAAACGTATTCACAATATTTACATTTAATTATGAAAACCCATTGGCCACTGAACAAAATAAAACTCATGATTTAGGATCTCTATTCCGAGAAACAGTTTCAAACCACAGAGTAAAACATTGACCTATGGACAGGACCTACAATGCCCTTGATACACACCCATCGGTTCTAAGAAAAGGAAAGGGACTTTATAGACTCCGCGATAGACCAGTCCATGCATCACCTGTAAATAATGCCCGTCAGACGTGCAAGCACCTGACCAGCAAACTAAATCAAACCACGTTAAAGGTGCATGCATGCATATAAATAAAAAAAGAAAGTATGTCAGGGTGACATGGTTGTTATGGTAAATAACGGAAGACAATGCTACAAGAAAAAGTTATTTAGCGAACTGTTTAAAACGTGAACACGCCCGTCACCAAGATAGACACAGATAGACAAAAGAGGGGGGGGGGGGAGGAGATAATTAATTGAACATTCTTTGTGAAAAACAACATAATCCCAAATGTCTTCAAAGCAATGATTCTTAAGTTACTAAAAGATTCGGTAACGGGAGACAATATATAGATAAGACAATATATAGATAAGACAGTATATAGATAAGACAATATATAGATAAGACAATATATAGATAAGACAGTATAGAGATATGTAGGGCTCTCAAGTCAGTCACAAAAACGACTATGGATCGCGGATCAGGTGACAGATATCCAGAGGCCTTATTAGCACCTCGATAAATGTGATACTTTTATCCTAGAAACTGTTTCAATGTATGCGGCAGGATGAGGACCAATAGTCTTGAGTTTGAGCTTTTGGCACATTGGCCATATTACAACATCCCAAGTTAACACGTAGCTTTAGAGGCAAACGAAGTGGCGCTTTCAAGTAAATATACTGTTGGTGTCAAGCAGCTCAGCCTTGGACTCTTGATTGTGAATGCATTGTTCAGCCCCATGGTAGATCTGGGTTCGGAAAACTACACACCATGCAGCAGTCAGTAGTATCTCCTTGACCAAAGAACTTTACGAACAAAAATAGTGTGTGTGTGTGTATGGGAGGAGGGTGTGACAAAATGAAACACCAAACTATTGGGGACCAAATCATTGCACTCAAAATAAGCTTTACCCGTTACTCAATGCACAATTTGTGTTTTGCAGTAGATATCAAAGTAAAGAAGTTGCCTAAACCAGAAAAACAAATATTTGAAAAGCCAAGCTGAGAGAATTCGGTAACCAAATATAAATCTCGGAGGAGCACTAACTACGAGTCCCACAAAAGAGATCTTCTCTTAAAGGCACAGCTGATCCACAATGACAGCAACCAAGCTCGCCTGGGATAATGCCACACTGCGACTTTGATTTATCTACTGGACAGCTTAATGGATACGTGACAACACAAAACCGCACGAGACCTGGTGCATATAGATTTGCAAGAGATTAGGATTAATTTCAGCGTGGCAGCAATCCTCAGCCAAATCCTGTTCACCTAGTCACTTAGGGTTTAAGATTGCGCTTTTAGTTTGGCCATGCTGTTCAAACGCTGAATTGTTGGGAAAGCCAATGAGATCGTTTTACAGTCTACACACACACACGTGTAATGTACTGCAAAAAGTGTGTATGTGTGTGAATTGAAAACAGTGGGTGGGTGTGGCAGGGGTTAATCCTCAGTACATTTTAATCTGAAAATTGCAGACACAAAGGATAAAGTGCAAACTGAAGTAAAAGATACATGCATGGAACCTAAAAAAATAAAAAGTGTTCGCTATTCGAAAATGGACCATCATCTACAAATGTTTTAAACTTGAAGGTAAATGTATTGTTGGCTGTACAATGAAAGAGGTTGTTGACTAGATCTAGTTCTTACTGTTACAGTAAGACCTCATTCCGCTTAACAAATACAGGAGTTACTAAATGCATGCTCTATCAAGAGACAGTGTTAATGAATCATTGACATAATTTACGATCGAAGATTACCATCAATATAATTTTTCAAACGCTTAGACAAAAGTTTAAAAAATATATAAAAAACCTCACCGGCGTGAAGGGAGGTAATCTGTTGTTCTGCCTCGCCCAATTTCTTGGCCACTGACAGCTGGGTCTCTTGGAGTGACCGTTCTTTCTCAGCGAAGACTCTTTGAAGCTCTCGTTCTTTCTCCTTGGCTCGACTCTTGAAACAAAAAGACGAGACAAAAACACCAAATTACTGACACAGCTCAACTAATCAATATTCAAACAGAAAATTGATGTTCATGCCATTTTCTGACTTAGAAAAAAAAAATCAAAAGAAAGGATGCCAAAGATAAAAAAAAGACAATTTTGTTTTTTAAAAAATCGATCGATCTATCGGAGGTGCCATTAAAGCATTGGGTCGATGGTCCTTGTTCATCCGTCTGCGTCAACGGGAGCTCAAAAGCCTGTGTCTTAGTGAGGGGGGGGGGGGGGGACTCAACAAGCGCCATTACAAAACTCGAGATGCGTATTACAGTTTAAAATGATCCACAGCATAATCCGCTCCATTTCCAACACTTCATTTTTATATTGGGTAGTGGATGCACTACAATCTAATAAGACTTAGGCAAAGCACGAAAGGTATTGGTGGAGGGTGAGCTACGATCACATCACTGTCGTGTTATGGAGGAAGAGGTGGTTGCTAGTATGCGAAACAGTCTGACTTGGGCAAGCGTTGGGGGTAGGGCAATTTAATATTAGCACCAGGGAAGCCATGTTAGTGGTGTGATAACCGGAGCAACCATAACTGGAAAAGCCATGACGAGAGTAATAATTGGAGAAACCATAACGAGGAGGACCATGTTGATAGTGTTGTAACAGGGGCAGCCATAACAAAGATGAATATATTGATGAAGTTATAACGGAGAGGAGACATAACAAGGAGGAACATGTTGATAGTGTTATTAGAGGAATCAGCCATCCTACGGAGGACCATAATGACGGTGTTAGTGAACCCCCCCCCCCCCCCCCCCAAGATGCAAAAACAAAAACAAATCCAAGATGATAATCCGTAATGGAGATTGACATCCTTCAATACTCGCCTGGCGTCTAACGCAACATGTCAATTGAACCAGGTAAAGTGATTTTCTTCTCCCCCTTCAGATTGCACCCCCCCCCTTCCCACAAGCCTCCGTCTTACCTACAAATTGCAGGCCAGGTCAATAACTGTTAAAGTATTATCAGTATACGAGACAACGTCATCTCTCAGATGAAAAGTCACATTGTTTGCCCCGTCCCTACACTACTTTTGGTTCCCCGGTAATTGAGTGTTCACCAGGGTGAGAACATTCAATGCCATTATCGCCCCCAACGATCATGTTTTCTTGTGCCTAAAGTCAATAGTGCTTTTGTTTTTCCCCCATCATTACAAGATAAAAGCCGATCAACAATCCGCTACCTTTCACATACAATGTCTGACACAACATAAGTCCATCAGGAACAAACACAAACACACACACCGATAAGCTTGCTAATTTGAGGTATTCTTCATTTTGCCCTGCCGATTCTTTATTGTTATTTGATTAATGCTAACTCTAGATGTTTCATTATGGTCCCCTGCTAAAAAGATAGCCAACACATTGCCCGCGGGCAATATCTCAATGCCATCCTGCCCCTCGAAACTTTGACCCATAGTGCACGCAGTGAAGCCTCAGAGGCTCGGTTCCAATAGTGCACGCAGTGAAGCCTCAGAGGCTCGGTTCCATTTAGCTCATTTTAATTTTGTGTGGTAATGCGACTCAAGACAAATATGTGGAAAATGTCCCCTTGAAAAAAAAAAAGGCTTTGGCACATATGTCTTAGTCGTGAGGCGTGTCTCCCTTTACCAACTAGATAGACTTCAAGCCATTCAGGACTGGATAAGAGTATAACCAAGTCTATTGCATACTTGTAGACACTCAACACATGTCATCAGCTTTTACTCGGAGTCATCCTATAGCCGAGATTTCATACATGGAGAAAAAAAAAACCTGTAAAACGCTAACTTTTTGGTGTATCCGGTGTACAAAATAAAGGAAGTGGTGGTAAGCATTTTAAAGTTATATAATAATTTCTGTGCACTTGTTAGCACCGTAGAATTAACTTTTTAAAGCTTTTCTGCTCGTAAGTTTTATTTAATTGGTAAGTTCGAAGTTCCATTTAGCTTCCTTGACATTGTTGAGTTCATCCTGAAAAATCTCCATTATCTTCTTAACTGCAAAACCTTTTCTTTCAAAACATCTACTCTCCTGTTGATCTGTGAAGAACAACTAATATGCACGAGTATTCAGGGGCGAAATTCCAATTTCTCAACTTATCTGATTGTCAACGCCTTAGCATAAGTCACGAAAAGACTATTTTTGTGTCCTCAAGTTTCAAGAGCATGCATTGAACATTATTTTCTGGAAAGTTCGACCGTGAAATAAGCAACTGATAGATTAACTCTTAAAAAAAAACAACAACCTCTTACTGAAGAAGTTCGTCTATAATCAAGGGCTCTCGCTATCCCCCTATTAAGTGATCGCTTATCACGATCAGGTTTTGTGAAGTCTGCGACCCCGTTCTGCTCAATGGCAGAAGATAACTGGTAGAATAGGACTAGTGGTAAGGTTAGGGGGAGGGCCGGGGAGTGTGATAAGATAACAGAAAACGGCGGTGAATGGGACAAACGTGAAATTCGGTTCACTTCATCCAGTACTAGCCCCCGAGTAATTGGCGCCCATTGATTTACCAGAAAACAAAAGAGATCGATGATGCTCAACAGGAGAGAACAAAAAAGGGGGTGGGGGTGGGCGAGAAGGGGGGGGGGAAGCGAAATTGAACACACCCACCCCTCTCCCAAGGACTAAGTCGTCCAAACACGAGACTATCAAATCAAATATTACTTTGAGCAACAGTAAATGTAAGAAGATGGTGGTGGTGGGGGGGGGGCGCCGAGTGTAACACATAACAGTGATTATATTGTATGATACAGGCAGGTGGTTCTCTGCATGAGATAGTCTCTGTGATCTGTCACTGCTGTAGATCTATATCAATACTAGAAGGGAACAAGACATTCAGCAGCTTATGTTTTGAGGTCAAAACTCGAAGGTTGATCAACTGGTTCGCCAGCGCCACAAGACAGGGGAGAGGACTAGTACAATGTGTATCGACAGGACTGCAGTTCTAAAAAAAACAAAAAAAAAACATTTAAATCTCTACTATCAATACAGGGACAACCAAGGGTCAGAACCATCGTCATTAAGCTAAAGTCTATGTTATAATGATTGCTCCTTACTAGTTAGCACCCTAATCTACCGAGCTGGTATCCGCTTGCTGTGCAATTGAAAACAATCTTCAATAAAACAATGTCTACTTCCTTTAAACATCACAATGAATCCAAACGCCAATTAGTACAAACAAAACGCTGACATTGAAATCCCACTTATCAAAGTGAAACAATTAGGTGGGCACCTAAATGGAAATAGAAGTGCTGAATATGTGCTTGTGCTCTATTTAAACATGACATCTCCAAATCCATCTGAATGTATGTGTGTGTGTGTGTGTGTGTTTATTGTTGTATTAATTCAACATGACAGTGCTATCTCACAGCAAGCTTTCATTTCATGTGGAATATTTTCTGACCGCCTGGAGATGTATCTCAAGAACATGGTGCTTCACACTCAAGGTGTTTTTTTTTTCCGGTTCATTTATTCGCTGATTTTCAAAGTTTTTAAGATTCTCATTACATCAGACGTCTGCTAACACGCCTTAGACTGCTTAAAATACATTTATTGGCTGTGCATAAGAACGCAGCGTTTTAATGAAACTACCGAGTTGAGTGTTATGGCATGGTGGTTTACCAAAATTTAAGCCAAAACCAAGCAATCATGTGACTTGAACGTCTGTATTTGAAAAGAGTTCCAGTCCTTCGTCTGTTCATTTCTGTCTTTCTACAAAGAATTATAATGACGCTGCCATAAGGCTCATGAAAAGACACCAGCATTTCTCATGTGCACGTATGTAAGAAGTCTACCACGTGTACCTACCTAAACGTGGTGTCAGTATGTGTGCGTGAGTGCGAGCTGTTATATCAACATACTCACAGGAGCCGAACCAAGTCACCCCTTCCCCTTTCTCCAAGTTCAATAATCAATTGTAAATGATCAAGGCTAGGCTAGCCCAAAACAGCGAAAACCATCTGTTGCTCCTATCGATTAGTTCGGCTTATCAGACCAGGGCCTATCGATGGCTAGCCTCATTGGCTGTTAACGGCTAGTTAGTTCTCAGGATTAGCAGCATAAAAAATAAAACCTCAGAATTTAAGAGCCAATCGGACTTGGACCTTCCCTGTATTACTCTGTCATACAACATCAATACATTCTCATTGGAACAAACTCATTCCTAAAACTAGAACCAAATACTTTCCGCCTCAGGAAACTCTTGCTCACAGCCTCGGAGCCTCAGTTTCAATAGACTCGGTGATGAGGCCTGTGATACACGACACGAAAATGTATAGGGTCGGAAAAGTTTGGGAACCGCTGCACTATGGTACCAACCTATTGAGAAATATCTTGTGCCATTCCATTAAGCTGAATACGAAAACAGAGTAGAGAGTCCATATAAACTCGATTTCAACAAAGGAGGTTCACGTTTCCATGTGAGACAAGCCAAAATAATGTCACAGAACAGTTTTTTACAAAATCAAATTCTTGGACGTGTGGGGCTAACGTAGAGCAGATATGACTTGGTTACGTTACGATGTAATTACCGAGAATCTAAGCCTCTACAGTTCGATACTAGAGCTGAGCACATAGAACATCTTCAACTAAGCCCAGGGCGTCCGATAGGAGCTGGCCTATTGATTCGACCCCATTGACTTATCCATCGACATCATCGATCCACTCACATCTGTCAAGTCGGAGACCTGATTGGGTTCATCACTCATTTTGACACATCTAATCGTTTGAAACAACGCTATCGATCTGAGCTCTCCTAACGATTGATCCCCGGCAACAGCTGTTAGTCCCCCCCTCTCCCCTCCCCTTTTCGCATTATAAAATTACGATATAAACCTAAACCCACTTTACTCCTGTTTTACATACAAACAGATGACCCCTCCCCCTCTCTCCAGCATTCCCCCGCCCCTGGGGTCCAGTGTGATAGATTGTACGTGTATTAAGCGGCCGACAACAAATTCAATTAAGGTCTACAGATCGGAGGACAGCAGACAATGTATCATGACTAAACTTAATTTATCCCATTTGTCACGCACACACACACACACACTAGTAAGTCAAATGATAGGAACACACACCGTGTAGGCTACCCCCTGCATATCTTTACACGCAACTTAAAACACGAAGAAGAAAAAAAAAGGGGGGGGGGATATGAGTTGCATTCTAAGAAGTCAATCAGACATTGGCTTTTCTACAATACCATTTTGTATTGAATACCCCACTCGACGAAAAACCACGCAGCGTCCAGTGCCTACCCCAACCGATCGAGCCCCATTATATAAGGTAACAAGAAACTCAAAGCATGTAGACCAAATAAAACGAAGTAAATCAGCCTGATAGAGAGTGTGGTGTCACACTCAGTTCACTATTGAACTAATGGCACATTTCGCGACAACAGATGACATGAATCTCCTAAATGTGATCGCCGAGCCCAGCCAACGTGTTCACGTAATCCTTCCAATCAGTGTAGCTCCCAAAATCAACTCAGTAAACCCAATGATATAGATTATAGGTTTAGTTATACTGAAAGATGATTTCTAGATCTAGCAACGGTCATTCCAGATTCAATTTATTTATTTAATTACTCCATTTGACTGAAGATGATAATTAGCGATGCACGTTTTCAGACAAGAGCTTTTCTGACTAGAAGACTAACTGAAATAACAAATGTGTCCAGAGGACTACATTGATCTAAACGCTCTCTATCAAGTCAGTAATCAGGACATAGCAATCCCTGAAGTAGTTCACATTCAATGCAATAGATGTTAGCCCCAGGTCTGCTATTGGAAGTGGGATACAAAGAAACGTTTGTAGATCATCCTATCAGCCGCAATGAACACAGTGAATGGGTAGAAATCACAGTCATCTCCCCTCCTGATGCCTTGTAATAAGGCCCTCCACTACAGAACCAGCGTCGTCCCCGTTTTGTTGTTTGTTTCCCCCACTCTCCCTCACTCACGGAACAACCCAATAGAGTGCGAAATCTCTTGTAAACCGACACCCCATTCGGGGGAAGGGCGCGAACATTTCGACTTTTTACTTGAAACTGTTTGAGTGTGTGTGTGTGTGCGTGTAGCAGACACAACTGGTGGAAGAGCTCCAGGTCGATGTGGCACTAGCGAGTCTTTCGCGGCCACCTGTCACGGTGCTTGGTCCAGGGGATCGATGGGAAAGCACGGGGAACGGCCCCAGCCATAACAAAAAAGTCGACTTGGGCGTCAGGTCAAAGGTGACAGAAGACATTAGGACCGATTCGAGGGCATTGAATGTTTCACGTAAAAACTGTGTTGAAAAAAAGAGGGGGAAAAAATAAAGAAAATCATCCCACCAAAATAAAAAATAATGATTCACAAGTTATGAAAGTAAGTTTCATTCAGAGTAATACTCGCTATTGTTGTAGCATTATTCTAGGGTCTCTAGTATTTTTGTTAAAATGTTATTTCGTTTGTTGTTCTCTTCAACTAAACACAGTCACTGTGTTGATCTAATTGGATTGTGTTGGAGAACTGAACATGGAAAGGAAAATAAACACTGAAGTGGTTAGAGCACTTTTCTGTGGGCTAAACGAGTAACAAGTGGACTCAATTTGGGGTGCCCACCAATTCAATACATTCTCAAACAAATCACGTTATAATCTGTCTTGCATGTCAAAGTCTGGAGCTTAGAAGTACATTTGAATGTTGACTGTGGATACAGAGAGTGGATTTAAAGTACATTCTAGACTGGAATCCAACCAATACTGCCATCCTCCTTCGCCAACACCATGATCTGTTTCGGTCACGCATCAATGACAGGTTAGGATTAATTCCTACCCATGCCATACCCGTCTCCCTTTTCAGTTTCTCGCCCCCCCCCCTGCACCCCTCTCCCCCCGAAAAGCTAGACAAAAGAGACGCGTCTTCCATCCCCGAAGATGTGATATCGTTGGGATTTGAAACCTGATCGCTGTTATTTGATCCCGAGCTTAGCCCGATAATAAACATTGGTCCAGGCTCGCTGGGTCAAATAGACAAACTGAGAGAAAGAGAAGGGATGGGGTGGGGCGCCTTTAGCTTTCAATCCAACCATTTCAAAAAAATCAAGCAAGGTATCGAGTGCGTGTGGTTGGGGGGGGGGAGGCAGACGAACACGATCGCTATCAATGTGACACTCTCCAGCACCGAAACCTCAGAGCTTTTCAATCATCTTTTTAGAGATGCCAATATTACAATGATACGACTTGCTAGTTCATAAGACATTGATAAAGTGAACTGACTTCATCAACAAAATTTACTATGCCACTGGTTTTCTTTATTTACCAAGGCCTCGGTGTACTTATGCAACTAATTAAACAAAATGTAGGTTTAAAGACGGCTGCACTAAATGTGCCCAAAGTCACAGCCGTACACCATTTAGTCAGAGAAAAGGGTAGACCTACGGTATAACTACATCGCATAGTTACGCCTGACTGGTCAAGTCAGCAACCTTTTGCAACCTTCTGAACCTAACCAGCGTAGCGATCTACTAACCCTTAAAAGAAAAAAAAAAGGTCACATGAAATTGGGATGATTGCTGTTAGAACGATTCCTATTGTAAGAAGTCGGACCTAAGACTTTCTGATAATGTTAGAATTCAAGTCAATGGAAGTTGCAAGCTGCGCATATATTGACATTTTAACCATGAAAACAATGCCTACATGCAAGTAGATTCTCTGGAGTCTAGATGGCGCTTAGACCTAGATCTATAGATTATCTATTTGTCTAGATCTATATTTTAATCCAAGTGGGTTACGTTTTCGGAGCAAAGAAGCATAAAAATAAAATGTTATTACCTCTGGGCGTTGTGACGTCACAGCGGTGTTTCTTTTTTGGCATTATTTTCCAGGCGCCAGACTACAACACGGCTAGGCCAGGGAATATCATCGGACTTCACAGACACACAGTGCGTGACCAGATCTGTGATTGACTATCAGTTCACGATTCGGCTCCAACACATCTCAATTCTCTCTTCCCACAGGGACCAGTCTGTCCACACTAAGCCTACAGGGGCGCACGATTGCGCACCAACACACCGTCACCATGTAACTCCTTAGCATTGCCAAATTCTAATGACTGGTGAATTAATCCATGGCTTCGTGGACAAGTAAATAAATATAGAGTCCCGTGAGAAGATGACATCACTAGTGAATGACCGGCGAACATGAAGTGTTCAATCACAGGCAAACATCGGAAAACGCAATAAACTACAACACAATAAGGGAAGAAGAAGAGAGGGAAAAAAAACGCTGCCGGATGTTGTTCTGTGATTCCTCGTTGGACCAACAGGTGTGGATGGGAGTCTCGATATGTGTGCCTCCTTCGTTCCCTCTCTCTCTCTCCTCTAGTGAACTAAACATTGGTAAGCCTGAACCATCCCTCCGATCAGCCCGACTCGCTCCACTAGCGACGATTGTGCGCGGCGGGTCTGGCTTGTCAGCGGTTCGGCCAGGCGAAATCACAACTGAACGATCGGGGGGGATGGTGTGGGAGGGGTTTGATTAAAAAAAAAAAAAGCGAGGCAGGGGGGCTGAGAAGGAGGTGAACTGCTTGTTCAACCAAGCAAAGTGATGGGTCGGTACAATGGAATATTCCAACATTCAACAGGGGAAGGGGCAGGTATTTTCTACCTACTAGAAACGTAAGATCATCACCTACCCCATTCAAGACGGCGACGAACTGTCTTGAGGGTTTAGATGCTGCAGAACCAGGGACCTAGATAGCTTCATAGTCAACTGCCAGTCAATTAACACTATCTTACTCTGCAATGTCATTGTCCGGCTCTTACATGAGCAACAGAGTCACTCATTTGAAACATAGTCGCTAATCTGACGTTACACATAAGCGCAAGAATCCAAACATCCTATACCTAATACAGTGAACTTGCATATAATATATAACATTTCAATGTTTTCAGTGTTTCCCAAACTGTGTTCCGCGGGGCACTAGGCCTGAATAGGTGTTACATGAGAACTAGCTAGTAGGCCACCACGTGAATTAATCTATTTGAAATATAAGCAAAGAGTTGTGATAACGAGAAGAATGCTTGAAACATTTGAGAGAGCTACAAGACAGTCGTCACATTGACTTACTGAGCCTACCATGCCACACAGAGAAATAGACATTCCTTTCATAGGTTGAACTATGCGTGTGTATCTTTACAGTATCAATAAATAGTGAGGTTGATTCGGGTATGATGATTTTCATTAAGTTAGAGGGGCGAAGTAGCTGACGTTCGGTCGTCACTTAGGCCGATGGCCCTTGGTTTATCAGCCTGAATAATGGCAATAAATACAGTGAATTAGAGACATGTGAAACTGCTTACTATTATCAACACTGAACTCAACCCCCCCCCCTTTTTTGTCCTTCTCTTGATCAAAGAATCAGTGTTTATAGAGCCCTAATATATTCTCCACCAGGCTCTGTGTGTGTGTGTACTCACTACCAGACACCTGTTCACAAATCACCGTGATTGATCTCACAACCAGTCGTCGCCCACCCTCCCCCCGGCCCCCGCACCAGGCGACAATGTCACGCAGCGATCCCCCCGTCATTGTCATCTCTCGCTGCCGTCTTTTTGTTGGAAGGAAATGGGGAGGAGACAAATGTGTGTTTTGGGGGGTGGGGGGGGGTCTGGTGGACGATTAGCAGTTAATGTAGAGTGTACTACACGCTATCACTCTTTTCATTAGTCGGGGCTTCGACCACTGGTCAGACATCTACGTCCCTTTGGGCGTTTTCTCTTAATTAAGATGGTCATCTCCGCCGAGGTCCCCGCGGCCACAAATCTCCTCAGCATCTATTTCAATTTACTTTAAAGCCCGTCAGCGACCGGACATCGGTCATTGGCTAAACAAGACTTGTTATCTGGGCGACATAACCTCAGTGTACTGAGTGCCATGGACACGTCAGATACCCTCTACCTGGTTTAGCCGGCCAGTCAAAGCCGTTTCCGAGGTGTGGCCGCTGCGCATGCTACAGCTTCTGGGAGCCACAGGTGAGAGTTGGGTACCGAGTGGGGACCAAGAGTGAGCCAGGCTACCCTAAAAAAGAAGGCACGACTGCCTGTCCACTAGAGCCTGTCCACTAGAGGTGCTACCCCTCCTAGATACCCCACACTCCCCCGTCGCCCAGATAAGACTTTAAAGATGCCACAATTGTTCATTTATACAAGCGAAAAGGAAACGGCCAGATCTGCGACAACCACAAAGGAATATCTCTTCTCTCTATTGCTGGGAAAATCCTTGCACGAATCCTACTAAATCAGCTCATGCAACACATAGAATATGGTCTACTACCAGAAAGCCAGTGCGGCTTCAGAAAAGAGCGTGGAACCATTGACATGATCTTTGCAGCAAGGCAGCTCCAGGAAAAATGCCAAGAACAAAATGCTGACCTGTTCTCAATATATGTCGACTTAACAAAGGCATTCGACACTATTAGCAGAGAAGGACTCTGGAAGATCATGTCAAAGTATGGCTGTCCACAAAAATTCATAACCATGGTGAGACTATTTCATGATGGCATGAAGGCACGTGTCCAAGAAAGTGGAGAACCATCAGAGCCCTTCGAAGTATCAAACGGGGTAAAACAAGGCTGTGTCCTAGCACCTACACTGTTCAGTATCATGTTCTCCGCTATGCTGACAGATGCATTCACAAATAGAGAAAACAACGGGATAAATATATCATACAGATTTGATGGTGGCCTATTCAACCTGAGGCGGCTTAAAGAAAAATCAAAAACAAATGCAGCAGTAATCAGAGACTTGCTATTTGCTGACGACTGTGCCCTAAATGCCTCCTCTGAAAACGATCTGCAGAGCATCGTCAGTGACTTCTCAAGAGCATGCTCAGACTTTGGCCTTACCATCAATACGAACAAGACTGAAGTCTTATATTTACCTGCTCCTAGGAAAGCCTACTCGAATCCAAGCATCACTATAAATAGACAGGATATAAACGCAGTGGTCAAATTCACATATCTTGGCAGCACACTCTCCAGAAATGGAAAAATCGATAGTGAAATCGACCAGCGTATCGCCAAGGCCAGTGCATCCTATGGCAGACTGTCTAAAACTGTCTGGAACAGACGTGGCATCACCACAAACACAAAGCTAGGGGTCTATAGAGCCGTCATCCTCCCTACATTGCTCTATGCCTCAGAAACATTGACAGTGTACAGTAAACATGCAAAGAAACTGAACCACTTCCACATGACATGTGTGAGAAAAATACTAAATGTCAAATGGCAAGACAAAATACCAGATACAGAAGTTCTTCGAAGAGCGTGTCTGCAAAGCATCCGCACAATCCTGATGCAGTCCCAGCTGCGATGGGCATGTCACGTCTACAGAATGGCAGACCACCGCATCCCTAAACGACTCTTGTATGGCCAACTAAGCGAAGGAAAGCGCTCGCAAGGTGGTCAAAGAAAGCGCTTCAGGGACACCCTCAAAGCTTCTCTGAAGGCGTGCAACATAGACCCAGGCACCTGGGAGACAGAGGCACATGACAGAGCATCGTGGCGTCGCGCTGTGAAAACTGGCGCACAGGTTGCTGAGGAAAAAAGAACAACGCTGGCAGAAGAAAAACGCCAGAAAAGAAAAGCAAGGCAAACGACACTAGCTCCAGCTGGAATAACCTGCCCAGTATGCGGCCGATCATTCCGGGCTCACATAGGTCTCACCAGCCACATGAGGAGGCATAAAACCATAGTGCAAAGCCCTCAGCCCCCTGGATGACAAAGTGGTCATCATCGAACCACGATGGACGAACTATATATATATATATCTGGGCGACGGCTTTGAACTCGCGGTCTTCAGCTTAACAGAGTGAACTCGAGCGGATAGACACTTGGAAACCCAAAGATGACTTGACGTAACTGAAATCCAGTACATGGAGTTTGGAGAATACATCTCCAATGTAGTCCAACTGTAGAGAGCGTCAGTTTGCGTTTGTTTATAAACAATTCCTCCTATTAGACTGCAAACTCTTCACAGGTTCAAACCGGAAGCTTACTGGGTGGCACCTGGACACTTCGAAAACAGCTCGAACGATTTCCTAGAAATTTAACAGTTTATTTAATTTTGTTTTGACTGTTTAAGGTTTCAAAATATAATCATTTTCAAATTAAATTGAGCTATTTCGAACACGCTCTCAGCGGGTATTCCCGCATAGGTCTCAAAAAATGTTTCCTCGCATAAACGTTTACTAATATTTTGCGCACCGTCTTAAGTAGAAATGAGCTGCACTGTGTGCAAGCTCGCTGGAAAGACTCGCAGCGAAAGAAATAAACAGAAAGCGAAAATATAGACCAACATCAGCATCATAGTGGAGGAATTGTTTTTAGCGGCCCCCGAAAGGGGAAAAGACGCTATAAGTTTTGTGCGAAATGTCTGTCCGTCCGTCCCGTTTAGATCTCGTAAACTAGAAAAGATATTGAAAATTCGACATCACAATATTTTAGACCATTCAAAGTTCTGATGCAACGGCTTTTTTTTTTCTGAAAGCGAAAAATCTAATTTTTAAAATCAAGTTATGCAAGCAGTTTTTTTTAGAGAAAAAGCTAATTAGTATGCATTATAAGTTAGACCTAAATTAAAACGAATAGTAATCTTGTAAACGAATAGCAATCTTGTCAACGTCAATTCCATTTGAAACTGTTTTTTTTTTTTTTTTTTTTTTTGAGCACGTATAAGAGATTGAGCCTTTTCAAAACAATTACATCAATTATAAGACTTCAGTTAGGCAAGCAGAGGCGCGGTAGCTGAGCGGTAAAGCGCTTGTCTTCCAAACCGGGGGTCCCGGGCTCGAATCCTGGTGAAGACTGGGATTTTCAACTTCGGAATCCTTAGGTGCCTCTGAGTCCACCCAGCTCCTATGGGTACCTGATATTAGTTGGGGAAAAGTAAAGGCGGTTGGTCGTTGTGCTGGCTAAACGACACCCTCGTTAACCGTAGGCCACAAAAACAGATGAACTTTACATCATCTACCCTATAGACCACAAGGTCTGAAAGGGGAACTAGTTAGGCCAGATTCACATCTAACTTTGCATTCACTTGCACCTATCCTTTGATCGGCTGTACCGTTGGGGCACTACACAAGATCTGCCAACCTTCTTTCTCCATTCTTATCTCTCATTTGTCTTTGATATAATTTCATTTGGATGTTCTTTCTGAAAATATTGAAGCCTGCCTGGGTGGACCACTTCGGGGGCCGATTTTGAGTTTGTGTTTCCACACAAACTATCTTTGTAATCTTGTTTTTTTTTAAAAGAAACTTTTTAAAATTGTTACTTTAACAAAGTACAATGAAAGAAACTCCATTAATATGGATTCTCCACTCTTCTGTATTTCCTAGATGCTCAGGACAAAATAAACGTCTTCAAAAGACAGTACCGGTCCATCACAAGACTTATCGGCTATACACACACAATAAAAATGTGTATAGTTAGAGACCATTCAACTACCACCGATGTAGACAAGTTTGTTATAAAAAGAAAAAAGGTCGGAATAACAAGTGATGTTTGAGACAGCTGTATAAGTTTTGGTGACTAGAATGCAACGCTCTTTACTTGCTGATCAAATTCACTAGTAGGACTACGTACTCTTCTAGTAACCGAACTGACAAATCAAAATCAATACTTACAATAATCTCCCCTCTTACCCTCATGAAATGTTATAGGGGAAAAAAAAAAAAATTGATAATGTCACTGGATGTGACATGACTGGGAAAGACTTAAATCCTTGTTTCCACCATTCGAAAGTTTTACTTACATTTTCATTGTATTCTCTAAGTAGTTGTCATTCTATCCCCCCCCCCCCCCCCCCAAATTGTAACAATGTACCAGAGACAAAACCTAACTTTGATCAGCACCGCGTAACATTTCCGAGCTCAGGTGAGATGCGAAGGGGGGCTTACGTACGCCAGAGAGATTATTTGAAATGAGCTAGTGGGGCAAAGATTGAGGCAAGTGCCACTTGATGATATTACTGTTGCCACAGTTCTCGACACTATGTGTGTGTGTGTTTGAGAGACAGAAAGAGAGAGCACTCTTGATCGGTTTCTTCAGGCCACGCAATCCTTTGCCCCCCACCCCCCATTCTTTAACATCTTCCCTCTTGACCGAATCGGTCTTGTCTTTAAGTCACACCTTTCTTGGGCTCTTCCTTCTCTGAGACACATACGCGTTAAATGAGTCCAGTCCTACCTAAAGATCTAGTACAAACACACGCAGACCAGATAATGAACTAGGTACAATCACCTTTCTCTTATCACACGCTAGGGCGTCCTCCTCTCTGACATGAGGCATGAGGAGAGGGAGGTAGTTCAAGAGAGTCTGACTGGAGATACAATCAATCAGTCAATGATAAGAACAAACAAGAAAAAATGAAACACCACTACGAATATTTTAACCATTCCAAGGTATCGGACATAACCGCTTCTTACAGCTTAGTATTACCCCATACTTCTTACTGCATCACTAGCCTAGAGACCAAATGCTAACATAGACCAGTGGTACCCATTTTTTGTACAGCCTGCTGGCCATCGGAATTTCCGACACGCCTTGACAATCAAATCATTAAATAAGAACAATCTGATATAAACTTTGTCACATGTAAATTATGAGTGAGTCTGGTGTGAATGTACACTTTGGTTTCTTATAGTTTTAATTTTTTTTGTTTGGTGTACTGCACAAATTGTAAGACAAATTTCCATAAGGACAATAACGATTATTATTATTATTATTATTATTATAGCCCCCGCTCCTCATCTTGTAGTGTGGGCACAAGTTTGGGAGAGGTCCGATACCGAGTATAGCCCGCGTGGCGAAGTTTGGTAATGACTGAGAGAAACGAGATATCTACATGGAACTTAGCTATCGGAAATTTTCAGTGCACTATCGTGCACATAGAAATGACACAAAACCAAAAGTAAGATTACATTGAAGAGAAACGTTTAGTTGAGTTGAAATCTTGCGCGTTCCAAATCCTCGGGTAAGGACATTGCGTCAGAAGAGTGGCACTTGACAAGCATACGAAGCACGCCAGCGCATTACCACACTCTTTTGAACAGAGTTAAAAAACTTTCCACTGATTAGAAGCCAATGCCAAGGACACAAACATAAGCACATTTTCAGAACCTAGTGATGGCAGAAGGTCTCATTAGTTATTTCACCAGCATCGAACCCCTTGAGTTTCAGTCTTTGAAACAAGTGATTGAACCTGATTTAAAAAAAGTTTTTAGCTCTACAACTGGGCCACGTGGATGAGGTGGAGGAAAAACCCACAAGAGGAGATGGCAGGTGAACGGGGATTCTACAGTACAGCGTACCCTGCACGTGGAGAGGACAAAAAAAAACCCTGTCCCATCTCGCCGAGATTGCAAGCGATGAGGCGACCTTCTCACTGTTAGTGGCGGAACATTGTAGGAAAATAAAGGAATCCCTCGTGAGGCTTGGCTAAAAGACCTCACAATAAACAATGGTGAAACTTCGGACAGAGCGGTCAGTGAAAAGAGAATCATTTTCAGCCTCTGGGCAAATCCTAAGGGCTATGGCTCGACTCTGACAAGAACCAAACAAAAAAGGGAGGTAGGGTCGTAGGCACACACCAGTGACCAGTGTGACCCTTCCGTTGGTTAAGTAGAGCAAACGTTCGAATCAGCTTAAAGAAATGATGAGACATGTCGATATTCGCATTAAGTCCAGGCTAGAACGTAGAAGACACGACTATGCCAATACTTTTTTTCCCTAATACTCCAGACAATGTCTCTCAGCTTCACAGGCAGTGGGGAACACTGAAAAAAATACATACACATTCAACTTGACTTGGAACAAATAATCAAATCCTTTTAAAACAAGCAAGGGTTACCTAAGGGGAAGAACTTAGCCCTTACAACTTTATCTCTCTATAATGTAGAAGTTATTTCACTTCTTCGAAGTTAGTATCTAATCGACTAATTGGTTAATTTTTAATTGATTAATGTTTTGTTAGGTATGTTAAACAATTGTTTAAAGTTTCAACTTGATCGGGTAATGGGTGTGGAAAAACCCCCTAAATATTTAGCGATATGTGTGAATACTGAAGGATTAATGTCTCTCTTGTTGGCATCAAATACAATAATTTATTATCATGATTAATTGACTACTTGTTTTTTTATTTAAATTGGTACATGTATGGTCTACGCCAATGAATAATTGTGCAAATTTCAGCTTGATCCGAGACTGGGTGTGGAAGAAATAACGTGTACAAACTTTTTACCAGACAGACAGACAGATTGAGTTGATATGAGGGTTGTTTAAAAAACAACAACATTAAAAACCCAGTATATTATAGCAACACCATAAAAGACAGACATACTGCATCGAGCACAGCACCGCTCACACTGAACTACAGCCCGAGGTTTGGACACAGAGGTTATAAATGCCACATCCACAGATCATACGAGCCCCACCAGCCTACAATAACATCCCTCTTCAAAACGGCATAAACAAGGCCGGAAAAAAAAAGTTTTGCGGGAAGGCGAGAGGCGATAACTCGTGTCTCTTTCCTAGATACCACACATATATTCTCTCCCCTTGGTTTCAATTTTGAATTTTATCTAACCGTTTAATCCGTTACTCAACTTTAAGTTTTTCTTTATTAAAAAAAGAATGGGGGGGGGGGGGGAGGAGGAGAAATGGGAAAGTTAAAATAAAGCGATACATTAGGAACTCGCTAGTTGACAACGGTTCTAAAACTGATCTTCTTAACTGTACGGTCGTATGGTAAGTGCTCTGCATTATTACCCCGATAATCCGGGACTTCGAACTCGTTTTAATGTTTCGGTCAATCAAACTCAACTTGGTATTTAGAAAACTTCCCAAACGAGTAAACGCACAAAGGATTTGAGTTTCGCTAACTAGGGTATAGGCTTAAAACGTCTATGTGTGCGTGTGTCTTTGCACGGACTATTTTCAGGTATCATGAAACAAGTAATTTATTTATCAACATCGAGTAATACTGAATGCTCAATTCAAATCTGTCTAGGTCGATCCCATGACAGTTGCTTTATCAACTTCGCTGCCAGTTTCAAGAATGTTCCCTTACAATCAACCTCCTCTCACTCAGAAATTAAAAATAATGAGGGAAAAAAAAAATCCCAATATAGTGTCAGTGATGAACATAGTCCCTAAGACTGTAAAGGAGAAAAATGTTGAGAGCTATAACTAGTGCTACAAATATTGGAGACCTAAAAGCTTGATCTCAATACTAGATTATGATACTCAGCTTAAATGTTTAGACCTGTATAGATGAATTATTAAAACTACTCCCCCACCCCGCCATCTAAATTTAATTAATTATAGAGAATCAGCTCAATCAAATGTTAAGAAAAAGAGACCCCCCCCCCTCCCAAAAGAAAAAAAAAAAAAACCATAGCAGCTTGCATACTAAAAACCCAGATACTATTCTAATTATCTTCCCAAGAAATCGTTTCATTTGACTCAAACATCCAACTCAACAATCAGATAACTGTGCAGAGGACATGAACAACAACAAAAAAAGGGTTGATGGGTGAATCACGGCAGATCTGAACTCGTGCACTTCTCTCCCACGCACACACTCGTGGACAATAAGGGGGCCCATTGTTGTAAATATCTCAAACAAACTAACAACCAAAAAACCCAACCATCCTGGGTCCTTTATAAACACAATTAGCTGGAAACAGTTTTGTGTTATTGCTGCAGATAAGAACGAGACGATACCAAGAAGGCAGCGAACGATTATTGACTCGCAGCAAAAGCATCAACCTTAGGGCTGGGTTTAGTCACTCCGCGCGCGCACACACACATGTAGACACAAATCAGTAAATATAGACATACATACAAAAAAGAAAAAAGAAACGACTTTGAAAGATAAGGTAGATAGAGGTCGAGGGGTGGTGGTGGTGGTGGTGCTGCGGTGCGGGGTGAGTCAGCGAGTTTGACTCAAGACGAGATTCCAGCAGCGCCAGAAACTGGATGATGGATTGAGAGCCTGGTTGGATAGCCAGAACTGATAACTGTTTCATTCCTACAGCTAATTTGATAAAACACAAGCACCTTTTATAAATAGTCCCATCCCCCCAAAAAGCAGTTCAACTCAATATCGCAAGAAAGCATGAAATAAACAACAGCTCTATACAGATACAGCTACGTGGGTATGGCTTCTGAAGAAAAAAAAACGAGGGGGGGTGAGGTAGGTGGGTGGATTCTTGTCAACATTAGTTAAGAGAGGAAAAAAATATCCCGGGGAAAGTAAATCTTCAGTGATCAGGCTGTACCCCTCCCCCCTCTTTTTTTTTCTTCCAAACTCTCTACGCATCTGCCTCCCCCCCCCCAATCCCCCCTTCTCCCGTAGTAGATAAACCCCAGTGCTTTAACATCTGATGGCAGCAAATGACTGCAGAATTAAACGAAGTTGGCACCCCCCCCCCCCAACCGGTTTTGCTCACTGGTCATCTTTGTCCAAAGGAAAAAAACAAACGAGTCTGGAGCAGTCACATCGTCAAAGTGAACGTCAGGGATGTTTCCGGAGTAAAGTGAAACAAACAGAGACCTTACTTCAAACTCACAAGTACTCAACAAAATATCTGGGCTCTAGTCAAAGTAAAACACTTTCCCTATTCACCATCACGGACATTTTGAATTTGATGTCAAACTAAGTGTTTCGCGGGACATAGGCGTGTCAACGGAGGAAAACTAAAGGTACAGTTTTAAGTTGCCTGAAGCACTTACTCACAGAAAACTGTTTCCCCTTAGTTGACATATGCCTGAGCGACATGATTTGTACAAATAATAAGGAATCTTTTTCTTCCAGCCAGCTTTTTTTTTTGCTGCTGGTTTGTAAGCTGCTTTGCAGTCTGTGCCAAAGAGAAACTATAGAGTGCTTTTCAGCTGCTCCAGACTGCCATACAGAGTGTTAAGCAGATCCAATCATGTAAAGTACAACGAATAATGCGGGAATATATTTTATAGGAATTGTATCTGGGACAATCCAGTTTGAAAAACAATCAACTCCCACGAAATGCACAGCAAATCCTGTCATAAAAATTCGGTTGTTTAACAATCTCAAATAATTCTTACATCATACTACACAAAGAAGGCAAAGAACTAACATTCTATGCACTTTCTTTGTATCATTAGAAAGTAATCAATACATTTTTTTTGTTAATTAAAAGATACAAGACTCAGTATAAAATTAACATCTAAATAGTTACGTTTATTTATCCATCTAAAAAAAGAGAAAAGAAGAAAATATTGCTACACTAAAACTCATTAAATCATAGGTGAAAATATCTTAAAATTGTATCTTTTACTCTCAATCTACCAAAGGAACAGCAATTATAATGATCACAACAAGATACCAAATGGAGTTTATGTTTTCACAAAAACTCGTAGGCGTACCAGTGGATCTGATGTTTGGTAAACAACACAATTCAAATGGTATATTTGATATTTTTAGAAAGACTAACACGATGGCAAAATAGCATTGAAATATAGTTTACGTTACTTGAGAAATACATTTCAATATAGCTCATTGCCATTCATGACATTATTTGAAGAGATATTCACCATTAATGTGGCAAACGTCCATTGAAGACTTTGAAGTCTTGTTTTTTTTAATGGTCTAAAAAAAAACAAAAAACGATTGCATATTTCGCTTTTAGAATACCAAAAAGTAGCCGCTCCAGTTTTTTTATTTTTGTACACTACAGAATATGGTGAAATCGGATATTCAGATGTGATTTTAGTTTTCGAGATCTAAACGTGACAGACAGACGGACTAAACTAAAAGTAAGGCTATCCCTTTCCCGGGCCACTATTAAAAAAACAAATAAATAAAACAATTTATGTTTGCTATGAATACCAGAGCAGCTTTTATCTTCTATTACTGGCTGCTCTACTGTTAAATGACTGCTCTACTAAACTCTGCTGACCTTGTATAAGAACGATATCGGTACCCTCGCGACCAGGACATGAACAGGACAGAGATAATGTCCTAGCAATTACCAACTAAACACACGACA